>JAEIFT010000226.1:0-414861 GCA_018904225.1 Lordiphosa mommai
TTTTACCCGATGCTTACGTACGGAGCTGTCGTGTGGGGAGATAGAGCAAATCTGCTCACGGTAAGGTCGCAACTGCAAAAACTGCAGAGGGCTGGCATGCGTATGCATGACCGGAGCCATGCGCACCTGTCCGACAGCGGCCCTAGAAGTTCTGATGGAGCTAACACCACTCCATCACACCATTGGCCTGAAGAAAAAAGCAACACTGCTATGATGGACAGCAGAGGGAGTAGGCAGGAATTGCATAGTTAGCTTAAAAAACACTGACTAATTGTAGAAGGAAAACACTATAATCCTCCAACCGAGACATGAAATGGTAGCAGAATTTCACTTGACAGGAACTTCACTGTTCATAAAAGTAACAAGAAAGACTGGATATCACTAGAAGAAACATACAAATGGAACCCACACAATTCAGTGGTATACAGATGGGTCTCTAACACCCCCAAGGCGCTGGACTGGGGTATTTGACCGAGAACGAAAAGATTCGAAGCAATGGGAGAATTCACAAGCATATTTCAAGCCGAAGTATGTGCCATCTCCCGTTGTGCAGACCTGAATATGGGAAAAAACTACCATAATAGACAAATAGCCATCCTCTCGGATAGCCAGGCAGCACTTAACGCGCTCAGTAGCTACAAGATAACCTCCAAGTAAGTCTTGGAGACAAAGAATAAATTAGACCAACTAGGTAGCAGGAACAACCTATCCTTACGTTGGATACCGGGACACAACAACATTCCCGGAAATGAAATAGCGGAAACAGCTACAACAATGATAGGACCAGAACCACATTGCGGCATAGGCAAGCACACTATTAGTGAACTTCTTAGGAACGAGGAGAGAACGCTTAGAACAACCACCTGGGAAAACACCAGGGGGTTTGAGACAAGCAAAAGCATTAATCGTGAACCACGATAACAGAAGGTTTCAAAACTAATCCAACTAGGAAAGAATGCACTCAGGATCCTGACAGGGCTCTACACAGGACACTGCAAACTACGGAGTCACCTCTATAGGTTGGGGATAACTAACACCCAACTTTGCAGATTCTGTGAAGAGAAAGACGAATCCGCTGAACATATAATAGCACAATGCGATGCTTTGGCAAGGCGAAGATTTAACAGTCTTGGGAAACACACCCCACTAAAATCCTGGCATTCGTACAGGAAATAGGGCTGCTAGGGGAGTTGTAAACTCAGCAGGGGGCACAATAGATCATTACTGGTCGCAGTGCACTATATCCCCAACGACAAACTAACTAATTAAACATTCTGAGACTTATTAGCATCCGCTGAGATTCTTGAACAATATAAGAGAACGAAAACCCAATTCGAGCTAAATATCAAATTGTCAACATCTTTAAAGCAAGATACAGAATGGCTGATGAATATTGCTACATTTAGAAACTGCAATAACTTTTTTATACCCTTGCAGAGGGTATATAAAATTGTCACGATGTTTGTAACGCATAGAAGGAAGCATCTCCAACCCCATAAAGTATATATATTCTTGATCAGCATGACGAGCTGAGTTGATATAGCCATGTCCGTCTGTCCGTCCGTCTCTTTCTATGCTATCTCCTCCCTAAGTTTTAAAGCTATCTTGACCAAACTTTGCAATAAGGCTGCACATTTGTCGGAATCGGCCGGATCGGCTGACTATATCATATAGCTGCTCATCACGAAAGCGGATTTGTAATCAACAAAAAGATGGTGGGTTTTGATTTCTTTCTCATGGATCTTCTCCAGGATTTGTTGCAATGTGAAAATCGACCTGTGGTTCATTTATCAGGTCCAATCGGTGTGCTCATAAGCGGATTATTATTTTTGTATAATATTTTATTTATATTATTATTTCGTGCCGGACCGTGACTTAAAATTTAATTTCGTGTTCGGGCTGGACTCGAACCCCAAGTCTGATAAAGGTATGGACTATATTTTTGTGGGAATATCCAATTATCTTTCGATTGACTAACAAATTGATTGTTCTTGCTTGCAGCCATCTCAGCTATACCAAAAATCGTCTGTGAGACGATCCATGCACTGGAACTGCACGATGAGACACCATCGTGGAAGATTATGGATAACAAAGGGCGTGTCACGGTGGTCCTGCACTGGGATCAGCGGCAGGGCGGCGGCGGAGGAGGAGGCGGCGGCGGCAGCAGCAGCGGCAGTGGAGGTGGTGGAGGCGTTAATCTGGGTATGTGTTCGGGCAATGGCCTGCTCTCCTCGGACAAGTATTCGCCCTCAAAGAAGGGCCTGTCGGCCCAGAGCTCGCTGGACAACAAATCGGTGTCCTCGCAGTCCTCACAGCCTCGTTATGCCAGCCCGCAAATAACGGTGATCAGTGACGATGGTCCGGCTAGTATATACCATCCGGGTGGTGTGGTCCTGCCGCCCGGCGTTGTGATACCCGGAGGCAGTCGACGCCTCTCCAAGCAGGCCGGCTCCTTCGACAGCACTGTGGGTGTGGGTGCGGTCCATGTACACACGCCGGAGTGCGCCCATCATGCCCACACACCCAGTAGGGCGGGCAGTCCCAGTACCACGGAATGCGACTTCCATTGCTGTGCCCTGCACGAGGAGGGACGCAAAATAGCCGTGCACAAGAGCGTGGCCACCTCACCCATCCAAGATGGGTGCAGCAGCCCCCAGCCGGCTACGCTGGCCTCGAACACATCATCATCGGTTATGGATCCTAGCGGTAGTATGCAGCGTCGCTCCTCGGGCGCCAAGGGTCATGTGCGATTCCTAGATATTGCACCCGAACGCGATAGTTCGGAGAGTGAGACGGAGAACACGGTCATGGAGGACGATAAGACCACAACGGAAAAGTTTCTGCTGCTCATCGATCAGCTGTCGGTGGACCAGAAGCGACACCTCAGTATCAAGGACATTGGCATCATACTGGAGCGTCTCAACTCCAAGATACTCGATGTGGAGCGCTTGGATCGAGAGTCCGAGTCGGATGATTGTTACAATTGGACGATAAAGGCGACAATACGCGGCGATGCGCTGCGCGAACTGGGCGTCATCTATAATGGCAACTACTATGCCATATCCGAGCATCCTGGCTACAAGGAAGAGCTCGAGGAGAATGGTGAGGAGGTGGAGGAGGAGGAGGACGAGGAGGATAGAATTTAAATAATAAGCAGAGGTATCAATAACTAAAGCATTTTACCAAAAAAAGGAAGCAATGAAGCCGAACAGAACACACACAGAGAAAACAAGCAAAAAAACAATGGATTCACATATAACAACTAAATATTAACAAAAAAAAAAAAAAAACAAAATGCAACCCGCACACATTGTACAATAGTGAAGTAAGCCTAAAGAAAAATGAACCTTACCAGCATATAAAACCAGTTTTGTAGCATTTAGGGAATCGAACCGATGTTGAAGCGTGAAGAACCAAATCACACACACACACACACACACAAGCATTTCTTCTGTTAATTGTTGTTAAATGTTCATTTGTTAATGTTATGTTGTGTGCCAAAGAGAATGCCTTATTTAGTTTGTAACCTACCCTCCCAAAACAAAGCCAAAACTCCTCCTCCCATGTGTGTCGAAACCCAACTCGTAGACTATAAGAAATGCCAAAAATGGTTATGTGAAACTCAACTGAAATTTTTGTTTCTTTATAGTAAACTTATAGGTTCCTTTAGCAAGCCAGATATAATGGGGGGATTCATATTAACTGTTACTGTAAATACGATAACCCCTGATATCTATTCATTTTAGTTTTACCTGGTCTTTAAGATGTTACTTAGTGGTTTTGAATAAAATCAAAGACGGGATCAAAGAGGGGTCAAAAATGTAAGAGGTTGGGTTCATGGTCCGGTTCGGGGAACTCAAAAAACCCGAACCGAACCGGTTTTTAGGTTCCGGACTGCTTTTGACCTTTTCGAACCGGTTCCGTTTTGGGTTTTTGAGAATATATAGTTTCCGATTCGTGGTTCTTTGTGCTGATTTCAATAAACTCTACCGAGTAACCAGCTTAGAAGAAAAAACCTTTCTTTTAGCGTCTTTAGCCCGTAGTTTGCTTTAATTTATTATTTTCCTACGAACTCCTCCTCCTTTTTGAAATAGAGATGTGTGAGAAGACCGGCTTCGCTGATTTTGTACCGGTTTCCCAGAGCAGACATTCGGAAACAGTACTCCTTAATTGTCTCCTTTGGGCGACGGCTGGCGGTGGCCATAGCATAATGGACTTCGGCCTCATCGGGAGCTGATCCGAACTCATCACGCAGCGCGTTGGCGAAATCGATCCATGTCGTATGCAAGACAGGCGAGGCATCCAACCACAGTTTGGCTGGTCCTTTTAGGCACGTGTAAATGGCGATTAATAGGAATTTATCCTCCCATTGATACGCATCCACCACCTTGTTCACACGTTCGATAAATTGCTCGACATCGATTGCCTCTTCGTTTGTTGGGTTTTATTCTGGCAAGGTGCTTGCAATTTCTTTCACGGATGGATGACGTCTGTGTCCGCCTGACGCACCTGATTCCATGACGATCTCGTCTCGAGCTGGGTCATCCCTTACTTCATTCGGCGTTGATGACCTTGGTCAGTCAGCAACTGCCTCATCATCTGCTGTACCTGCTTCATTTCGTCTCGCAGCTCCAATATCTCATTTGACGTTTCCACATTAAAATCAACGGAAACTTCGTCGGATTCTTCGAAGGCAATTAAACGGGAAATCAGCTGATCTCGAGATCCTCCAACAGGCAAATTGCGATCACGTAGAAGGCATCTGAGCTGATCCACCTTCAAATCCTTGATTTTATTCATCCTCTTTGGTCGTTTAGGTTTCCGTGTTTCTTTGTTATTATTATCGTACAGGCTATCGATCTCCGATAGAATTATCGATGTACGATACGTTTTTCAATGTTTTTGTTACGCCTTTTCGTTACGCCTTTTCGTTGCGTGTTTGCGATTGCGGGTTTCGTTACGTTCGTATATACACGTTATAATACACACAGTAAACGTGTCTGTGTGTATTCGTTCGATTGATTTGATTCCCTTCAAAGTCCACGTTGATCGTCGTGATCCGTATTTGCGTGCGAGCGAAAGAGACAGCTATTGTGTACATTGCCCATGTACAGACGAATTTCACCAGAATTGCGAAATTTTGCACATGGCTTTTAGCAATTATTATTATTTTTTTTTTTTTTAATTCGAGTTTTTGGTCTTAGCAACGAATGCTTTACACTTTATGGTACTGTTCGATATTGTTTTTAGATTCTGTTAACGTTTCGTTCACTTTTAGGCTTTTATATCCCACTTCTGAACTGTGAGAGGACCGGTATTTTTTTTTTATTATAACTTTCCTTTATTAAGTTAACTTAACTACTAGGCTTCATTTTGCCGTCTTGTTCCGTCTACGGTTTATTATTTTAAAATAAAGTTATTGAAGTGGCCTTAGCCACATATACGCCGTTCTGCCTCTCGCTCGCGTTCCTGTTCAACTGCCGACTGCAGGCAATCGAAACCGATAGCCCGGCCTGGCTCTCTCCAGTGTTGCTTAGGGACTAAGTGTAGTATTAGGGTACCCGTCGCTTACAGATGTGTCTGACAGATATTACCGCAAGCTCAAACATATCTGCCAAGAAATTTCTGTCTTTGTCAACTCAGACCGGGACAAGAACAGAACAAGTGTGAGACAGACAGTTTCCTTATCGGGAAGGAGGTTGCCCTACCAGCAGGGAATCAAACCGAATCGAATTTCGGTTCCGGTCCCGGTTCTGGTACGTACCGAAACTAATGTTTCGGTAAAAGGTTCTGTTTAGGTTCTAGTTTATTTCGGTATTCGGTTCCGTATCGGTACCTTGGTTTTTATTTGGGTATACCGGTACGTACCGGTTTGTACCGGTATAATTTAAAAATCCTTTAAACCGAAGATATAATAAAACGAGTAGCAACCTACACAACAGAAAACCCAGATTGAAGCAGGTTTAAGAAAAAAAACTCAGAACCGAAACTGTACCGGTACAATGTTTCGGTTCTTTTCGGTCATTTCGGTTCCAAAAATAAAGGTTCCGAAATACCGGTTCTCAAAAAATAAATAATACCGGTTCCGGTTACGGTTCTGGTTCTGAGTTTCAATCGGTTCTTTTCGGTATACGGTTCCGGTTTGACACCCTGCCTACCAGCGCATTGTAGCAGGAAGTAACTGACTGCCATTTTTTGATAGCTTTCTTCTCGTAATAACCTTTCTGCACGTAGCCATGGGCATACCGACTCGAGCCTTGCTTTCAAACAAACCTTAAGCTTAACGACGGCCATTAAGTAACATCCTATTAACTGCTATCAAAATGGGGACTCATCCTACTTGGTTTACTAACAACAATTTGTGTTATTCTTCTTTACAAGTTCAGCATTTGAAACTGCCGTTATTTGTAGTGTTGTAAAACGTTAAAAATTGCGCACAACAGCCAAGTATTGGCCTAAACACAAAAAATAACAACTGAAAAAACAATACATACATAATTTACTGTAGTTATATATATATATATATTACATTACATTATAAAGTAGCGTAACACTTTGTGTTCTCATCCAAAAACCCAAACGTTCTCTCGATCTAAACATTTTGGTTCCTCTTAAGAAAATATCAACCATAATGTAGTTATTATAAATATATAAAGAAAAACACTGCCAACAAACACACACAAAACGTGTAGGAACTGCATTTCTCAATTGTCATTTCATTTGCAAAATATATTCTAGCGCAGCAACAGAAGGTTCTTAACATAACAAAACAAACAAACCGAAAGAAATGAAAAAAATGTTATTGTAAAAAGCCAAGAACAAAATTGTACAAACAGTTTTCGGTTAAAATCGAATTTGTACTCTTTATACCCGGATCTTAGGTGTGCTTCTGTTTTCCCCATTAGCAAGTAGCTGGCCTACTTTGCTCTATAAGAGCCGTCTCACTAACTGTCCCACTCTCTCCTAATGGCAATTTTCTTGAACTTCCTTTATCGGATCTGTCTGTCTGTCCCAACTTGTTTAATCAATTTTCCAGCTGAGCACACTTTGATCGAGCATAAATTGCCAAAAAAAAAAAATCTAATAAATGGACAAATAACGAAACATGCTAAAAATCCCAATTTTTACAAAAAACAAACGTTTGTCCAAGGCACAAAAATAAGAAATTTGAAAAACTTAGTATGTATAAATTACAAAATGGATAAACCAAATATACATAAAATGAGGTTTTTGATTTAGACCAATCGATATTAAGTTAAGTATCTAGTCTGAAAATGGTCTAGGAAATGAAGCTAGCAAAATAATGCGTTCACTAGAGGAAGAGCAATTTTTGGGACACTTTTAATCAAATTTGCCACAAAACCCAAAATTGAACCCGCAATTTTGTCAGGTCAACCAAATCCAATTCTTTTACTTTGGTCAAAAAAATGTTGATAATCATCACACGGTACCTTGCTTGCTTGCAAATGATACCGCCGGCCCACAAACCACACCAAACAGCTCTTAAACTGCCTCTGACTGCTGTCTAAACCAAATTCGGCAATTCTGTTGAGCTAAAAATGAGCTTCGTCGGTGAAGACCTTCATTCAACTTTTCTAAGACGTTGTGGAAATTCAGAAATTGAGAACCAAATAAAATCTCAATAATTTCGCAAATAGCACTAGTTTACAGCGAAAAAGACCCATTGAAGCCATTATTTTTTAATGATGTATTTTGGAATGGTGAACTCAAAAAATGAATTTCAAAAAATTTTGTATGGATACGTTTTTGAGTTAGAATTTTTTAATTAGTTTTTCGGTAGGTACCCATACCTTTTAAGCCATATCTCGAGTTACAAACTTTAGATGAAGTCAAGCAAGGGATTAATTAAAAGGTTATGGAATTCCCAATAATCTAGTCAAAGAACATTTTCCAATCGGTTTAGTAGTTTAAAAGTAAGAAGCAAAAATATTTCGAAAAAATGATTTTTTACTCAAAAACGTGCAAAAATTTGATTTTCTAAAATCTGTAAATGGTTGAAAATAAAAATCAAAAAATTGTTTTTTCTTTTTAATCTTACAAATTGTCCTATTACGAAGAAAATAAGGCGTTGATGACGAAAATCAGTGGATAAATAGCGAAGTTGTAAGCAATAGTGTGAAACAACTAGGGTCAAATTTGACTATTTTTACGTGTTCATTAAAAAAAATTTTTTTTTACTTTGCTTTTTGCTCAATGTAAGAGTTCCAATAGAAGCCAAATCACAAAAAAAAAGGCCAAAAACGAAGAAAAAATAAAAATATTTTCTAATAAATATATAAAACAATGTGAAGCTTGTCCCTGATCAATGTATATTTTTTAATTTACGTAGCTTACTTTTCCTCTTGTGTTTAATATGATATTTACATGAAGCTTTTCCAAATGTTAATTTAACACGACTCCTAAAAGTATGCTTAATAATAAGGATAGTTTTATTAAGCTGATCAGTGATCAAGTGTCTCTGCTGAACGCGCCCAATGAAATTTGACTGTTTGTACTTGTACTCAATTGCTCACAGCTCCTTTATTTAACCATAGATATTCTTTACCAATGCCTTATATTCTTTGTAGAAGTGCTATTCGTAAGAACAAAAGAAAAAAAAATTTATTTTTATCAGTTTCAACCTTTTACAGATTTTAGGAAAACAAAATTTGCACGTTTTTGAGAAAAAAAATCGATTTTTACGAAATATTTTAGCTTGTGTAGCATTTTAACTACTAAACCGATTGGAAAATGATCTTCAACTAGATTATTGCAAATTGCATACCCTTTAGATTAATACCTTGCTTGACGACCTCTAAAGTTTCTAGCTCGAGATATGTCATAAAAATGTAAGGGTACCTACCGAAAAAACTGAAAAAAATTCTAACTCAAAAACGTATCCATACAAAAAATTTTTGAATTTAATTTTTTGAGCTCAGCATTTCAAAGTACATCATTAAAAAATAACAGCTTCAATGGGTCTTTATTTTTTTTTATTTTTGTAAACTAGTGTAATCATCACACGGTACCTTGCTGCATTGACTGTAACAATGCGTTACGGTCAAATGATACCGCCGGCCCACAAACCACACCAAACAGCTCTTAAACTGCCTCTGACTGCTGTCTAAACCAAATTCGGCAATTCTGTTGAGCTAAAAATGAGCTTCGTCGGTGAAGATCTTCATTCAACTTTTCTACGTTTAACAGAAAACCCCTTTTCTAAGACGTTGTGGAAATTCAGAAATGAACCATAAATCTCAAAATTTCGATGGTTTTGATTCTTTTTTCAAATTTTGCATCAAATTGCTAGCTTCATTCACAGTTGCATTTCCATATATATATATCGATTGGACTGCATCAAAAATGTCTATTGGGTTTGGGGGTTGTGTAATGAATGAAAGTTAGAAACGTGAAGAGAAAACTCCAGAACTCACAATTAGTAAAGAAAACACTGACGACGACGACGAAGAAGAAGAAGAAAAGCAAAAAACAAATTCATTAGCGTTGTTTTTAATTTATTAGTAAGTGTAAGTAAACAACAACAACAACAACAAAACAAATTTGATATAACGAATAAGCAGCCGAGTACAGAAGGAAGTCAAGACAAGTGCAAGTGGAGTGCATAACATACAAAAACATACATACAATATATATATATATATATATATATCATACTCAAAACATAAACCAAAAAACATGGCAAACATTTGCATAATAATAAGTGAACTTGCAGTATTTGAAAAAAACCAAAAAAAAACAACTCAACTTCCATACTGAATCTGAATGAATAAAACTGACTTCTTCAACTGACTTCCATAATCATAATCATTGTTAACATTTAACTATAGAGAATTACGCTTTAAACACGGAAAATGTTTACAAAAGAAAAAAAAACCAAAACATAAAAAAAACCTTGTTTAAAGTCAAGTTAAGCTACCTAAGTTCCCAAACTTTATGTTGTTGACCCCACCCCCCCCCCCGGTTCCAACTTGTTCCCCCTTTCCCCTCACACTCTGTGTAAATGCAATCAGTTAGATTTATAAGATGGAAATGGAATATTAACGAACACCCAAAATGAAGAAGAAGAAGAAGAAGTGCATACATTATACGTTACATTGTTTTAATATATATAAACAAATTACGAATAAATTGATCAATTACAAAAACAAAAACAATAAAAAAAAACAATTGTTTTTATTAATTTTGTTAAACAATAAAAATAAAATAAAAAAAAAAAACATAACGTAAAAAGAAATGCAAATGCGTTTCAAAATAAATAAACTATTATATATACACACATACAGAGAAACAACAAATAAGAACAATTCAATTAAAACAGTTAAAAAAAAAAAAATGAACAAAGCAACAAACAAATTTGTTCGAAAACGTAAATTTAACAACATAACAAGGAATGGAGCGAAACAAACACAAGAAAACGAAGCTATTATTAACAACAACAACAACAACAACAACATTACGTTAAACCAAGTAAAGCATGAATAAACATTTAGTACATGCGCCTAAGTAAAAACAACAAAACTAAAAATAACATTAAAAACAAAAACAAAAAAACATTCACCATGGGTAAAACAGAAAAACAATAAAATTCGAACAAAAAAAAAGGTTATTTATGATGCGATTTAAACAATAAAAGGAAAAATAAATAAAAACCAAAAAAATTTAAACAAAAAAAAAAAACGTAAATGTCTTCTAAAGTCATAGATGGAGGTATGGGAGGGGATTCACATTTCGTGCAAATTGTTTATTATACAATAGAACAAAAAAAAAACAGAAAAAACAACTTGTATACATTTTGTAATTTTTTTTGCTAAAGGTTGTCTACACTGTACAGATTTAACATTGAGATTTATACACAGGCGCCTAACTAGATTGCAGGTTAAGTAAAACAGGCGTAGCTGAGAAATCGTACAGGAGGGTGTATATCCGGGACATACAGCCAAGTCAACATAACCGTTTCTGACACTTCAGTACTAGCACGAGGTACCCACAGTCTTTACACCTTAAAAACATAACACAGGGCAACAAAATGACCACTTTTGTGAGGTCTAGCCTTCTCGATGCAAAATTATGTTCCTGTTCTGCGCCCTGATTCCAAAAGTGGTCTCGGTTTTTTTCCATCAGCTCTTGTTTGCGAGAAATCGCGGAAAACCCATTTTGCTGTTTTTTTAGCTTATGGAAAATTATGGGGGTCACACCAAGCACAAATTTGTAGGTTTATACGTTTTATGCGGTACTACATACATCAATGCAGCTAAAAAAAATCAAGCGACCAGCATCAGCAAACCCGAAAGTGACTAAATTGGACCTTGAAGATAATTTTTTCTCAATTTATAGCAAATTTTTCAAAATAAACCGTCATCTACAACCTAGTGCATAAATCGTAAAATTAAAACATCTATTTTAGCATATAGCCGAACATATCCGCTATTTTTACGAATTTTGTAGCACTTTTATCAGCTTGTTGGACTAAGCTACAGCCGTTTTTTCACGAAAAAGTGAATTAAATTTTATGGCAGGACTACTTGATTAATTCACAAAATGTGTATAGGAAATATGAAAAGGCTACTCGATTTAGCATAGTTCTTACATTAAGCTAGGTACTGAGGACGTTCGAATTTTCCTTGAAGGAATTTTCCATATATTCCTTAAGTGGATTGCAAATCACAGTGTGACCAGATCGAACAGAAAATTACGCCGAAAACTAAATTAATTTGGTATTTTTCAGCGATTTGGGGCTGTTCACACTGCTCGAACACCTGTTTTTGTTTTGGCAGCTTCTCGCGAAGCCTTGCTGGCCAACAACAATTTAGCAAAAATGCTATCACTTTGCTTCCAAACAGTATTGAAAATGGTTTTGATATGCTTACCACAATAGCAAATGCAATGGCGACTATTAAATTTACATACAATAAAAAACAACTTGAATTACAAAAAAACACTTAATTTCTTGTGTTTGCCAATTTTAGTAAGCAATTCAAACCCGCTGATCATTTGTGATGTCCCATTTACCTTTTTTTTGTCTAATCTCCATCAATCACAGCCACTTTTCACTCTTAAATTAAATTTTGCAGTCAATTTTGGTTTGGCGCTAAATTTGAAGTTGACAACTGACACAAGTATTTAATTGCTGCACAATAATTTCTCAAGAAATATCAGCTGTTCAATACAATCCACACAATCTATTGTTATGGCAACTCTGGAAATTGCTTGTGTGTATTACTTGGCCTTCTGAGTACCCAACAAAGGAATGAGGCAAGGAATAATTCCTCAAGCAATTTTTTTTATATGTGATTTGACAGCTCAAGGAAAATTCCACCGCCCTCAGTACCAAGCTTTAATAGTCAAACAAATGTACAATAACATTCCGGCATAATTTTCCATAAGCTAAAAAAACAGCAAAATGGTTTTTCCGCGATTTCTCGCAAACAAGAGCTGATGGAAAAAAACCGAGACCAGTTTTGGAATCAGGGCAGAGAACAGGAACAGAATTTTGCATCCAGAATGCCAGACCGAAATGGCTGTTGCCCTGTGTAATTTTTAAAAGCATATTGTATATGCTTAAACGCGATGTGACATAAAAGAGTTCTATTATTAGAGATTAAAACCGGAACGAATATCGGTTACGTTATTCAGGTTACGGTTAGATTACGGTTAGATTACGGTTATGGAATACAGATTACGTAAGGGGTTACGGTTATTAACCCTTTTTCGATCGAATTTCGGTTATTTAATATTGACAAATCACTGTGAACCATTTCCCATTCATTCATTAGAAGAACTTAGCTCAAATTTGGAATCCAGAAGTATTTTTCCTCTTTTTAAAGTCCCACATAATAATAATAATATTTGTTTTTGAAGTTTATAATCAGATTCTATATATATTCAATCGGTTAGCTTTGCCTTCTCGTTTTCTATAATCCAATCCAATGCCCACCCCTTTGCTCAGCCCCTGCTTTAATAATCGCCAATAGCTTTCAAGACAGAGAACTAAAAACAAAACACTTGAATTTGTACGATCGTTATACTTAAACTACAAAATGTAGAAAAATTGTTGCTCACGTCAATTACAAAAGCCACCAGAATTTATCGCTAAAATATTGTGGAATATATATATGTACATTGTACATTGTACATATATATATATATTGTTACTCATCTTAGACTCAAGTCTGGTTTTGAACTTGGGCACAGACAATGAATTGCGAGCATTTTGAAAGCAAACAATTGACGAGTTTTTATGACTGATGATCTGGCTAGGCAGTTGCTTTGCTGTTGACTGTTTGGGGAGGGGCGTTAAGTTAATTGAATTAGGCAAGTCACTTATCAAAAACCCGTGACTAATTGCTAATTGTGCGCTTCGATTAGCAATGTGTTGCACATTTAACCTTACAATTGTGGCAATTTGTTTGCGCGCCTATATCTACATAAGATAAAGTGGGTATGTGAAATGTGAGACAACCAAATTTACAGCCGACAGACAGGCCATTCATCAAGAATCGTTAGATTTGATGAATTTTTGTGTTAGCTAAAACTTTTACACATACTAAATCAAGGTTTTTAGCCGGCATATCTCTGTTCGATTTATAGGTACTTAACGAGAGCTGATGCCTCAAATCTGATTTCAGTATCATAAAATTGAATATTTTTATGATGATCTACGTGCTTATAAAGTTTCCATATTTGTACGAGTTGAATGGTCTGTCCAGCTATAAAAATTAAAAAAAACTCTCAGTTTGATAGTTCATATTTGGATATCAAAAGATCTTGAAAGATATCATGTTCGAGGAACAAAGCTAATTAGGGAAAACGATGCAGCTTTATTAACGTCTGATAGATCTAGAAATATGAAAGAAAACGGTAAAAGTAATTGAAGCCAACAAAAGGTTTAGCTTACCTAATGGATAATCTCATTACCTCCAACTACACCCCCTTGGCACTCCTTCTTCAGAAACTTTTGTTTCAATTTCCTGGCAGTTCTTCTGACCATACTGCTGGAGCTTCAGTGGAGCCTCTCCATGCAATCAGATCCCTTTTCCCGGACTTTAAAAAAGTAGCATGGATTCACTCGAGTATCCCGAATTTTCCAAGCCTTAAATGGTTTATACTCAGTGGCATATCACATGAGAGTTTTTATACCCTTGCAGAGGGTATATTAAAATTGTCACGATGTTTGTTACGCATAGAAGGAAGCATCTCCGACCGCATTAAGGATATATATTCTTGATTTCATTTCCGTCTGTCCGTCCGTCTTTTCTTTTTTTCTCCCTCAGTTTTAGAGCTATCTTGACCAAGTTTTGAAAAAAGTCTTTAAATACACATAGGCTGCACATTTGTCGGAATCGGCCGGATCGGATGACTATAAAAAAACGATCGGTCCAAAAACAAGTTCTTATGAGTAAAACTTTTTTCGTGGTATTCCTTTGTTTTCATATACTGCCTTCAACAACCATTTTCAAAAATTGAAATAGTTTAGGAGATATTGCAATATTTAGTGGAGCAAAGTTCATGCCTGAGGATGCAGTCAATACAACCTTAAAAACTGGTCTTCTACCTTTAGAAAAAAATTTTTTTTCGATTTTTTTCTTTTGCATTATTATTATAGCTTGGGCATTCCCTTTCATCCCCTTCAAACCATTTTTTAAAAATTCGAAATAGTTTAGGAGATATTGCAATTTTAGTGGAGCAAAGTTCATGCCTGAGGATGCAGTCAATACAACCTTAAGAGCTGGTCTTCTACCTTAGAAAAAAAAAAATTTTTCGATTTTTTTCTTTTGCATTATTATTATAGCTTGGGCATTCCTTTGACATCCCCTTCAAACCATTTTCAAAAATTCGAAATAGTTTAGGAGATATTGCAATTTTAGTGGAGCAAAGTTCATGCCTGAGGATGCAGTCAATACAACCTTAAGAGCTGGTCTGATGATTTTCAGTGGCGCGTAAATACGGCAATTTTGCTTATTTACGGTCCCATTCAATGTGAAATGGGCTTCATCGGACATGATAATCGTTGATCGTTGAGTTTTCACAATTGACTTGTTCTGTTGAATGTAAATTTCAACTATTTCAGAGCGCTCGCGTGGCGTGTATTGTTCCATGGTAAAAATCTGCTTGGACTGACGCTTCAAACGCGGTATGTCATTAAGCGATCTGACATCTCTGTCAAAAGTTATGGCGTTGCCAGATGGGTCCGTCGAATATGGGCAACCCTGTACTGTTGTTTTGTGACATTGGGATCATTCGCTTCCTTAGATCATATCTTCATAAAGCCAGGAACTGTCTTAGCTTTGTTTGCAATGACCATTAGATTAGGCACAAAATGAAATCCCAGGTTATAGAGAGTTATCATCAATTACATAGTCGTAAAGATACGGCGTATTTCGATGAAACGTTAAGTATTTACACTTATCATTGTTAAAGGGGGTCTTCTACCTTTGAAAATATTTTTTTTCGATTTTTTTGTTTTGCCTTATTATTACAGCTTGAACATTCCCCTTTCATCCCCTTTAAACCATTTTCAATTATTCGAAATAGTTTAGCAGATATATCCGTTTTAGTGGAGCAATGTTCTTGCCAATGTGAGTATTTTCAACGTTGCTGAAAACTTTAACCGCGTTTTTCTCTAAACCACGTTTTTTGACCTGGTAGCCATGATTGGGCCAGTTCTACGGAACCGATTTTGATCAGCCATGTTGCAATCGATCGCAGAATTGATGTAATTCTGGCCCGTACCTCAATCATGAAGATAAAAATTTTTTACTATTTTTTTACACTAAACAACAAAAAAATCGTCGAAAATCTAATTTTTTTAAATGTTTGTAAATTTTAGAAAAAAATTTTTTTTTATGATTGAGGTACGGGCCAGAATTCCATCAATTCTGATCATAACCTCATTTACCGTTTTCAATTTCGATAATATGGAGTCCCGGAATCATGGCCACCACCTCTACACCTTTTTTTTGAGGCCTTATTTGGCAGGCCGATAACTTTTTTGAACAGCCCTCGAATTCCAACATTTTTTTTTTATTTTACTATTTAATTAATTAGTAACACAAAACAAAAAACCATATTGAAAAAACTCTTATGGTTTTCTCTCCAGAATTTTTCTAAAAAACACTCATAAAACACTCGTCAAAGGTAGAATACCCCCTTAAGTGGTAGACTGTTGATCATGCACTGCTCATTTAGAGAGTTTAAGTACCTTTTGCAACAGAAGAGTTGCCACTGGATCATTATAAGATAGGCAAAGTTTAAAATTGTCAGCATAAATTAACACATGAAAATGAGATACCGCATTCGGAATATCATTTACAAATAAATTGAATAAATTGTGTGATTCAATATAAGTTAAGTCAAAAGCTCATTGAGTGAGTACAGAAGCATTTCCTGCATTTTGCTTTAACTGAGGTCCGTTTACCTTCTTATTTTAGAAGATTTCTTTTAATAAATTTCGCTTTTTCCCCCGTGTTCGGTGGGTTTGGTAGGTTGATCGGCTAGTAGGAAAATGCACATCCATACCAGGGGAAAAGGCACAAATACCGCAATGTGTTAATCCCATAAATAATAATACAGGCTGATAAGACCAAGCCACACTGACCACAAATAGATTATGTACATATGTGCAGATAAAACACATGCATAGAGCTTTGAGCAGAGTGGAACGTGGTCTGTGTTCCGGCTATCAACACAATATGTACAGAAGTTCTTTGCCAGACTGTCTTACAATGCACACTCGTTCCAATTTCTTCACCCTCTGATACTCTGCTTTTCCCCACCATTCTAATATCTATAGTATAATTATTGTCTTTATTCGTTTGTTGTCTTACATATTTTAACAAGTGCGTCTAATCAGTTATACATACATTTATTAATATTATTAAGTTAGTTGGCTTGATTTAGTTTTTAGATTAAGAAAAAAATCACTAAGTATGGAGGGTGGCGACCGTGACGGAGATATTGTTGACTGACTATTTCACCCAACTTCAACTGGGTGTCTGTAACTTTGAGCTGCTGCGTGAAAATAAAACTTTTTTCAATATTTTCGGTCGCCATTTGATTGAGCTTTTCTTGCTCTCCGATGTGGTAGAGATATTGGAGCTGCTGGCACTTAAGGTACGCTCTCGCTCAACATTTATCGCACTAATGGAGTGTGCATGACGCAAGGGTTTCACTGTGGTGCCATTGCGCGATGAATTACCAAAATTGAGCGTTAGTTTATGCAGAAATTTATCCTTCTTTTTCGACTTGAGCTCGGGCAGGGGTGCAGTTGTGTCACCAGCCATTGACACCAGAGTGGTGTCGTCCTGATCAAGCATTTTGTAGCTGGCCATATCTGTAATGTCGCGATCATTGATTTGTATGCGTATGGTGGGTGTAGTGACTCGCTGCATCGGAGCTTCCTCTGTAGTAGGTGAGGGCCTAAAAGAGAAAATACAGTTTTGAGTGTTGGGTAAAGCAATGGAAGGGTCTATCCGCTTACGTTTGCATTTGTTTGGGCGAGTAGATAGAGCTGGCATCCAAATCATGCAGTGAACGAGCCAATTTATCCCAGAAATTAAATAAAACGGAATCGCCGGCGTATTTGATGTGCGTATATATTCCCAGTGTTTGGGGTATATGCATGTCCGGTTTGTACAGAATGGGTATAATCTTGCGGGAGTGATTCTCTGTTCGATTGAAAGGAACTTAAGTAAGGGAGAGAAGTTCAATAGCCAAGTCTTGTGCCACTCACCTATTTGGATCTTTTGTGTGAAATTCACCAGATATGTATTCTCTGGACTACGGAGGAACTCTTCGGTAAGCACAACGATCAAATGATTACACCGAGTGGCCATAAAATGTGACAATTGTACGTGCTCAAAGGGCACACCCATAAGCATATCGCGATGTCGCAGGAAGAGCTAGAGAGAATGGAATGAGTTTGGATTATTTCCTGTTATTTTGTTTGTCTGTTTGGCATTCGAAAGCCATAAATCGTATGTTTTGTTTAAATTAATTTCCCCGGGGGGAATTACCTTGAGATTATATCGCTCAGATTCCAAATTTTTCATGATCTCAGTGGCATGCTCAATATCTGCCTCTGCATAGAGTACACAGGCATTATATCTGGGCAGAGGTTGACCCATTTGCACACACTTTTGATCATCTTCGCTGAGAATTTGAACACTTTGACCCATTGTATTGTTGTTGTTGTTATTGTTATTGGTCTCATTGCATTTAAGTGTGGTGGGTGTTGGACTCTGACGTACCAGAGCCTGTTGTTGCTCCCGTTTGACATGGTAGCGTCTGGTATCCTTGGCTAAAGTTGAGAAAAAAAAGGGTTAAGGGAATTTGGGTTAGTTTTGTTTTAGATCGTTTTTCTGGGCCACTTTTAAGTATTTTACGGATGTATTGGAATGTAGTCTTGAGGTACGGGCTTTAATATATTCAAAACTCAAAAGATCATTAACCTAGCTCTATTTTTGGTGGAGCTAAGGCATTTTTTTTGTTAGTGATTGTTTAAGAGCCTTTTTGGGGCTCTAAAAAAGTTTTTACGGCCGTTTTGGAACGTTATCTTAAAGTACTGGTTCTAATCTATTTAAATCACGAAAGATCCTAAACGTTATTCTATTTTTGGCAGAGCTTTAGCTGATTTTTTTAGTTTTAGAGCGTTTTTGGAATTCTAGAAAAGTATTTTACGGCCGTATTTAAGGCCGTTTTGGAGTGTAGTCTTTAAAAAAAGGCCCTATTTAGACCAAAACTCAAAAGATCATTAACCTAGCTATATTTTTGGTGGAGCTAAGGAATTTTTTAGGTTAGTGATTGTTTAAGAGCCTTTTTGGGGCTCTAAAAAAGTTTTTACGGCCGTTTTGGAACGTTATCTTAAAGTACTGGTTCTAATCTATTTAAATCACGAAAGATCCTAAACGTTATTCTATTTTTGGCAGAGCTTTAGCTGATTTTTAAATTGGTAACAGTTTTAGAGCGTTTTTGGAATTCTAGAAAAGTATTTTACGGCCGTATTTAAGGCCGTTTTGGAGTGTAGTCTTAAAATACAGGCCCTATTTAGTCCAAAACGCTACAGATCATAAACGTAACTCTATTTTTTGCTATTAGTTATGACTTTTTTTATATTTTAATATTCAAAAAAAAGATCTTAACTAGTCTATTTTTGGTGATAGCTCGGATTTTTTGTTAGTGATTGTTTAAGAGCTTTTGGGGCTCTAAAAAGTTTTTACGGCCGTTTTGGAACGTTATCTTAAAGTACTGGTTCTAATCTATTTAAATCACGAAAGATCCTACGTTATTCTATTTTTGGCAGAGCTTTAGCTGATTTTTAGAGCGTTTTTGGAATTCTAGAAAAGTATTTTACGGCCGTATTTAAGGCCGTTTTGGAGTGTAGTCTTAAAATACAGGCCCTATTTAGTCCAAAACGCTACAGATCATAAACGTAACTCTATTTTTGGATGAGCTAAGGCTGATTTAAGGTTAGTGACTGTTTAAGTATTTTACGGACGTATTAAAAACCATACAAAAACGTAGTCTTAATGTACGGGTTCTAATCTATTCAAACACACAGATAGAAGTTTACCAGGGAATCAAACCAAATCGAATTTCGGTTCCGGTTCCGGTTCTGGTACGTACCGAAACTAATGTTTCGGTAAAAGGGTTCTGTTTAGGTTCTAGTTTATTTCGGTATTCGGTTCCGTACCGGTACCTTGGTTTTTATTTCGGTATACCGGTACGTACCGGTATGTACCGGTATAATTTAAAAATCCTTTAATCCGAAGATATAAAAGAAATGGTAGAAACCTACACAACAAAAAGTAGTTATAAAGAAGGAAAATTAAACATAATAAATTTTACCTCAGAAAAAAATGTCCTAATAATAGAAGAGCAAGAAGATCTTTTGATATCTGATGAAATGTAAAAAAATACACTGTTTTCAGATAACGTTACCGATCACAATTTAACCCTGCTTTTAGGTTAAGTCCATTTGGGCCAATTAGTAATTCATTTCCTTTGTAAATGCAAAAATTAAGAATAAATTAATAATATTTGGAATTTATTGAACCAAAATAGAAGCAACGAAATAAGATGAAATTGTTATTTTTATTGAAAATTTCAGTATATACCAGATGGTCCCTTAACTTTACATTTGTAAGTTTTTTCTTACGTTTACCCTGCGTTTTACCCTGAAGAAATCCCTTATTGAAGTAATAAAAATGAAATTACAAAAAAAAAACTCAGAACCGAAACTGTACCGGTACAATGTTTCGGTTCTTTTCGGTCATTTCGGTTCCAAAAATAAAGGTTCCGAAATACCGGTACGCAAAAAATAAATAATAACGGTTCCGGTTCTGGTTCTGAGTTTCAATCGGTTCTTTTCGGTATACGGTTCCGGTTCGGGTTCCGGTTTGACACCCTGAAGTTTACTGATTGTTTTTAAAGTCCTAAAAAGTATTTTACGGCCGTATTTCAGACCCTATCGGAATGTAGTCTTAAAGTATGTGTTATTAAAGTATCTATCAATTCGATTAAGTAGCTCGCAAAATTTCGCTAAACATCTTGATTTTTGGGTATCGAATCGTTTTTATTGGCGTATTTCGGTTCGACCTCTCGACAGGAAACCGGGGTTTCGTTCCCTGCATAAAATTCTTAATCAACATCTTAAAACTGATTTGTTAAAGGTCTTAAATTCTTCAAATGAATATAACGTGAACGAAAAAATGATTAATTAACACCCATCATAATCACGAGGCACTCCAAGAATTATATAAAAATGTTATCATTAACACTCCAAACTATAGACAAAATTATTATTATTCTTTCAGAAGCTCACAGATAGGCTGAAGTGCCTGGCATTCGTCTCATGTCTCTGTGTCAGCCTGATTACCCAAATGTCTGAATAACAATATCTGTATTCGATTAGATTCTTTTCTAAGTCCATTATTGATTAGACAACCTAATCTGCAGGTGGATGAAAGATTTAAGTGTGTTGCTCCATTTTTTTTATTTTTATTATTTATATGTGAGCTCAGTTTCAGCTTAATGAACATTAAGCGATTATACGATATTGATAATTAACAATTATACATATATAATTATAATTATCAATAATAATTAGCACATTCCACTTTTCAGTATTGTCGGAAATTTGCAAAAGCTTTTATTTTTGCGGAAGTATTGAATATTCATACTAATCTACATTGAATAGTGTTTAAAGTATCGATTTGCCCCATGCTAGGGCATTTACAGATAAGGAATAACAGGGGGAATTAGACTTGATAATTTAGTTAATGTTAAAGGGAAAATTGCAATTTCTAATAACATTGCATGGAAATAAGAACCACTAGAATAGTAGGGGCATTGCCGATCTTAAAGTAAAATGCTTATCTCTGAAACCATTTGAATCGTTTACGTTTTTTTCTGGGGATCCGCAGGGGAGACATTTCGGCTCATTGTTATTCCAACCTTTTCATTAATGATTTTTCTCAATTGCTTTTCAACGTAAATGGCCTTACGTAACGCCATTGACTAATATAGATAAGTGTAAAATCTAAATATGAATACACCATTAACCGTTCGTATTATAAAATAGACGATTGGGTTTAACTTTCTTGGTTTTATCAAGAATTTAATGATCAATACACCACCAAACAACTTAACTCCTCGCTTCTTGGCAGTTATATCAGAATCAAATTGAATCAGTTTCTGAGAGATGCTTTTTGGTTCGCCTCGCTTCTCTTATTCAAAGCACCTCCCTTTATCTATATTATGATAGGACTTAATTTGTAGGCATTTTTATTACCTTTCCCTTCATTGAACTCCTCCTAATCTGCTTAACCGATTTCAATGAAATATAAATAGTCTCTTAGACGTTTGGAAGGAAACAAATTATGTTTCTAATTTTAAAAAATATTCAAAATATGGGCATTTCCACCAAAAGGTCCACCGAGACGAAAAATTTTAAAGTTTTTCAAAACCCCTTGCTTTATGATATTTTCATAGGAAAACAGTCAAATTGTACTAATATAAACTAATTTTACATTTTTTTTATAACCCACTTCGAGATATTCAAAAGCAAAGTCGCGCAAGCTCAACTATTCTCAGTATGATATATCCCCTGCACTTTTTGTTTTGATAATTGTTCTTTAATGTCTTTCTTTATGATATTGACTTTTGCATTCTTAAATCTTTCCAAGGATACAAAGAGTCAAATAAAAATGCAAAAGAGACTATGCGATTGGTAAATAACGTATTTTTTTGATTTGCATTATCGCATTTTTCGATGTCCCGTGCGACATTGAAAAACAACATTTGTTATCTGTGCGTCAAAAGTACAGTGGAAGGCTTATCCAATATTGAGTACAAATAGTGATTTTTAATACAATTCAAATAAAAAGAATCATGCTGAAAAATGAGAATATTTGTGATCTGGGTACTTATATAAAGTTGGTCCCGTGCGACATCGTCAGTGTGAAATTCAAAATTTTTTCTTACATGAATGATTTTTTTTTTTGTAAATCATAGTTTTTTATTTTTATATCTAAATGAGCAAAAACGGCGGCGAAAAAAAATTTAGAGAGCCTGCATACGGTAGAAAAAAAGTTAAAGTACGATCCAATATTTAAAAAAAAATTTTTGTTTTTGTTATTATCCGAAAATGAATACATTGAAATCTTTTGTTGACTTAAAAACATTTCTTAACTCTTTATATTTATATAATTTCCTTAAAAAATTACTGTTATAACGTTATAATTTTTCCGTACGAAATTTTCCCTGCGGAAATTCCAAAGTGCTTAAAATTGAATTTAAAGAAATGTATAATGTTATTTTGGGTAAAATCAAAACCGTTTTTAAGTGTCATCAATGTGCAATGTTCTTAAATTTAACAGATTGAAATATTGCCTCAGGATTCGCTAAAATCGGCTTGTCAATTGTTGGTCGCAAAACACCATCGAATGCCTGTGTTTTTTTAAATTATCTTGAAAAAAATTAATTGCCCAAAATCAACAAGCACCAATTAGTAAGACCCAAAAATTGCAACTCTTTATTCCTATTTTTAATATGTAATATTTTTTTTTTTTTTTTTTTTCAAAAGTGTACGAAGGTCCAGTTCGACATAATGGAAATGCCCAAAAAGTTTAATTTGTTACCAAAATAGATTTTCAAAATTACATAACAAAAATGACTCAATTCTCATAACCAGTTCAAAAGATATAGATTTATGACCGACAGAACCTCAGTTAGAATCACTTGCGGCAACTTTTAGAGTTGCAATAGGATTTTCTTGCATAACAATTAAATTGAGAAGTTTTTTTAGGGCACATGCGGGATTTTCAGAAATTTATATTATATTAAATTTCTATGTAAATAGTTCATTCCGGAAATACTTCTAATAAGTTGTATACAACAAGAGTAATTATACACTTGAAAAGTGTATATTAATTTTGCCCAGAAGTTTGTAACGCATAGAAATATTCATTTCCGACCCCATAAACTATATATATTCTTGATCAGGACGACGAGCTGAGTTCATTTCCGCTTGTCCGTCCGTCCGTCTGTCTGTCTGTTTCTACGCGAACTAGTCTCTCAGTTTTAAAGCTATCGAGCTGAAATTTTGCACAGAGTCTTCTTTTTACTGCACGCAACTAATATGTCGGAACCGGCCGGATCGGATAACTATATCATATAGCTGCCATAGGAACGATCGGTCTAAGAACAAGTTCTAGTTAGAAAAACTTTTTTGTTTTCCATCGTAGCGTCACTAATCTTGGTACATGTTAGTTTTATATGCTTTCACATAATTCTGGAAAAATGTATCAAAATCGGATCACTATAGCATATAGCTGCCATAGGAACTATCGGTCGAAAAATAAGTCTTTGTGAGAAAAACTTTTTTGATTTCCATCGTAGCGTCTCCAATCGTAGTATATATTTGTTTTATATGTTTCCACATAATTCTGAAAAAATTTATCAAAATCGGATGACTATAGCATATAGCTGCCATATAAACGGACGGTCAAAAAACTACTTCTAGTGAGAAAAACTTTTTGTTTTTTATCGTAGCGTCCCCAATCTTGGTATATATTAGTTTTATATGCTTTCACATAATTTCGAAAAAAAATTATCAAAATCGGATGACTATAGCATATAGCTGCCATAGGAACGATCGGTCGGAAAATGTGTTTTACTAAGAAATGTTTTTTTTATGGTATCAAATTTTTATTATCAATAATTTAAAAATTTGAAATATCTGATATCTATATCCTATATATATTTTTCCAGTTAAATCAGTTGGAGTAAAGTTTTTCAAGTGTATTAAAACTTCGGCACAGTCGAAGTTAGCTTTGCCTTCTCGTTTTATTTATCAATGAAATTTATTACCCAAGGTAAACTTTTAGTAAAAGTAAACTTTTTTTCAGTTTATAAAAGGAATGCTTGAGATTCTAAACACCAATCTTCTGTTATTTCTATAAACTAAACCATGTTGTCTAGTGTTATTTGTGGATTCTTAAAAATGTATCTAATTTTAAGAATTCTGATAAGGGGTCTTAAATTAAGACTCTTAATCAACTTAAAACTTAAACGTATTTAAATTCCCCCACCGACTTGATCCCACAATACTTACTCAAATTTTCCTGTATATCATCGCACACATCCCATCGATCAATAATGCCCAAAAACTGCTCCAAATGACCAAAATTCGCCGTCTGTGGATTGTGCTCGGTCCAACTGTTTAGGACCAAATCAATGGGATTATTGGCATTCTCATTCACATAGCCACGCTGTTGGGCCAAAGCCGCAATGCCACGCCAATCCCGTTCATAGCCCTCCTCAGAACGCAACACCTTCTTGCGATTAAGCATACAGGCCAGTTGGTTACGGGTCTCGACGCTTAGTTCCGATAGCGGTGTTTGATTAAAACCCGCGCCCGGCTCCTGCTCCGCCGGTAATACAACCATTTTCGGAGTCGGATAACGATAGCGTTGCCGTTGCTGGCTGACGTCAGTCGAGCGGGTTTGGGTATGTGAGTGCGAGTGCTGATCGCATACAAATCGAGGGCGCATTCGCTCTAGGCTTTTATTTTATTTTTTTTTTATTGGAATAATTGGTGTTTGTGTGCGACCGGGCCAGAGTGCCTCTGCCTTCTGATATTTATCAGCGGAGCGACAACGACAACGCACGGGTTTATCAGTTAAACAATAAAAAAACACACACAAAAATGAGCAGCGCGTGAGTATATTGATACTGTTGTTGTTGTTGTTGTTGTTTTTGTTGCTTCGGCTGTTGCGGGTGGCTGGACCTGGTCCGGATCGAAGCGGAGCGGCCAGTGGGTGGGCCGGGGGTGGGGGGTGAGGTGCGCAAAATGTGCTGAGTGACCTCGAGCACCTCGCCGCGTCACCAGAGCGACGAAGTCGACGGCAGCGTTGTTGTTGTTGTTGTTGTTGATGTTGTTTATCTGTCTGCTTCTGCTTCTGTCTAAAGATTTTTGTTTAAATATTTTTATACACTCACTCACACATACACACGCACCGACGACACACGACACGCACACACACACACTTGGCGATTAATTTTATTAGCTGGCGGACCGAACTGCGCTGTTGTTTTGCTGCGACTGAATTAACTTGACTTTTTGATATTCTTTTCGCTGTTTTTCACTCTCCGCCTCTGCTTTTCTTCTTTTGTTTACTTGTGGCAAACGGAAACTATCATCTCAGCTGGAGCTAGCTGGGCTGGCTGATTAGTGTACCTAGTCTATTTACTTTGTCTAATTGCTATTTTTAATTATTTATTTTGTCTTTTCAACCTGGTGAGCTTTCGCTGATCGTCAACCGTTTTCGCAGAGTAGTTGACATGTAGAGACACCGTTTGCTGCGTTCACGTTTCGCTGTCGCTGTCTAGCTAGTCAGCTGTTCGTTGGCGCGTATTTTTGAATTGGTTGTCGATGTAGTTGACTTAACAGAGAGCAGCTAGGGATGGTAAAAAATTTAAATCAAAAAGATTTGCCCTTTTTTAAACTTTGTGCCAAATACTTTAGAAAATTTTAAGTAATTAAAATTTAAAAATAAATTGTTATTTCGCTCGATGACACAGGCTCCCGGCCACCTTCCTCACTGCAGATTCTAATGAAAACTGAACTCTATTGTTTTTAGATCTATCGAATATATATTTAAGGGTTAGCAAGCTGATCTTGTGCTGCTAACTATCAACATTATTATTTAAAAAAGCTACCATCACTACAAGTGCCATGTTAACTTAACATAATACATATCGATAACTTAACTATCGCTAGCTGCTGCACTCATATCGATATGGACAAAGCTTTAATTTATTTTTGCACCCTGAGCTATAGATGGCGCCCCTAAATATGAGCTTGTGGTGGGTTGTTGTTCAAGCATTCCGCTAGAGGGAGCCACTCATGTCACAGTGCCATGAGCTATAGATGACGCCCCTAAATATGAGCTTGTGGTGGGTTGTTGTTCAAGCATTCCGCTAGAGGGAGCCACTCTGTCACGTGGAGCATAGATGACGCCTAATATGGCGGGGGTTGTTGTTCAAGCATTCCGCTAGAGGCACACAGTGCCGAGCTGATGCGCCCCATGAGCTTGTTGGGTTGTTGTTCAACCCGCTACATGTCACGAGTGCCATGTCGTAGTAAAATCAAAATTCGAATTCGAGTGCCGTGTTGAGGTATTTTACAGTCGAATTTCGATTTTGCTAATATATATAAAAACCACCTTAACAATTTTATTAAGCAAAAGTAATTTTGTAAATGTAAACAAAATTATTTTTCCTTTTAAGTTGCATCAAATTAGTGAAATATTTTATTTGTTTTAATTATTTTCATTATTATTGGTTTTTATGCCTTTCTGCCTGCTCCAAATTTGTACAGAATTGCCGTTATTCTGGGTCCGGTTAATAAATTAAATTGAAATTTAAAACTATCGTCTGCCTCCTATTGTCATCTCTAAGCAATCGGTTATCGATCATTCGTGTATGTGCCATCGCTCTTTCGACTCCATTTTGGCAAGCAGCCATCTTCCTGTAAAGAATTAAAATGACAAAAATAATGGTTAAATAGTAAATTTTGGCGACTTGCGGAGCTGCATCGACACAATCCAGTTCCGATCCTGATCTTTGGCGGCTCAAAGGCGGTGGATGACATCTTCCCATCTTTGCCGACAAATTGGTGTGCTGTTTACATGTGTGTGTGTGTGTATGTGATAATTTGTTTTTGTATTTGTTACAGGCCTTGCTTTTGAGCAGCAATTTCAAGAAATCTTGTCATCCATTGGGCCATCTCACCAGCTGGAGTCTTCAATTGGAGCATCGACGCGTCGATTGTGAATCTCAGCCGATCTTCTCTGCATGCCATCGGAGTCTCTGGGCGCACGGAAGCTGCGACCAGAAATGGGTATGAACTAACTTGGTGGCTGGAATTGGGTATTTCTCCTCTATCAGCCTATTGGCCACTTACATATGTGACGGACGTTGTGCGGCTGGCCTTGATATTTGGGTATTAATATGTTGGTCTGGTTTGATTTCCGCGTTTGGTCATGATTTTTACCGACTAAATGGAAGCTTCCTCCGATCCCATTACGTATAGATCTGTCGGCAGTGTTGCCAAATTGTCCTTTTTTCCGGATAGATCTGTCCTTTTTTAAAATTGGCATTCCGGAAAAATTTTGATTTGTCCCCTATCCGGTAAAAATGCCTTTTTTATTTTGTTCTATCCTTTTTTCATCCTTTTTTTAGTTTTATAAATTAGCTTTATAAATTCACACCAATAGCGCACTTTTCCTGAATATCCACAGACTGCGGAACGTACTCAATATAGAATTCATATGTTTCGCTAAAAATATGTAGCGAACTCAATTTAATTTGAATTAAATTCTTTTTGCTTTGAAAAACTCCCAAGCTCATCAGTAATTTCTATCAAGAGGGATACCGCCTTAGTTGGTACGAGCCGGTAAAAAATGTTTTAAGGTCCTTCTCAGTTGTTTCAAAAAAGTTCATAGAATCCAGAGAAGAAACTGTTTGAAACAAAACTTTGTGTCTTCTTCAGCCACATATTAATTCATCCTTCATAAAGCTTTTGAGAGCTCTTTTTCGGATCATTTAGTTTATTAGGAGATAAGAGATTTCCTTGCTACATCTAGATGTTTGCCGAACTTATTGTTTTAAAAAATCTGCTTTCCTGCAAATTGACTTTTATTTTGCTAAGATTTTGTTATCCATCTGCTGATGAAGAATTTGATACTTTTCTCCCAAAAGGCTATAAATTGCCATCATTATAAATCCTGGATAAAAAATGTATATGATTACAATATCTAATTAAATCTTCCATAACATGGTGAAAGCCACGGTCAACAATGCATACATCTTATTCCAATGAGATCTTCAAGAAGTTTTTTAACATTTTAGTTTTTATTAATTTTTACCACCTTTAACACCTTCAAAAATTCTACAAAAATTATACGAATTGTATCTTGCAATGAACTTTAACCATGTTTAATATAAAAGTATACAATAATTGATGTTAAAAATGTCGCAGAATTTTGTAAGTCGTGGATTGCATTTTAAGAATCAGAAAAAATTGTTCTGGTGGAGTCCTGACATGCCAGCTATTGCCATACAAATTTGGGAATTTTTAGAATGGGTAATTGGTCCGAAAAACGCTTGTGTTGGAAATGATAAAAATCTATATTTAAAATTCAGGGTTGGTACTAGATGTTTAAAAAAGAATCAATAAATTACTTTAGTTGATGTACTCTAAAACTGCATACTTAAAATATGGGTAGAATTGGGGCCGATACGCCTAGTAAGCCCGGCTTTACCATTTGTCCTGTTTTTTTGTCCTTTTAAAAAAAATCTGTCCGTTTTCTATCTTTTTTTCAAGGGTCATCTGTCCTTTATTTTTGAGGAGGCGTTGGCAACACTGTTTTTGTTCCCCGCCCATATCTGTTTTTCATTTTTTTTTTTCCGCCCAATTCTTGTTTTTGTCGTTGTTCATTTATATTATTGTTTTTTTAAATTCGCTCATGCTTCTTATTTCTGTTGTTTAAACTCGTTTGTTTATAAATGTTTTCTTTGAATCCGCCCCTCATCAAATTCCGGATCTTGTAAAACTTTTTAATCGTTAGGCTTCAAATCGTTTTGAACACTTTGAAAATCTTTGTCTCGTCCCGGATAATGTCTTTCGCTAAGTAGCCGATTCCTTAATGTAATTTTATTTGCACCCACCCTCGGTCCGTTGTACGCTTAATGGGCCACTGGAAATAATTTTCTGATGGTCGGAAATGGGGCGGTGTCATTGAACGTTTTTCATATTTTGCTACTGATGGTGGACGCCGTTTTATCTGTTTTATAAGTATCGCCGTACCGTTTCCTTGGAACCTTCCCACGGACTCGGTCAATCTCCTACTCCATATTTTGGATAAACACGGTTACTGTGCACTTCCATTTGGTGGGTAGAAGGCCGTATTGGCTAATCGAGTTGAGCTGCATGCATACTCCTCTCTTAATTTAAACAAGTTTCGTCTGTTCTCCTCCATTTGCTTGATTTGTGCGAGAATTAATGCTACTACCCATCAAAATGATTCACTTTCCTATATACAACGAGTTTGGAACATCCACTAAGGGTACCCAATTGGCTTTCGATTTGTGTCAAAACGATTTAAATGCCATTTCACATTTTCCATTTTCCCATTGGGAACATATGAATATTTCAAACCAATAAAAGCCGGTTTGTCGTTGAGTTCTGACTTTAATCACTTTTGCCAGGGCAAATAAACTCGATAAATAAACACACTGTAAATCGCAATAGTTTCCCCGCGAAAGTCCCGAAATGCCATCATCAATATTGATTGCATGGCCTGTTCTAGTTTGGTCTACTCCATCTAAACCCATTTCCACCTTTGGTATTTTACAATTTGGCCACAAAATTTGCTATGCCAATGCAAATCCCCAGCAGCACTTGTCAAAATATGGAGAATCAGGTGACGAGGTGCAATCAGCTCAATGCATAAATACTTCATTAGCTGGCGGAGGGGAGATGGGGGGGTTGCATATTTCAAATGGTCACCGCCAACACGACGCACCTGAAATAATAACAAATGAGTTGGGATGGCCAAATTGCCATTTAATAAAAATCAATGTTGCCTTCTGCCAACAAGAACAGAAAATCAGCAATTTCAGCAAGCCCCCAACAACATGTCCGACACCCTTCCTCTACCATTGTCCAAAAAGCCCCAGGGCTGCCCCCCGCCCCCACCCCCACCCCGTCACATGTGTGGGTGGGTGGGTCTGTCCGGTGTTTGTGTTTGTGCTCCAATAACTGTTGCAGGCAACAGCTACCGAAAGGGACAGGAAAAGAGACGCGAACAGTACACAATACACTGGGCAACAAAATCCCAATCAGGCACTTAATCAATTGCAATTTTTATACACTTGAAAAGTGTATATTAATTTTGCCCAGAAGTTTGTAACGCATAGAAATATTCATTTCCGACCCCATAAACTATATATATTCTTGATCAGGACGACGAGCTGAGTTCATTTCGTTTGTCCGTCCGTCCGTCTGTCCGTCTGTCTGTTTCTACGCGAACTAGTCTCTCAGTTTTAAAGCTATCGAGCTGAAATTTTGCACAGAGTCTTCTTTTTACTGCACGCAACTAATATGTCGGAACCGGCCGGATCGGATGACTATATCATTCTATGCCATAGGAACGATCGGTCTAAGAACTAGTTCTAGTTAGAAAACTTTTTGTTTTAAATCGTAGCGTCCCCAATCTTGGTATATGTTAGTTTTATATGTTTCCACATAATTCTGGAAAAATGTATCAAAATCGGATCACTATAGCATATAGCTGCCATAGGAACGATCGGTCGAAAAACAAGTCGTTGTGAGAAAAACTTTTTTGATTTTCATCGTAGCGTCTCCAATCGTAGTATATATTTGTTTTATATGTTTCCACACAATTCTGAAAAAATTTATCAAAATCGGTTGACTATAGCATATAGCTGCCATATAAACGGTCGGTCAAAAAACCACTTCTAGTGAGAAAAACTTTTTTGTTTTTATCGTAGCGTCCCCAATCTTGGTATATATTAGTTTTATATGCTTTCACATAATTTTGAAAAAAATTATCAAAATCGGATGACTATAGCATATAGCTGCCATAGGACCGATCGGTCGGAAAATGTGTTTTTTATTAAGAAAAGTTTTTTTTATGGTATCAAAATTTTTGTTATCAATGATTTCATCATTTTAAATGTCTGATATCTATATCCTATATATTTTTTCCAGTTAAATCAGTTGGAGTAAAGTTTTCAAGTGTGAGTTAGCTTTCTTTCTCGTTTTCTAACTAGAACTAGTTCTTAGACCGATCGTTCCTATCTCCTAATATATCCGGCCTCCAATTATTGTGATAAAAGGCTGATTTTTTTTCTGTCGCAAATTATTTGTCGATAGCTTTAAAACTGAGAGACTAGTTCGCGTAGAAACAGACAGACGGACAGATGAGGTGGAATTACCGCGTGAGGCCAGGATCAAGAAATAAATAGTTTTTGGGGTCGGGAAATGAATATTTCTATGCGTTACAAACTTCTGGGCAAAATTAATATACACTTTTCAAGTGTATAAAAAAGAACTTTATATTCATATGCAAAATTCTTATTTTGATTCTGATTTTCTGATCCGAAATGTTGCGGAATTGATACTAATCAGAACTACAACCCTTCCTATTTAAACGAATCTTATTCCATGTGTTCTACAAATCGCTTTCGATTCATAAACGAGCCAAATCGTATGGGTGTACTAGAGTGTCCCTCCATAAGGTAAAATCGGAAAACCTAACTCTCACCATCTGAAATGGTAGATTTTGGTTTGAAAGAAAATAATAAATACATAAAAACCAACAAATTTTATTTCAAGTTTTAGACGTTGCGAGATGGACTTAAAGATTAATGAGAGTGCTTCCCTTGAAACACACAAAAAGCAGCGTAGATCAAAGCGAAGGCAGTCTTTGTCGTGGTTTTCTGAAGAAGAAGAATACAAAATAACTTGGGCAATTTGCGCGTGTTAAAGGATTTCGCAAAAGCTCAAAACAGATTGTGGAAGGCTTTTTCGACAGTTTACCTAGAGATGACCATCAAACAGAGTGTGCAATGCGTAGAAAACCGTGGATACCCTATCCAAATTATAAAATTAAACACTTTGATCATATAATAAACTTTATAAGAACAACACCATTTTTAAATGAGTTGCCAAGATGTAAAAATGTAAAAACTTAGACTGTTTTAAAACACGTGCAGTAGAGCAGTGTGACAAACTAAGGCTGCAGTCGTTGGACGTTTGAATGGCTTTCGTGATCGAGTTGCTTGCTTTATTTATTAAAAGGCGTTAATAATAGTCAGGAAGTTTTGGGCCTCAATAGAAATATCTTGCATCGAGACGCCCTCACTCTTAAATGCCGTTATTTGACATTTATTAATATCATTGAGGTATGGACCACGTCGATTACAGTTAAATAAACTATTTTAAATGCATAAACTTTTGTTGAACTGCTTCCTCATCGAGAACCGGCGTGATAACTGAAAATAGCTAAATGCATTAATAGTAATGCATAAGCGGAAAATCAATTATTTATATATAAGTCAAAGAGAGATAATATTTGTGTTATTGTCTTTATATCTTATGAGCTATTTTTTATTCCTTTTCACTTCTCACTAACACTTTTTATGATATTCTGTCTTTAACGGGCTGTTTGCTAAAAAGTAGGTGCGTTTATAGATATGCACCAGAGGTCAGCGTACCAAATTGTTCGTATTTTAAACAAGGATCCCTTTTTGTGAAGGGTCATATTTTGAATCGTAGTCTACGCCAACTTCTAATAAATTAAATAATCGAGCAAGGTGTTAGTAGAAACTTTGAATCCATTGCGCGACCCCTAAAACTAACTTTTTTGACTTTTTCTTTTGTTATGTCATTTATACACCAAAATGCAACTTTTAAGGGGGTGAGAATATAGCGTTACATTTTTCATACGATTGGGGGACACTCTAGTGTACACACACTTTTTCTTAAACTATCGATTCGCCCCAAACAAGGACAAATCCAATGTTGGCTAGTGTAACCACAGATGCTGACCGTTGTTGTTCGTCCTTATCCAGCACGTTGACCATATGCCAGAACGTGAAAGCTCTGAACCTGCTCCAAGCAGCTGTTGCATCGTTGCTGGTTCAGGCGACATTTCCGGGTAGTTGAAAGTAATTGCTTGGCAAGCTGTTCCCACTAGAGAGGGGCTTCGGGGTTTGTTGGGCTGGGGTAGTGTGAAAGGGGGATGTCGTATATGGTTGCCCAGGACACCGTGTTGTGGCGGTCAGGCTTAGTAGTCAGAGCCAGAGTCAAGCGGCTTACTTTAGGCGTATGAAGAATGCCAAGTGAATGCGACCGGAAGGTAAAATTTTGGCAAGCGAATTTGCAGGGGGATAAAAAAGAGCACGACTGCAGTGACTTCCTGTTCTTCCCTGCAGCTTCGGGGGAGTGTAATTTTTTGTTATCGAATGAATATGCCACTAGGGGAGGCTGTATCCGTAGCCGTATCCGTAAACATATCCGGGGCTTTGCAATTTCTGTGTGTGTGTGTGTGTGTATGTGCGAGATTCAGGCGCGTTTTGCATATTAACTAAGTGAAACATTTCGTTGACAACTTTTCAAACATTTGTGCGTCCTGTATAAATATTTGCCTACCGAATTCGGCAACAATAACAACTAGGGATAGGGCTAGGCTAGGCTGGGGTTTTTGTCGCCTCAAGACGTTTAAAATTGAAATTTAAATTCGAAAAAGGACTGCTGCGAGCGCATCGCATCCTTTTGACCGTATCGCTTAACATTTTTTTTTTTTTTTGAAATACAAATTTTACACCAAACTCCAACCCAAATGGAGCCAAGGCCAATAAGTCTCCCCCGCCAGTATGTCTGTCTGTGTGTGTCCCCCCTTTGCATATACATACATACATATTTATTAAATATTGAATGTTTTTCTTTTGCTAGATGACTAAGCCTTGAGCTCTTCCCTCTTTTTGGGGTATGTTACATTCATCCTTTGTGCCTCTGGCCAGTCAGGCTAAAAGGAAAGCTCTATTTTTTATGGGGAGTTTTTGTTTTTTTTTTTTTTGTTTTGTGGATGGACAGCCTTTGGGGTTAATATATAGATGGCTTCGTTAAGGAGGTGAGGTAAGGAGATGAACAGAACATATCAATATGGTTTAAATATTGGCAACAAATCGAAGCTAGTCTTATGGAACATTAGATAATCCAGTAAGAAGTTGGTCAAGTTCGACTGTGATATACCCTGTACCCTGTTCCAGAATATATATAGCTTACGGACTAATAGCCTCATTCCACTACGTTTACATATATCGATATGTACATATATTTTTTTAGAACGATTCCACTACCCAGCAAGCAAAGTTAGGAGCGCTCATAATTATGTGTATGAAAAGAGCCGAGCTTAAGACCATTTTTGGAGTAAACACATAAATTGGAGTGTTTTCGGAGCACATTCAGTTCTTTCTAAGCATGGGCTCATAAAATGCTCTTATGTCTGAGCATATTCGGAATTAATGTTAGTAATAAGTAAAAATGGCGCTGAAAATAACAGAATGCTGATTCAAGCGTTAAAGCCTGTATGACACGATATTAATCTTTTCATTAATTAAATGCGAGTGAACGGTATTTGCAACTATATACGTTTGGTTTCTAGATTTATATGCAAAGTACGAACCGTCACCCTTGCCGGCATTTTAATAAATTTAAATTTATGATTAGCAGCAATAGCTATACAAATTTAATAGTTGTCATCTTTTAAATTAAAATAGTAAGAACCGATTTTTGGCACCGCTCGTATCTTGCAATGTTTGCTTGTACAAATTTTCAATATAAATAGTTTTTTTTTTTTTAAATATATATTTTAACACAATATGTTGTACAATAAGAAATTCATAAAATTTTTGGCATTCTTTTTCCATTCCATGTTCGAAGATTGATATTCAACACATTGTCTCCTTCAAAATTTTGGAAATGGTTGACTTGTGAATTCGAATGGGCGATTGCTACGAGTTCCAACTTTCCCTTCAATATAGATTTCGAATTATGACAATATTTGTATAAAAGAATGTTGTCATTTACTGTAGCCAAATAAAGCAATCTGATTAGTGGCCCATCTGTAGGACCAATGCAACTACGCATCACTGTGTTCTGCTTCTGAATATGCGACTTTATCATATTTTAAGTCAATTAAAACAAATGTCCGGTCATACGAAGAATAGTTTTCTTAATTTTCGTGTCCTCGCCCATGTCCCCGGCAACAATTTATGAGTGAAACCTGCAGTTAGTTTTCTAATTGTTGTTCCACATTTTATTTATCATTGAAAATAAAGCAAAATACCTTCTTCCTCGCGTCAACCGCCAAGTAGCAAAAAATGTTGTTATATTTTTTTATTTAATAATATGTTTGTCGCACACAACTTCAATACCGCTCAATATAGAAGCAAATTGGTCCCTGTCTTATCTATTTTGAGGGCTTTTCCACAAATTAATGACAAAATAATGAGTTTGAAAGTACAATTTAATGCCTGCATCAATCTATCGGCCAATGGCAATCAGAATTGGTATTTTTTTTTTGGGATTTTGTTCAAGTTAGTATTTTTTCCGATAACCGATAGTAACGCGTTAATGCGGCATTAAAAAACCTCATTAATTTCCACATGTATTTGTCTCTTTCTCACTCACGCAAAACCAATATCAACTGAAATTAATGCATTATTAATGCGTTCAATTAATGTCGTGTCATAAGGCCATAAGCAAGACGATTCAATTTTTCACAATTTTTTCCAGTTAGTGCAATATTTTTATACACTTGAAAAAGTGTATATTAATTTGCCAGACGTTTGTAACGCATAGAAAAATTCATTTCCGACCCCATAAACTATATATATTCTTGATCAGGACAACAAGCTAAGTTCATTTCCGCTTGTCCGTCCGTCCATCTGTCTGTCCGTCTGTCCGTCTGTCTGTTTCTACGCGAACTAGTCTCTCAGTTTTAAAGCTATCGAGCTGAAATTTTGCACAGAGTCTTCTTTTTACTGCACGCAACTAATATGTGGGAACCGGCCGGATCGGATGACTATAACATATAGCTGCCATAGGAACGATCGGTCTAAGAAAAAGTTCTAGTTAGAAAAACTTTTTTGTTTTACATCGTAGCGTCCCCAATCTTGGTATATGTTAGTTTATATGCTTTCACAAAATTCTGGAAAAATGTATTAAAATCGGATCACTATAGCATATAGCTGCCATAGGAACGATCGGTCCCGAAAAATAAGTCTTTGTGAGAAAAACTTTTGATTTCCATCGTAGCGTCTCCAATCGTAGTATATTTGTTTTATATGTTTCCACACGCTTCCGAAAAAATTTATCAAAATCGGATGACTATAGCATATAGCTGCTATATAAACGGACGGTCTAAAAAAACTACTTCTAGTGAGAAAACTTTTTCTATCGTAGCGTCTCAATCTTGGTATATATTAGTTTTATATTCTTTCACATAATTTCGAAAAAAATTTATCAAAATCGGATGACTATAGCATATAGCTGCCATAGGAACGATCGGTCGGAAAATGTGTTTTACTAAGAAATTTAATTTTTATTATCAATGATTTAACTGATTTTAAATATCGATATCTATATCCTATATATATTTTTTCCAGTTAAATCAGTTAGATAAATTTTTCAAGTGTATTAAAACTTCGGCACAGTCGAGTTAGCTTTGCCTTCTCGTTTTCATTTTATTAGCTTTTAAGTCAAATAAAAATATATTATTAAAAATTTAAAAATTAATTTCGTTATAGTCGGTTATTTATTGCACTTTTTTGCAAATAAGTTTGCACTCAGTAAGCGTCCAAAAGAACCTTTCAGTGTGCCTAAAAAAGCAACTTTTATAGGGAATTTACTGAGGGTTTTTAATGCTTTATTGGGAGGGGTGAAAGCACTTATATCTGAGTCAGAAAAGACTCAGATTGGACTCAGAAATCATCCACATTAAGTGCGACCGTTTTCATAGAAAAAAACGCTCTTCCCAGTTCTTTTTAGACACATTATGTCGGTGAATGCTCATAAAAAGTGTCTGAAAAGAGTCAGAAAACGTTAATTTTGTTTGATTTGATTTGTGTTTGCCTAACAAACAGTAAAATGTTTGATAAAAAAGAGTTTACGTGTGGACAAACACAACTTTAAAGCAGTGATCGCCAAGAAGAGAGAAGAGAAAACGTGTGGAAGTGTTGCTCTTCCCATAAAGAGTAGGTAGATTTTGTCGCTCTGCGAATCAGTCACACATAGCTTTGGCAAGCAATCGGCTCATATGCATGCCGAATGTGTTCGGCCCCTAGGGGTTGGCGAACTATGCTTTAAACCAGGGTTCGCCAAAAAGAAAGAGAAAAAGTGTAAAAGTGCTTTCACGTGTTGCCTGGTAGCAAAACGACGTTGACGTGCTATCCAAGAAGCGTAGGTTGAGTTGAACTATCGTGCCAATCAGTCAAGCACAACTTCGGTAAGCAATCGGCTCATATGCATTTGATTTGCCGAATGCTTTCGGCCCCCAAGGGCTATGGCTGGCGAACTCTGCTTTAAACTGCTCGTGGAACATCTGGAATGCCTGTCAAAGCAGGACCCAAGTTTCTGAAAGGCGATTGCTTTGGACAAGCGCATCGCCATTACACTGTATACCAGTGTGGGGCGCGTCCGTATAGCGTGCGCATATTAAAGGCCGCAGTCGCAGCGACGTCGCTCACCGACAGCATACGCACGTTTCGCTGCTGTCGATTTCGTATTGGTTGCCACGCACACATGCTTAGCTAAAATATGATTGTATTGTAAGCCCTACACTGCTGCATACGCTTGGGTCTTCGGCAGAGTTCCGCTCAGTAGGTAGGCTGTTTGGAGTTTCAGCATCCATGGTGGTCAAACTTTTGGATTTTTGCAGGAAAGTGCTGCTGGTTCTTGGACACAAATATTTGCCCCAGGAAAAATGAGAATATTTTATTGTATTTTGTTTTTCAGCACTGACAGCAGTCGATATGTGTACACATATCTTAAATATGTACATTTTTTTCCTATGGGAAATACGTAAAATTTTTTCAATATGTGATAATATGTGAAAATATGTACATATCTGCCTTAGTGGAGAGAGGCTATTAGTTAGTTCGTTTCTTCTTCTGGCTTAGAGTTTAAAAAGAATTGTTGTTCAACTAAAGATATCGTTCAGATTTATTTAACAACTAATTAGCTATCAATTGGCATATTTCGGTTTTCTTATATTATAAATTGTTCCTAATGTCCCCAAATCTCTACAGTAGAGTTCATGCCACGGTTGACCAGGCTACGCAGATTGACTTGAGCAAAACGGAAGCCTGGACCACCACCCCAGAGACTGGGAGTGGCTCCCGATGTATTCTTGAAGTTATCAAAGACATAGATGGCCGATATGTTGTAGTAGTTGACGTATCCCTGCATAGATGGAACATTTAGATTAGAAACTCATTCGTATACTTTATCGTCGTTAACTTACCGCTTTGGGGAAGTCCACATTCACATTCCAGTAATTGTTCTTAATGGGTGTGCGTACCTCCGTCTGACGCGACAACAGATAATCATTGCTGTACTTTCTACCCCAGCTGGCGCTAGAGGAATGACTAGCTCCAAACAAGGCCAAGAGGAAGACACAGCTGAGCAGAAATTTCATGTTTAGTCTTTTTAGCTTGCTGATTGGGAATGTGTCGGTTGTGGGCAGCAGTTTGCTTTTTATAGGCACAAAAAAAGCTTTGATTTGTTTTTTGTTTTTTAATTAACTTTCGCTACTGCTTATCGCATTTTGCATGTCTGCCTGGAAAAGATAAGGGAGTGTAAAAGAAATCCCTTCCCCCCCCCCCCACAAAGAGTGTGCAGTGTGTTTTGCAAGTAATCAAAGGTCTTGATAAGATTAGTTGACTCATGCCGCGATTTTCGCCACGATCTTCCTAGAAAAGTGTTTTTTTTTTAGATTTTTGAGAACTCAGAATATCAGTCAGGCAGACACTTGAGTGCGAAAACAGCGGTCAAACATTTGGGGGGATTCACTCGTGTGACGGAAGAAGCTTATGGTATCTTAATTTAGAACTTAAAGGGTAATTTATAGTTTGATTCAAGAGACATGGACCGAACCGGTTCTAAGGTTTTCCAATGGCTTGAATTCAGTTCGTTAAATAAGTTTTTAAGTCTTGGCTATCAAATAAATTCTGGGACTGGGACATTTATTGAATTTTTTCAAAAAGGGAATTGGCACAAGTTGTTTCGGTGCAAAAAACACATTTATTTTTGATTTATAAAACAAAGACAGTAAAATTAATAGAATTGTATTTAAATTTGCACGCCTAATATTGATATCGATAAATATAATACCGATATCGATTGTTAACTTAACAGCACAACATAGCTCAAGAGAGCGTGCTTTATAAGCAAGCTGCAAACCTCCATAATTTTAGATGAGGTTCGGTTGGGGGGTCGGACGAGAGGAATCTTTGGGTTCGGTTCGCGGACCGGTTCCTGCAACACCTGAACCCCAGGTTTTGGTTCGAACCCTGGTTTACTTGAAAAAAAAAATAAGTATTTAGTTTTAATGACTTGTTTGGCTTTCAAGCGTTTTATTGGTTTCAAGAAAAATAAATTAGGTAAAATTATAATTGTTTTCTGACAGCCAGGCTACTGAAGCTGGCTCAATATTCTGCATTTCGATATAAAAAACGGTTGCAACAAATCTTTCCAGAGATGTAGAGTAGTCCAAATTTACCAGAACACCGGGACATCGAGGCAATCCCGCGATAGGCAGAACGCAGTTTTCGAAATATCTTCGAGCTCAAAGCAAACATAGACCGCATTTACACGATGAAGCAAACTCCATGAAGTTTCTCAAAAAGCTTTTGTTTATGGGAAAAAGATGTGATGGGGTGTCTTGCCTCTTTACGCCTCTTTTCAACAAGCAAGATCTTTTTCAAAAACATCATGAAGTTTGCATCATCGTGTAAATCCCGACATAGTCATAGCCAACTTGATGCGCAATTCGCTCAACAAATCTATAGAGTCTAAGGGCCTTAACAGAGTACTGGCTGGTCGCGACGAAGGGACAAGGAATAGAAAGAGTCCGTCTCCCACTTCGTCTGTTTCTGCCTCAATCCAACGGAGATTAGAACATCTCGAATCTTCTAATAGACGTCACTGATCAAACAAAAACAATCCGAAACAGCTGAAACTATCCTTAGACTTATATATCTGGTTTCATCCAAGCCTCTAAAAGATAGTAAACCTCACAAACACGCTTCGTTTTTAAAACCTTTCCAATAATTTGAAAATATTTTTCGATGTATGTTACCTTGCACAATTTTCGAAGAAATTTATCTAATTATTGGACGAATTTATATTTGTGCATTCTTTTTTAATTCTCCGTTTCGTAAACCGAAGTAAAGTCATTTAAAGTTTTATTAAGAAATTCAGTCGATGGAAAACTACTTAATACCGTGAACCGAACCCTTTTTGTTGTCTAAATGGTCCGGTTCGGGTTCAGGTTCGAGGGGTCAAAAATGGTAGAGGTTCGGTTCATGGTCCGGTTCGGGAAATCCATAAAACCCGAACCGAACCGGTTCTCCAGGGTTCGGTTCCGGACCGGTTTGCAGCCTTGGTTATAAGTGCCGGCTGAAATAGCTGCTCTATTGCGTCGCAAAAGATTGCAAAACAACTTAAAAACATGTTTTACAATAATTAAACTATAAGATATACTCAATCAAGTGTTGGCAATGTGTTTGTCTTCAAATTAATAACAATTGTGGCTTATCGCGACAAGTTAATGTCTGTGTCTTGATTACTGCAGCTAAATGAGCTTGTAATGGCAGCCACACTTATTGAAAACTCTGTGTGTTTGATTTTGTCATATTAAATTAAGAAAACTCTGGTTAGTGCAAAGAATAAAAAAGCAACAGATACAGATTTAAATTGTCTTACTGACAACAGTTTGATATTCGACAGTTTTACAGTTAAATACATACATTTAACCTGGGCTACAAATCGGTTGTGAACCCAACCAACCCAACCCAACATTTCTTCAATTTAGGGAAAATTAGCTCCAAAGATCGATAAATTGTGGGTGTTTTTTGAGTCTATTTCAATGATTTATGGATTTTATGGGCCTTATGGGCAAAATAAATTTAAAAACTTAATATTCTTCGTAAAATCCACTCGCAAGGTCGGAAAATGAGATTTGTTGTGGAAATATATTTCTTTAAATTGAAGAAAATCAACTCCAAAGGTCGAAAAATGGGGTTATAGGTGCTAAATTTGAGTCTATCTCAATGATTTCTGGCTTTTATGGGCCTTATGGGCAAAATAAATTTAAAAACTTTATATTCTTCGTAAAATCCACTCGCAAGGTCGGAAAATGAGATTTGTGGTGGGAATATATTTCTTTAAATTGGAGAAAATCAACTCCAAAGGTCGGTAAATGGGGGTATAGGTACTAAATTTGAGTCTATTTCAGTGATTTATAGATTTTTATGGGCCTTATGGGCAAAATAAATTTAAAAAATTTATTATCCTAATTAAAATTCACTCGCAAGGACGTAAAATGAGATTTTTGGTGGGAATATATTTCTTTAAATTAGAGAAAATCAACTCCAACGGTCGGAAAGTGGGGGTATAGGTGCTAAATTTGAGTCTATCTCAATGATTTATGGCTTTTATGGGCCTTATGGGCAAAATAAATTTTTTTCAATTTATTATCCTTCGTAAAATCCATTTGCAAGTATGGAAAATGAGATTTGTGGTGGGAACATATTGCTTTAAATTGGAGAAAATCAACTCCAAAGGTAAAAAAATAGGAGGATAGGAGCCGATCTCAATTAAATATATATTTTATAAGCCTTATGGGCGAAGTAAATGAAAAAAGTATTTTTACTGGGGAAAATCCACTTCCAAGGTGGGAAAATTTGAGGTTACACTTTATTTTATGCCGATATATGTAAAGGTCCGGCTTGTAAGCTCTATTGGGAAAATATTTATTAAATTTATGAAAAATCCCCTTCAAAGGTCGGAAAATGAAGGCAGGGGTAATGTTATTTGAGTCGATCTGATTTTATAAGCACAAACGACCAAATAAATGATGACAAAATTTCTATTTTAGTTAAATCTACCCCAAAGCTGGGAAAATGGGGGATAAGTTTGCGTTATTTGGGTCGATCTTAATGAAATTCGGTTTTTATGGAACTTAAGGGCAAAATGAATGAGAGAACAATTTTGTACTTCGGAAAATCCACCACCAATCTCGGAAAATGGGAGGATTTAAAGACAAGTCATATCTTTGAACGGATGTATGTAAAACTCGGCTGGTAAAGCTCTACGGGGAAAAGAAATGGAATACTATGTGCCAAATAAATGGAAAATATTTCTTCAATTAGGGGAAAATTAACTCCAAGGGTGGGAAAATTGAGGCAGATATGCGTTATTTAAGTCGATCTCAATTAAATTTCAATTTTATAAGCCATAAATAATAAATAATAAAAAACTTATTAATTTCAAAAAAAATCCATTCAATTAGTTAGGAATATGGCGGCCAGGTGTGTGTTATTTGAGTCTATTTCAATGATTTAATGGGGCTTATGAGCAAAAAAAAGAATTTAAAAAAAAAATTGTTACTTCGGAAAATTCACCTCAAAGATAGGAAAATGGAGGGATTGTTGTGTTTATATATATTCTCTCCTTTTATAAACAATTTCTTTTCAAAAAAAAAAAAAAATCACATTACTAACCTCAAATATTTCTCTGTCTCTTTGCAGGTAAATGAACAATTTTTCTTCAAATATTTTCCTTTTAACCCTAAACTGAAATGCAAACAGCTGTAAGTAATTGAATAAACATTCAAGACTTTTACTCAATCAACAAACAAGTCAAGTCAGCAGCAATGGAAGAAAATGGTTGAACCTAAACCTGTTTCGAACCAATATTTCCGGTTCGGTTCAACAAAAGCTACAAGTCTTAGTTAAAGGCCTGAACTCAGATGACATACATTTTATTTTCGGCACAATGCTTCATATAATTCCATAAAGGAATTCGAGATGCTTATTGTGAAATAATATATTTTAAAAAAAAAATATCCTTTCTCTGAGTAAGGGGTATATCGAAGTCGGGCCTACTTTAACTTACGCACTCGTTCTCTTTCGCTTTCAATGCTTTCTTAAAATCAGAAACACCCTTGCAAAGAAGAAAGCATCTCCGATCTCACAAAGTATATATAATTTGGATCAGCCTGACGAGCTCAGTCGATATAGCCATGTCCGTCTGTATCTATGCTATTTTCTCCCTCAGTATTAAATTTATATTGATATAAGCACATAAGTCATAGTTGCCATAAGAACTATTGATCCAAAAACAAGTTTTATGTAGTTGATTTTTAGCATTTTCCAAAATCTTTTATTAACTTTTTGTATATTTCTAACAATTTGCTTAATGTCCCCAGATCTCTACAGTAGAGTCCATGCCACGGTTGACCTGGCCACGGAGATTGACTGTAGCGAAACGGAAGCCTGGACCACCGGACCAGAGACTGGGACTGGCTCCCGAGGTGTTCTTGAAGTTATCGAAGACGTAAACGGACGATATGTTGTAGTAGTTGACGTATCCCTGCATAGATGGAAAATAATGATTATCCGTTTACATACACTCAATCGTCTGGGTTAACTTACCGCTTTGGGGAAATCCACATTCACGTTCCAGTAATTGTTCTTAATGGGTGTGCGTACCTCCCTCTGGCTGGACAGCAGACGATCATTGCTATACTTTCTACCCCAGCTGGCGCTGGAGGATTGGCTAGCGCCAAACAAGGCCAAGAGGAAGACACAACTGAGCAGGAATTTCATGATTATTCGTTAAGGTGCACTTTTTGCGAATGTGTCAGTTGTGGACAACAAATGGCATTTTATAGGCGAATAAAAAACGAAGATTGGTGAGTAAACATTTTCTGTTTATTTTTAATTAACTTACAGTTACAGTGAAGTGTTGGGTGAAAACAATTAAGGGTAACAGAAATCCCCCCCAAACTGTGCAAAAGTAATCAAAGTTTTTGATAAGATTAGTTAACTTTGACTCGGGCCACTTTTCGCCACGGTATTCCTAGGAAAGCTACTTAAGCTAAATTTTATCAAGTGCCTGAGAATATTTGATAAAAAAAAAATATATTCTACTTCAAAATAAAATGTAACCAAACAGATTTGAACAGGTGGTTATATTCTAGGAACTGATAAGTTATAAACTTAAAGATTGATTGTATTTTGCATTAATTAAGATTTATTAGAAATTGCCTGATATTATTTATAAGAATTGGCTTTCGGGGAATTAAAGTTTTTATACTCTACAATGAGTATATTGGGTTTGTGCAAACAGCCAGAAGAAAGCATATTTTCTGATCAGCATCAACAGCCATGTCTGTCTGTCTGTCCGTGTGAACAAACATATCTCAGAGATGGTAAGAGCTATAAGCTTGTGTTGTATCGAACAAGGACTCTTTTCTAACAGGGATCGTAATTATTATAATTTTTAATTTAAAAATTACAAAATAAAATTATATATTGATTTTTTTTCTATAAATTGGCAAATAACTCTTATTTTTAAACCTAAAATATTAATCACAAAATAATTATTAAATTTCAATTTTAATATATAAATTGCGAAATAATTATTATTTTTGACTTTTATAATAAAAATAGTGACATAATTCTTATTTGTCAATTTTTATTTTAAAAATTGAATATAGAAATTATTATTTAATTTTTATTTTAAAAATTGAAAATAAAAATTGATTTTAAATATCTTTTTAGAACAAAGGGGTGCATCACAAAGGTAAAATATATATAAAATCTACGATTCAATACCTTTCCATTGATATATCACATGTCCTTAAGGGATCAATATTAAGGATCGCTAAAATTATTTCGATTTAATTCCTCTTTTAATATGTTCACAAAATTTTAAAACGGTACCAAGAAAAATAAGACAAAATGAATGTACTGAAACTTTGTTTTTGGCAATGCAGTACTTGAGCCAATTGATACAGCCTAGGATACATTACACAGGCCAACAAAGTGACCACTTTTGTGAGCTCTAGCCTTCTATGTATTAAATTCTGTTCCACTTTTGTGCACTGATTCCAAAACTGGTCTCGGTTTTTCTCTTTCATCTCTCTTGTTTTCATGAAATCGCGGAAAATCCATTTGCAGTTTTTTAGCTTATGGAAAATTATGGGAGGTCACACCAAGCACAAATTTGTAGGTTTATGAGTTTTATGCGACACTATATACATTAATTAAAGAGAGCCGCATCAGCAAACCCGAAAGTGACTAAATTAGCCATTAAAGATAATTTTTTCTCAATTTATAGCAAATTTTCAAAAATAAACCACCGTCTTGTGGAACAGAATTTTGCATCGAGACGGCTAGAGCAAAATGGCTATTGTGTTATTATTTTATCTTCCCATAATTTCATTATATACTTATTTGTATCAATTAGCTTAGAAGAATATCCGTTAATTTCGGTCATGACTAATTTTAACTGTCATTGTCGTCATCCGAATGCTCATTCCCCGAGCACACCTCACATGAATTGAGATTCTATTTTAAATTGATCAGGTGCTTTGGTACGTATTGTCTACCTGACTAGTCGATACATGCTATGTTTGCGATGAAACCGGCTTCTTTTTCAAATCCCTCCTACAATGCGATGTCTTATTTTTGTTGTTACCGTTTCGAAATTTTGTCAACATATTAAAGAGGAATTAAATCGAAATACTTTTAGCGGATCCATAATATTGATCCTTTAAGGACATGTGATATATCAATGGAAAGGAATTGAATCGCAGATCTAATATATATTTTAACTTTTGTGATGCACCGCTTGGTTTCTAAAGATATTTAAATTTCAATTTTTAAAATAAAAATTGAAAAGTAACTCTTATATTAAATATTTAAAATAAAAATTGACAAGTAAGTCTTATGTAGCAATTTTTATTATAAAAATTGAAAATAATAATTGTATCGCAATTTATATATTAAAATTGAAATTTAATAATTATTTTGTAATTAATTTTTTAGGTAAAAAAAAAAGGTAATTTGCCAATTTATTTAAATAAATTAAAAATAAAAAATTTAATTTTTCTTGGTTTCCACTCAAAAACAACTCCCGTAGTGTTTTTTACATTGATCTAAGACCATTTTTCCACTTTAATTTTTTTAAACCCCATAACTCTTATTTGCGATCCCTGCTTTCTAATCAACATTCAAAATTTCAATCGGTCCAGTGATTTGGGTTATATCTTATCCTAGACCATTATTCCGATACGATAATAAATCCATGCTGGAATGGGCTAAAAATGGACAGAAATACTGTTATTATTGAAATTGCCATTTTCTCTTTTTAATTTTAGCCCAAGTGAATGGGAACTACAGTTTCACGAAAAGCTTTTATGGCTACTCATTTTGCAGCTGATGCCAATAGCTGGTGAAGGTGGCGGCTGACGGAATTCATACAGAAGTCGAGAAACAATTATCCAAGGTAAGTTAGTTACCAAAACTCGAACCTAAAATTAAGTTTCCTCAATTATTATCCCTCTACTTTCCCCATTTGGAGCATACATAATGTATGAAGGGCTACTAAATCCACAATTGCCCTCTTCTGTTTCATTAACATTTACTTTAATCAATGAGAGGGTAAACTTAGGAATTTGGTTTAATTAAGTACGAAGCTTAATACTTGACATGGTTGTGGCTTTTTGCCAAATGTTCATTACACTGATGATGACTAATGGAATGCATTAACATTTTTACCGTCCCTTCTTATCAACAAAAGTTGGGATGAATGGCTGCATATTTATTGCAAATTACCAAGTCAGTTGGGTTTCAAAATAAAAATCTCATTACTTGCAGCAGCCGTCGCTCTGATAAGGGTGGACAGGCACAGGGGATGGCACACACACACACGCACACTTATCAAAGGGATAATTTGCCACGCTTGCGGGCATCTCTCTGAATTGCAATAGACTGTGTCTCGGCATTTTTATGCAAAAACTTGTTAATCACATTTTATTGACACATTCAGCTGTTTGTTGTTGGTGCAGTGGGGCCAACGACTCGAGGGAATCGATTTTCATTTTGAAATTGGCCAAATTAAGGGCTGCCTGCGTGGGCTTGGTCTTGATAAGCAATTTGCTGTTCATGCACTCCCACTGCCACTGCCACATCGACAATTGCCAAATTTAAAAGCAATAAACGTACGAGCAAATTTCAGGGTTTTTTTTTTTTGACAAGGGAAGGCGACGCGTGCCGTCAGTTGGTACACCCTTCGATGCTATGTCTGGGGGATTCCATTGCAAGCTGCCATTCAAAAAGTCTTCCCTTTCATTTGTGCTTTCCATTGCCAATTGCTGAGTGGGGGTGGTTGGGTTGGGTTGGGTTAGAGTTCAAACTGCGCTTGGCTAAAATGTCAAGTGCGGAATGTGCACTTTTGACAGTTTCAGTTCATCCGCCACATGGCAACCCTGACACGTACCCTTAATAAAAAACTTTCTTTACAAAAAAAAAAAAGTGGTGAAAAAATGAACAATAGAACAAAGTCAAACATAAGCAAGGTTTATTTTTGTTGTTTTGTGTTGTTGCTATGCAAAGCCCAGGCAAAAGCTTTTGTTTGTTTGCCGGTCCTTGTTGTTGTTGTTGTTCTTAATTGCTGACTTAATGGCGCTTTAATTAAATTGGCAGCCATCCCTGCTGCATTTCTCCACTTGATTTGTAGCTGTACAACTGGCCATTTGATCAATATCAGCGCACAAATTTATCAAAGTACAAATATTTTGCCAACAGCTGCAAATAAATAGTTCGATCCCATTGTTTAATTGTTTCACTTTATAGTTTTCTTCTTATTTTCGTTCGTAAGGTTTATTGTGGCATACAATTTTAATTAAATGTACAACAAAACCAACAAAAAAATTTTGATGAACTTTTCCTCCCTTGCGCCCATGTATAATATTTACGTTTAATCAAATGGAAAATCCCTTGCGTTAACTGAAACTGTGAAAAAAAACACGATGCCAGCTTCAGTTTCGTAAAAATCTATTTATTTTGTGTGGTTACCAGTTATGCGGCTGGGCCAACAACTGCAACCACAACAACAACAACTTTCATGTAAGTCTATATGTATATCATTTTAATTACAAAATATTTTGGATTTTTAATTCGTAAACAACGAAGTTTACATATACTTTAACATTCACCCTATCGTGGTAGAAATTGCCATAATTGATTTGATTAACATCCTTTTTTAATACCGACGCTAAGGGAAAGGGTATCATTATGGCAACAGCTTGAAAGCACTAATGAAACCCTTTTATTTATGCTGAAAAATTTTTAATTTTTTGATTTTTAGTTTTGCATTATTATTATAGCTTGGACATTCCATTTTCATCCCCTTCAAACCGTTTTTAAAAATTCGAAGTAGTTTAGCAGATATAGCCATTTTAGTGGAGCAAAGTTCTTGCTGGAGGAAGCACTCAATAAACCCTTTAGGGTCTTATGCCTTTGAAAAATTTTTAATTTTTTGATTTTTTTAGTTTTTGCATTATTATTATAGCTTGGACATTCCATATTCATCCCCTTCAAACCGTTTTCAAAAATTCGAAGTAGTTTAGCAGATATAGCCATTTTAGTGGAGCAAAGTTCTTGCTGGAGGAAGCACTCAATAAACCCTTTTTAGGGGTCTTATGCCTTTGAAAAATTTTTAATTTTTTGATTTTTTAGTTTTGCATTATTATTATAGCTTGGACATTCCATATTCATCCCCTTCAAACCGTTTTCAAAAATTCGAAGTAGTTTAGCAGATATAGCCATTTTAGTGGAGCAAAGTTCTTGCTGGAGGAAGCACTCAATAAACCCTTTTTAGGGGTCTTATGCCTTTGAAAAAATTTTAATTTTTTGATTTTTTAGTTTTGCATTATTATTATAGCTTGGACATTCCATATTCATTCCCCTTCAAACCGTTTTCAAAAAATTCGAAGTAGTTTAGCAGATATAGCCATTTTAGTGGAGCAAAGTTCTTGCTGGAGGAAGCACTCAATAAACCCCTTTTTAGGGGTCTTATGCCTTTGAAAAATTTTTAATTTTTTGATTTTTTAGTTTTGCATTATTATTATAGCTTGGACATTCCATATTCATTCCCTTCAAACCGTTTTCAAAAATTCGAAGTAGTTTAGCAGATATAGCCATTTTAGTGGAGCAAAGTTCTTGCTGGAGGAAGCACTCAATAAACCCTTTTTAGGGGTCTTATGCCTTTGAAAAATTTTTAATTTTTTGATTTTTTAGTTTTGCATTATTATTATAGCTTGGACATTCCATATTCATCCCCTTCAAACCGTTTTCAAAAATTCGAAGTAGTTTAGCAGATATCGCCATTTTAGTGGAGCAAAGTTCTTGCTGGAGGAAGCACCAAAACCCTTTTAGGGCTTATGCCTTTAAAATTTTAATTTTTTGATTTTTTAGTTTTGCATTATTATTATAGCTTGGACATTCCATATTCATCCCCTTCAAACCGTTTTCAAAAATTCGAAGTAGTTTAGCAGATATCGCCATTTTAGTGGAGCAAAGTTCTTGCTGGAGGAAGCACTCAATAAACGTTTTTAGGGGTCTTATGCCTTTGAAAAATTTTTAATTTTTTGATTTTTTAGTTTTGCATTATTATTATAGCTTGGACATTCCATATTCATCCCCTTCAAACCGTTTTCAAAAATTCGAAGTAGTTTAGCAGATATAGCCATTTTAGTGGAGCAAAGTTCTTGCTGGAGGAAGCACTCAATAAACCCTTTTAGGGGTCTTATGCCTTTGAAAAATTTTAATTTTTTTGATTTTTTAGTTTTGCATTATTATTATAGCTTGGACATTCCATATTCATCCCCTTCAAACCGTTTTCAAAAATTCGAAGTAGTTTAGCAGATATAGCCATTTTAGTGGAGCAAAGTTCTTGCTGGAGGAAGCACTCAATAAACCCTTTTAGGGGTCTTATGCCTTTGAAAAAATTTTAATATTTTTGATTTTTTTAGTTTTGCATTATTATTATAGCTTGGACATTCCATATTCATCCCCTTCAAACCGTTTTCAAAAATTCGAAGTAGTTTAGCAGATATAGCCATTTTAGTGGAGCAAAGTTCTTGCTGGAGGAAGCACTCAATAAACCCTTTTAGGGGTCTTATGCCTTTGAAAAATTTTTTAATTTTTTGATTTTTTAGTTTTGCATTATTATTATAGCTTGGACATTCCATTTTCATCCCCTTCAAACCGTTTTCAAAAATTCGAAGTAGTTTAGCAGATATAGCCATTTTAGTGGAGCAAAGTTCTTGCTGGAGGAAGCACTCAATAAACCCTTTTAGGGGTCTTATGCCTTTGAAAAATTTTTAATTTTTTGATTTTTTAGTTTTGCATTATTATTATAGCTTGGACATTCCATATTCATCCCCTTCAAACCGTTTTCAAAAATTCGAAGTAGTTTAGCAGATATAGCCATTTTAGTGGAGCAAAGTTCTTGCTGGAGGAAGCACTCAATAAACCCTTTTAGGGGTCTTATGCCTTTGAAAAATTTTAATTTTTTGATTTTTTAGTTTTGCATTATTATTATAGCTTGGACATTCCATATTCATTCCCTTCAAACCGTTTTCAAAAATTCGAAGTAGTTTAGCAGATATAGCCATTTTAGTGGAGCAAAGTTCTTGCTGGAGGAAGCACTCAATAAACCCTTTTAGGGGTCTTATGCCTTTGAAAAATTTTTAATTTTTTGATTTTTTAGTTTTGCATTATTATTATAGCTTGGACATTCCATATTCATCCCCTTCAAACCGTTTTCAAAAATTCGAAGTAGTTTAGCAGATATAGCCATTTTAGTGGAGCAAAGTTCTTGCTGGAGGAAGCACTCAATAAACCCTTTTAGGGGTCTTATGCCTTTGAAAAATTTTAATTTTTTGATTTTTTAGTTTTGCATTATTATTATAGCTTGGACATTCCATTTTCATCCCCTTCAAACCGTTTTCAAAAATTCGAAGTAGTTTAGCAGATATAGCCATTTTAGTGGAGCAAAGTTCTTGCTGGAGGAAGCACTCAATAAACCCTTTTAGGGGTCTTATGCCTTTGAAAAAATTTTTAATTTTTTTGATTTTTTAGTTTTGCATTATTATTATAGCTTGGACATTCCATATTCATCCCCTTCAAACCGTTTTCAAAAATTCGAAGTAGTTTAGCAGATATAGCCATTTTAGTGGAGCAAAGTTCTTGCTGGAGGAAGCACTCAATAAACCCTTTTAGGGGTCTTATGCCTTTGAAAAAATTTTTAATTTTTTTGATTTTTTAGTTTTGCATTATTATTATAGCTTGGACATTCCATATTCATCCCCTTCAAACCGTTTTCAAAAATTCGAAGTAGTTTAGCAGATATAGCCATTTTAGTGGAGCAAAGTTCTTGCTGGAGGAAGCACTCAATAAACCCTTTTAGGGGTCTTATGCCTTTGAAAAATTTTTAATTTTTTGATTTTTTAGTTTTGCATTATTATTATAGCTTGGACATTCCATATTCATCCCCTTCAAACCGTTTTCAAAAATTCGAAGTAGTTTAGCAGATATAGCCATTTTAGTGGAGCAAAGTTCTTGCTGGAGGAAGCACTCAATAAACCCTTTTTAGGGTGTTTTTGCCTTTGAAAATGTTTAATTTTTTTGATTTTTTAGTTTTGCATTATTATTATAGCTTGGACATTCCATATTCATTCCCTTCAAACCGTTTTCAAAAATTCGAAGTAGTTTAGCAGATATAGCCATTTTAGTGGAGCAAAGTTCTTGCTGGAGGAAGCACTCAATAAACCCTTTTAGGGGTCTTATGCCTTTGAAAAATTTTTAATTTTTGTTTTTTAGTTTTGCATTATTATTATAGCTTGGACATTCCATTTTCATCCCCTTCAAACCGTTTTCAAAAATTCGAAGTAGTTTAGCAGATATAGCCATTTTAGTGGAGCAAAGTTCTTGCTGGAGGAAGCACTCAATAAACCCTTTTTAGGGGTCTTTTGCCTTTGAAAAATTTTTAATTTTTTGATTTTTTAGTTTTGCATTATTATTATAGCTTGGACATTCCATATTCATTCCCTTCAAACCGTTTTCAAAAATTCGAAGTAGTTTAGCAGATATAGCCATTTTAGTGGAGCAAAGTTCTTGCTGGAGGAAGCACTCAATAAACCCTTTTAGGGGTCTTTTGCCTTTGAAAAATTTTTAATTTTTTGATTTTTTAGTTTTGCATTATTATTATAGCTTGGACATTCCATATTCATCCCCTTCAAACCGTTTTCAAAAATTCGAAGTAGTTTAGCAGATATAGCCATTTTAGTGGAGCAAAGTTTGCTGGAGGAGTATACCCACTGCAAGGGTATACAAATCCCAGCCCTGTCACAATTGGTTTAAAATTTTTGGAAATGCATAAACAATTAAAGCGATTGAGTAAAAATTGGAATATTATCCAAAACCGCAGCTAAAAATATTTCCGCTTTTTCCATGAATGATGATTAATTTTTACAATTTTTTTCCCCTTTTTTTTTTTGTTCAATTGGATTAGTTTTGCTGAACAGAAATCGATATGAGGTAAAAAGCAACATATCATCAAATTGCATAAATAATAAAGTTCATTTTGATTAAATGATTTAAAAACAGTTTTGCATATTTAAATGGCCCGTTGATGCTGTTGGGTCGTCTGCCAATTGAATGGTAAATAGATTAAAATAACAAAATGCTTCAATAAATTCATCAGCAGATATAATGATTTATGTTTCGATGCTGCGATAACACTTAACGGCAAAATCAACAATTTTTTATTGGAAACTTAATTGGGGGAAAGTGATGCAAATTAATTTCAGACTATTTAAACACAGTTCAAGCTATAAATTAAGCCTTCCTTCACCGAATCAAAACAATCAAATCAAAATAAAACAACAAAATTATATACCGAGTGGAAAAAGTAGTGGATTTTCACTTAAAAGAAATCTCAAATTATGCCAAATGCCAACTTAACTTTACTTGAATAAAACATTGCTTTATTTTTTAGTAAATTGAATCAAATTTGTCGCCTTGAAATTGTCTTAGCTCTTGAATGTATTCATTTAATTTTGCTTACTAATTAATTATTTATATATTTTCATTTTCAATCGAAACTTTCATTTTGTTGTTTACTGCTTTGATGATATTTTGGTGTCTGATTCCACAGCTTAATGCAAAAATTATGGCACGCTTCCTAATCTATTATGTATGCATTTGTGTGAACCAAAACCACAAATCGATGTCTCTCTCTCTGTACACCACTCTGCGTATTAGGCCAGACATTCATAATTTGGTAATTAATTTTCAAACGCAATTTCAGTTTGATAAGACAAAATTGATATTGAAAATTCATCAATCGGCATTGGCAATTAGCAGTTGAACTGAACCTGTTGAACATGAACTGCCACTCCTCTCCACCATATTTCTTAAACATCATTGATGCTTACCTACTGGCTTGCCATTTCTATTGGTCCTTCTACTACCCCCACATGTGTGTGTGTCACGCACAGCAAACAAATGGATGTATGTGTACATTCGCCCACTCTCTCAGAAAGCAAACACATAACGCAGCAAAACTGCCACTCAAAATTCTGTCCGTTATAAAAACGGACGAAAGTCCGTATGGTCCAGTGACAGGCCAGAGCGTAAGCTTAAGTCGGCACTGTTCGACTTTGACATACCTCTTAATCGAGATGGAGTAATACTTAAAAGACTTCACTGAGAATAAAAGGAATAAAATTTTATATTTTTCATATCTAAAAAAGATTACCCCCAAAGACTGCTCCACTAAAATGATATCGTAAACTACTTCATTTTTGAAAACGGTTTAGGGAATATGGACCAAGCATATAATAATGCAAAACTAAAAACAAAAAATTAAAAATTTTTCAAAGGCATAAGACCCCTAAAAGGGTTTATTGAGTGCTTCCTCCAGCAAGAACTTTGCTCCACTAAAATGGCAATATCTGCTAAACTACTTCGAATTTTTGAAAACGGTTTGAAGGGGATGAATATGGAATGTCCAAGCTATAATAATAGTGCAAAACTAAAAAATCAAAAAATTAAAAAATTTTCAAGTGCTTCCTCCAGCAAGAACTTTGCTCCACTAAAATGGCAATATCTGCTAAACTACTTCGAATTTTTGAAAACGGTTTGAAGGGGATCAATATGGAATGTCCAAGCTATAATAAAAATGCAAAACAAAAAAATCAAAAATTTAAAATTTTTTCAAAGGCATAAGACCCCTAAAAAGGGTTTATTGAGTGCTTCCTCCAGCAAGAACTTTGCTCCACTAAAATGGCTATATCTGCTAAACTACTTCGAATTTTTGAAAACGGTTTGAAGGGGATGAATATGGAATGTCCAAGCTATAATAATAGTGCAAAACTAAAAAATCAAAAAAATTAAAAATTTTCAAAGGCAAAAGACCCCTAAAAACGTTTATTGAGGTCAAGTGTAACTACCTGCATTAACGTTTTTCTTTCCACGTCATCTTTACCTGCAGGTTAATTGGCATATATCACTGTAGCGTCTAATCGGGTACATTACTTATAAACTAATTCATGATTTATATACTTTAAAATTATTTTTCCGAGCGTCTATGTTACAAAATTTACCCGAAAATAGTGTCCACCGAAAACGTGAGTTCCAACATTCATTTTTAAAATAAAAAAAATGCGTGCGGGCCATTTTCTAATGTTCCCTTTTTGTAAATCCAGGTGCTTATTGAGAAAATATGTGTAGCATATTTGTAGGCCGAGGTTAAAATGATATGTGGGTCGTCGTAGACACTAGCAAAGATATTTCAAAAGCATCCTAAAAGTAGGCAACCTATATTTTCTCAATAAGCACCTGGATTTACATATAACATTATATATTATTAATCAGCGAGCAAGTTCTTCTGCTGAACACGGGGATTATGCCTGCCTAGACGTAGTAGCGTCAATGTTCTTTTAACATGAAGAGTAGGCCAAGTAAACGTAGAGATTTCACAGTCGTGAATTAGTCACCAGCGGTTCTTAGTCATTATGTAGGTACTTGTCTTTGTTTTTAAGTAACCATATAGTACTCTTATCCGGTAGCAGGTAGTGCCTATCGGGAAATGGACGATTGAAAGTGTTCAATTTCAAATTTGAAAAACAAATCTTGATCTTAAGAAATGCGGAAATGCCCGTCAGTATAATACCATTTTTTTGCTGTGCATTCGCGCAATCGCTTAAGTTCAAGTTCAGTTTCGAATATTGGAAAATTTTTTTTTTTTTTTTTCGCTATGATATTTTCCATATCTAATTTTGATAAATATATCCTATTTTTAATCCATTTTAAATTTAAATAATGGTAAATTGTCCTTAGATTTGCATCCATTGTAGCTGAAAAATGTCCCAAGGGTATTATAAAATCTATTTGCTTATATCCTGCCGCAGGACCTTGACGATTTGGATTACCCGAATTCTGGAGACAATTTTAATCGATAAGCATCAAAGGATGTGGGTGTCATCTAGGAACCATCTAGGTTTGACATCCCAAGAAATGGTAAAAAAAAACACTAAATCCTAGCAGGACTATCTGCATGTACTTTGGCCAGTTTATAGTCACCCGGAGTAGAATCATTTTGACCTGATCAAAACATGAGAAATATGGCTTGTTTTAAGGGGGTATTCTACCTTTGACGAGTGTTTTATGAGTGTTTTTTACAAAAATTCTGGAGGGAAAACCATAAGAGTTTTTTCAATTTGGTTTTTTGTTTTGTGTTATTAATTAATTAAATAGTAAAATAAAAAAAAAAAATTTTGGAATTCGAGGGCTGTTCAAAAAAGTTATCGGCCTGCCAATTAAGGCCTCAAAAAAAAAAGGTGTAGAGGTGGTGGCCATGATTCCGGGACTCCAGGTTATCGGAATTGAAAACGGTAAATGAGGTTATGATCAGAATTGATGTAATTCTGGCCCGTACCTCGATCATAAAAAAAAATTTTTTTCTAAAATTTACAAACATTTAAAAAAAAAATTAGATTTTCGACGTTTTTTTTTTTGTTGTTTAGTGAAAAAAAAATAGTAAAAAAATTTTTATCTTCATGATTGAGGTACGGGCCAGAATTACATCAATTCTGCGTCGATTGCAATATGGCTCATCAAAATCGGTTCAGTAGAACTGGCCCAATCATGGCTACCAGGTCAAAAATCGTGGTTTAGAGAAAAACGCGGTTAAAGTTTTCAGCAACGTTGAAAATACTCACATTGGCAAGAACATTGCTCTACAAAAACGGATATATCTGCTAAACTCTTTCGAATAATTGAAAATGGTTTAAAGGAGATGAAAGGGGAATGTTCAAGCTGTAATAATAAGGCAAAACAAAAAAATCGAAAAAAAATATTTTCAAAGGTAGAAGACCCCCTTAAAGTAAAGTCCTTTCATATATCTCGCCTATTTGCCGAATAATCCAGCATTTGCCATCGAATGTTAATTCACAAGGATTGTCTGCTGGCCAAAGCACATACAAATAATCCTTCAAATAAACGAGTAATGGTGTATATTGTGATTTCAGGAACATTTTATGTTCGGTTTTGGTGCCTGGCATTGATGATGAGAAGAAGAAAGGTACATCGATTTGCATGCGTGCATTTCGTAAAAGGTCACAACGGCTTCGCGCGTGCCTGCCTCAATACCATGCTGCTGGAGTGTGAACGTCCAGCCAAGGATACGGATGAGGAAACGTTGATTATTGTACCCAATGGAAGGACCACCACAGTGCGTCATCTGCTCTCCGCCGACACTAAAGAGGTGAGCGCGAGGACTGATCTGCTGACGCTGCTGCATGCCTGGGGGACCACACACTAGCCTATTGGTAAACAGGACGACAGTACATGGCTTTATCGATATGTTTATGAGGAGAACTGTCGGCTGTTGGCAAAGGATATGTGGCTCATCTTGAATCCGGCTCGACATCAATGCAAGAAATGGTAAAAAAAATCCACACATTTATAGCAGGACTACTTACATGTCCTTTGGCCAGATGATAGTCCCCCAAAGTAGAATCATTTTGATACAAATTTGGTCCTGATCCTGGTCAGGATATGAGAAATATGGCTTTTTTTGGAGTAAAGTCCTTATATGTCGCCTATTTACAGAATAATCCAGTATTTTTTTAATCCATCGAATATTAATTTACAAGGACTATCTGCTGGCCAAAGCACATCCTAATAGTCCTTCTAATAACATAGTAATGGCGATTTTGTGATTTCAGGACAATTTTTTAATTGGTTCTTCCTTTCCGCAGGACTTTAGAACTTGGTTTGCCTATATGCCCGGTACAGTTTTAATCAATTGGCTTCACAGGATGTGGGAGTCATCTAGAAACTAAACAAAAAATGGTAAAAATACACCAAATCCTTAATATGAAAGCTATCTGCAGAACTATATGCTTGTACTTTGGCCAAATGATAGTCCTCCAATCCTGGATAGGATATGAGAAATATGGCCTCTTTTAGAGTAAATTTCTTACATCTCGCCTGTTTGCAGGATTATCCATGGAATGTTAATTCACAAGCACTATCTGTCCAAAGCGCAACCGTATAGTCCTTCAAATGTCCTTGTAATGGTGTTTTTTTGTGTACAAATTTTAAACGAATTTTTTTTTTTTTTTTCAGATTTTTGGCATGTTGGTAAACAGGAGAACAGGACATGGCTTTTTTAATATGGTTTCGGCATTTTCTCTTTGCGAGAAGTAAAGCGCACCTGCTACACCTTGACCCAAGTGTTGGCCGTTAGTGCGCTGAAAGGTGTGCTACACATGAAGGTCAACAGCGAGCTCTCCGTGAGCGTTGAGGATTCGTTATTATATTGGAGGATATATCTGGATTTGTTGGCTGACATCGTCGCTGGTGTTATCTAATCGGCTCTGTCATCAATTGTTGGAAATATACAGATGATGAGAAGAAGAAGACGCCCATGGGTATCACCGCATCGGCTCTGCGCGATATTTGTGCCAGTCTCAATACCAATTCTGTTGAAGTGTTAACGTCCAGCCAAAGATACGGATGAGGAATGCCGGACCACTACAGTGCATCATCTGCTCTCCGCCCATATAGCAGAGGATCGCGAGGAGTGGTCTACTTATTTTGACAAGGCACTGACGCTGCTGCATGCCTGGGGGACCACACACTAACCTGTTAGTAAACAGGAGGACAGAACATGGCTTTATCGACTCTCGACTGTTGGCTGATCTAGAATCCGGGGCCGCGATTATCCTTAAGTTAATTCTATTTGTATACACTTGTTAAGCTTTCAACGAAACGCTTTTAATTAACCTAAAAGCAATATGCAAAACAAAAAATATGTTAAAATAAGAAAATGTGTATTAAAATGCTTATATCCTGCCGCAGGACATTGTAATTATCCCTAATATTTCAACTATCTGCAGGACTATTTGCATGTCCTTTGGCCAGATGATAGTCCTTTAAATTAAAAACAGTTTAACACCAATTTGGTTGTAATCCTGGCCAGGATATGGCGGATTTGGCCTAATTTAGATTTTTATAAAAAAAAATCACAAACCTTAATATCTCAGTTATCCGCAGGACTAATTTCATGTCCTTTGGCCAGATGATAGGCCTCTGCAAAAAAAACGTTTTGACACCAAATTGGTCCTGATCCTGGCCAAGATATGGGAGCTATGACTTATTTTAGTTTTTAAGGAAAGTCCTTAAAACTCGGCTGTTTGAAGGATAATCCAGGATCTAGTGATGCCATCCAATGCTAATTCACAAGGACTATTTCCTGGCCAAAGCGCATCCTTATGGTCCTTCAAATGACCGAGTAATGAGCGTATTTTGTGATTCAAGGATAATTTTAGTAATTAGCCCAAATCCTGCTTATATCCTGCCGCAGGACATCGGGACTTGGTTTTTTCGAGTCCTGGAGACAATTCTGATCGATTGGCATCAAAAAATCAATAAAAAATTTTCGGATTGGCAACGCAAAAAAATTGTCAAAAACACAAAATCCTTAATATCTCAGCTCCCCGCAGGACTATTCGCATGTCCTTTGGCCAGCAATTACATCTCACAAAAAGAATCATTTTGCCACCAATTTGGTCCTGATCCTGGCCAGGATATGGCAGCTATAGCCTATTTAAGTTTTAGGACAAAAGTCCTTAAAACTCAGCTGCCGTAAGGATAATCCAGGATTTGTTGATGCCATACGCTTCTAATTCTCAAGGACTATCATCTGGCCAAAGGACATCTTTGTAGCCCTTCAAATGGTCGAGCTATAGCAGTTTTTGTCATTTTTTTTACGTTTTTTCGAAATTTTAGATGATTAATTAATCATGCCAAAATCATGCCAAAATCATGAAAAATCACACCCATATTTTTTGATGCCAATCGATCAGAATTGTGCCCAGGATTCGAAAAAACCAAGTCCCGAGGTCCTGCGGCAGGATATAAGCCAATTAAAGATTATCCTTAAATCACTAAAACAGCTGCGGCTGGCATATATATATATGAAATTAGTGCGGCATACTTGCAGGCTGCACGTTTTTGAGCCGCCAAAAAATAAAAATTTTTGCTGCATTTCCACCTCCTGTAGGTTTATGTTCTCCTATTAGTTTGGCCAAACTATTTTGTCATTTTTGTAAATTTAAATTTTTATTTTTGGCCCAAAAATTGGCCAAAAATAGCCGAAAATTGAAATGAAGGAATAGGCGACCATAAACTGGTAGGAGGCGAAAATTTAATTTTTATTTTGTGCAACAGAAAAGTGTGGCATACTTGTAGGCTAAATTTTTGTTGGTACTGCAAATAAGTGTGGCATACTTGTAAGCTGGTTTTATTTTTTATGCCCCCTAAAAGCATGCCATGAAAATTGAATTTTGCTGCGGTTTTACACCTACTGCAGGTTTATTACTTCATTTGGATTTTGGCTGTTTTCATTCAATGAATGGCTTAAATTTTGGCTTCTCCCCACAAGCATGCTTTGGATTTTTAAAATTTGCTGCAGCTTATTAACGTTTACATCAAGTATACGTCCCATTAGCCCAGTCAAGCCGATCAGTATACTTACTTACATATATATTTATATGAAATGCCCATTTCCACCCCCCAATAAAAACAGTTGACAATTTTGTCGTTTATGATTCAAAAGGAACATTTAATTTATTTGCTTTGTTTTTCGTTATTTTCTTTTGTTGTTTGTCCACAAAAATTGAATTTCTGTTTCAGTTGTGCCACACCCACTCGTTTAGCCTAGTGAAGCGGAGAGGCGGCCTGGAGAGTGGAGAGTGGGGCTACAGTTGGTGGAGTGAAGTGCCGTTTTTGTGTAGTTTTGTTGACGTGTGTCTTAATAAATATTTTTCGAATACGCATAAGTTTGTGTGTTTTTTTTTTTTTTAGTTTTTTTTTTTTGTATACACATACAATTCATATACTAGAGTAAGAGACAGTTAGACAGAGCGATACATCTATTATAAAGAAGTTCTAAGAGAGTGGAGATGTATGTATGTATGAATGTAGAAGTGAATGACAAGTTGTTTGTAGTTTTTGGTTTTTAAGTCGACGACAAAATATACATAGACATTCACATATACATATACTCTTACATATATATATATAAACATTGAAACACATTCAGTTAGTTATAGTTTAGTTAGTTGGCGTGATGTGAGAGAGTGCAAAAAGTTCTGTTTCTAATTAAAATTATTATTTAGCTCTGTTGTGTGTGTGTGTGTCGTTTGTGTGTGGTTTTTTGGTTTGTTAACTGCCTGGCAGTCATTTATTCGTTTAGTATCCTTTTGCCAACTACATGTATGTACGTACAATTAATATTCTTCAGTTATGTTTCAGTGCAAAGCTTAAAATTTAAAATCATTTCGTAGCTTACTTAGCTAAGTTAGAATAAGAAGCAGCTGTAGTTCTGTTTCTGTTGAACAACATTTAAGACTACGGTTGTATACCCTTGCTGGTGGGGTTGGCTTTTATTTATACTAAACCATCTAGTTCGTATCGTTGCGCCTGCTGTTGTAGATGTAGATGAACCAATCCAATCAAATATTGATCAAAATTTAACTTATGTCTCGCAGTTAAGGGGGTCTTCTACCTTTGAAAATATTTTTTTTCGATTTTTTTGTTTTGCCTTATTAATACAGCTTGAACATTCCCCTTTCATCCCCTTTAAACCATTTTCAATTATTCGAAAGAGTTTAGCAGATATATCCGTTTTTGTAGAGCAATGTTCTTGCCAATGTGAGTATTTTCAACGTTGCTGAAAACTTTAACCGCGTTTTTCTAAAACCACTTTTTTTTGAGCTGGTAGCCATGATTGGGCCAGTTCTACTGAACCGATTTTGATGAGCCATGTTGCAATCGACGCAGAATTGATGTAATTCTGGCCCGTACCTCAATCATGAAGATAACAAATTTTTTACTTTTTTTTTACACTAAATTACAAAAAAAAAAAGTCGAAAATCTAAAATTTTTTTTAAATGTTTGTAAATTTTGGAAATTTTTTTTTTTTTTTTATGATTGAGGTACGGGCCAGAATTACATAAATTCTGATCATAACCTCATTTACAGTTTTCAATTCCGATAACCTGGTGTCCCGGAATCATGGCCACCACCTCTACAACTTTTTTTTTTGAGACCTTAATTGGCAGGCCGATAACTTTTTTGAACAGCCCTCGAATTCCAAAATTTTTTTTTATTTTACTATTTAATTAATTAATAATACAAAACAAAAAACCAAATTGAAAAAACTCTTATGGTTTTCCCTCCAGAATTTTTGTAAAAAACACTCATAAAACACTCGTCAAAGGTAGAATACCCCCTTAATATTGAAATCCCTTAGCCCGCAAGGGTATACAAACTTCGGTGGGCCGAAGTTGAAATTTGACTATTTTTGTTTATGGTTTAGTAGTTGTATTTTCTGTGGGGAAGGTTTTTGGGCAACTTTAAGTTGCTATTATGCAAATTAAAATACCAATACACATACATATAACAAAACATAACATAATGACAAATTCAACTAAAATGCATACAAATAACAATGATATCTTAAGCTAAGGATTAAGATTCTTCTTTCTTTCTAAATTTGAAATGAAATATAATTAGAGTAGGTGAGACTGTGTGCGTTCGTGTTCGTGTGAGTGTGTGTGATTTTGTTTAACTTTTTCTTTTTTTTTTCTTAACATTTGGTTTTTCTTTCACCTGATTCTGATTTGAACTTCAGCTGCCTGCTAAATTTTGTGTTCTCGTTTCGCGTTTGACTTCATTTTGACTCAGTCACGATTTCTCTTATAATCATAATAATACTTAAATAAATAAATATATCGCATGGTTAACAATTGAGGACAACATTTTTGAGAACAAAAGATTCTGTAGTCTGTTGTCACATCTTTTTGTTTTGTTTTTGTTTTTTTTGTTACTTACACATTCAATAAAATATGCACATCAATAATTCACATTCATTAGTATTAATTCTGGTGTGTGTGTGTGTGTGTGTTCACCAAATTTCTAGCTACTTAAATGCTGAATTGAATATGTTATTTTTTTCCAGAATTTAGCTTCCATTGTGTGTATGTGTGTGTGTTACGTATCCGAACAGGTAAATTCACATTTAATCTCACATTTAAAATGCCAAAGTTACAAACTGCAATTAACCTTTTCCATTCAGTCCTCATTCTTCTTTTTAGATATACATGCCCAAATCTGCATGGAAATCCTGCAGATAGGACAACAGCTGTGAGGGTGTGGGTCGCTGTTTGGCCTCACAGTGCCAACAACAGTTCATAACGGTAAAGCTAAAGCCATAAGAAATTGTTAAAACAATTGAGGGTAAGGAAAGGGTACTTACAATTCATCTGGACAATTGACCGGCTGCTCGAGTCGATAACCAGCAGCCAAATAATTGGTAAGCTCAAATATATCCACCTCCTCGTGTGGCATTTGGGCCAATGTGACCAGCTCCCAATAGAGTACGCCCAGTGACCAGACATCACCCTGCGATGCATAGACTTTCTTTTGCAATGATTCAAGGGAAAGCCATTTCAATGGACGATTTTCATTGTCGCCCAAACAATCGTAGTCATCGGGAAAGAGATCGCGTGAGAGTGCACTATCGCAAATTTTAACATACGACTCCTCGTCCAGGCTAGAAAAGGAAAGAATACAAAAGAAAATGAAGTTTTTTTAAAAGGAAGGACCAGCTGCACCTCTACAAACAAAAGTTGTTGAAAAACTAAATAGCCGCAATGCTAAAACACTTCTGTTGGAATCTAGGGAACATTGAGCATACTTCTATGTTAATTTCAGTTGAAACATATAAACCACCTCCTCCATAGAACAATATATTCCTTGAGAACTTGACTTCTCTTCAATTAGTGCTATAACCACAGAGCATCCACAATTTAACAGAGCACTAAATCAGCTGTTCTTTGTTATTGTCGCTCTCTGAGTACAGACAATGTCCGTCTCGCTCTAACCACCGTGTTTTCCTATATGTGTAATAAGTCCTTAGCAACATTTCGAACTCGCTGGCAACATTTCAAAAGTATCTACAGGGTTGCCCATATTCGACGGACCTATGTTTTTTTTTAAAAAATCAAAATTGTTGGCAATCTTAATCATTTAATTTGTTCCAAGCAAGGCTGCAAACCTCCAAAATTTTGGAAGAGGTTCGGTTCGGAGGTTCGAACCCGTAAGAAATCTTTGGGTTCAGTTCGCGGACCAGATCCTGGATCCTCTGAACCCCAGGTTTTGGTTCGGACCTCGGTTCACTTGAACAAAAATGTATAATTTTTTTTCGATTTATTTATCCCTTCAATTGGTGAAGAAAATATTAAATTGTTATAAACATATCAATTAGCTGACATTAGTCATTTAGTTAGATAAAACTGTCGACCTTCAAATTAAATTTTTTTAAAGTCGAGCTTGATGTTACTAAAAACAAGTACGAAGGATTAAAACAATCCTAAAATTCTTGTATCAATCCGAAAAGTCTCATTTCATCAAGTACGGATTCTACCTGAAAATCAAATAGTCTTGCATAGAGATTAAAACAAGTTCGGAATTGCAATGTCATAGCGAAAGAACGAAAAGTAACTGAAAGTTCGAAACCATTTTTCCCGGCCACTATCAACACTTAATAACAAACTTACATCATTCCCTATTTCGAGTTGAAATCAGAGACGGGATCGAGACGAGAATTTCAGAATTGGAAAATCTGAACTCAAGTTAATCCTCTTGTACTTGAAGTCGATTGGCATTGATTTATTCAAAATATCTCGGGTTTTTCGTCTATGTAGACACTTTATCTTTCTGGAGAAGTTAATATATACGCGAACTAAGTTAGCAATATTGATTTTTTAGGTCTTTGTTTATAGATCTTTCCCAAAAATTAAAAAAAAAGTTCAATAGATGCTCACTTTCGGACAATTTTCCAAGGAATTTATAAAATTATTGACATTATTTCCCTCTTATCAATCAGACATCTTCAAGACTCTATTTTGAATAATCTCATTAAGAAATTCTTTCGTTTGTAAAATTTTTATTATTGTGAACCGAACATATTTTCGGAAAATGTGGTCCGGTTCGGGTTTAGGTTCGAGGCGTCTAAGATGTAAGAGGTTCGGTTCTGGTCCGGTTCGGGAGCCCAAAAAAACCCGAACCGAACCGGTTTTTAGGGGTTCGGTTCAGGACCGGTTTGCAGCCCTGGTTCCAAGTAGATTTGTTTACATCAATTTTTGAATATGATATCTCTCAAATGGCCGCCTCTGGCGTTGATGGCGTATTGTGCCCTTTTTGCAGCATTTTCCATCGTTTTCGCCAACATTTCGGCCGGAATAGCGGCTATTTCTTCACGAATGTTGTCCTTGAGCTCTTCTACGGTCCTTGGCTTGTTAACGTAAACCTTTGACTTCAAATATCCCCACAAGAAGAAGTCAGGCGGCGTCAAATCGGGCGAACGCCCGTCCAAATCACCACTTTTCGATCAAACGGCCCGGAAACAATTTCTTCAGAAAATCGATTGTTATGCGACTTGTGTGCGGTGGAGCGCCGTCTTGTTGAAACCAGAACTGCCTCATACGCTTTCGACGAATAATTGGCATCACAAAATTGGTCATCATGTCGCGATAACGCTCCTGCTTGATGGTAACAGCATGGCCATTTTCATTTTGGAAGAAAAACGGCCCAATGACCGTTTTCGCACTAACGCCGCACCAAACTGTGACTTTTTCGTCATGAAGAGGCACTTCTTGAATCTCCTGAGGATTTTCAGTGGCGTAAATACGGCAATTTTGCTTATTTACGGTCCCATTCAATGTGAAATGGGCTTCATCGGACAACCAAAACGTTGATCGTTGAGTTTTCACAATTGACTTGTTCTGTTGAATGTAAATTTCAACTATTTCAGAGCGCTCGCGTGGCGTGTATTGTTCCATGGTAAAAATCTGCTTGGACTGACGCTTCAAACGCGGTATGTCATTAAGCGATCTGACATCTCTGTCAAAAGTTATGGCGTTGCCAGATGGGTCCGTCGAATATGGGCAACCCTGTACATGCGTATTATCTCTTAACAGCGCCACAAATTGAGAGGCGTCTGAATCTTTCTCTCTTATAATAATGCTCTGTGGTTCTTTACCCAGTAACTGTTCATCCCATTGTTTTTTATTTTTTTTTTTTTTTTTTTTTTAAAGTTTAAGTTACTCTATACCCAGTAGATAGAGAGAATTATTTGGCCATCTCATGCAATACGAGAAAAATGCCACCACCGATTGTCTGGAATATTCCAGTGCTTAAATCATTGAATGTTTTAATTATAAAACGATGTGATTTATGTTGATATTTTATGGTCTATGACCTTATGTGTTTCAAATTCTTTTTCAATATGCCAAAATGGCGGAAGAACACGTGCCTTGAGAAAGGCAAGCGTGGAGCCCTCACTTGAACCGATGTGCAATGGCCAAGCCTTCCAGAGAAACTGCATTGTTTTTTTTTTTTTTTTTTTTTTTTGAGTGACTCTTTGCTCAGTTGTTTTTTTGTTCGCAATGTCTGGCAACTCTCAAGCAACTTACTGCTGTGGCAGTTTAAAGCGATCTTTCATCAAAAATGCTTTTGATTGGAAAGATCAGCTATTTTATGAAACATTTTACCGAGGTGGCTTAATAATGCTTAATTAGCGTAGCAACACGCCCTCCTGTTCAAATATAGAATACTTTAAGTTCGAGATGATTTCTTTAGGTTCTCACAAAATCTCTACCACTTTGATTCTTAAATTATATCAGTTTCATTCTTAATGTTCTATACTTACTAGCAATTGCGCGTGGCAATATCCTTATGGACAATTCCCAGTGAATGCAGATAGGCTAATCCCTTGGTGATATGTAAACCAAATTCCACCAGTTGTCGGGTATTTAAAGCCGTACTCGATTCCCTTGACTTTTGCAAGTAACTGTAAATACGAAAGATACAAAAAAAAAATATAAAATCATATCAACAAAATCGCACTTACATTTTTAGATTGCCCCTGGACGGATAGGGATATGCTATCTCCGGTGGTCCGGGCAACTCTGTATTTGCCAGCAATGGGGCCAAAATATGCTGATGGCTAACACCAACCAAAAGGGAGGCATCTTGCAGCAAACAGGCCACCTGGGTGAGGGAGGCGCCATCAATCACTGTCTTTACGAGAGCGTCGCAGGTATCGCCCAATTTGCCGGCATAAATGCGACCAAAGGTGCCCTCTTTGATTAGCTGTTCGTAGGTGAGAGCACCGGGCTGAACACTGGGTATGCGACGTAGACGCTCTTTGGTTTTCTCACCATGGCTGGCCATTGTGATGGTGCTGCCAGAGGCAATGCCACCGAAAAGACTGCCCCCCCACGACTGCTTTTGGGTGTGGACATGCTGTAGGCCTGAAAAAATGGTGGGGGCAATTGGAGAAGAGTCAACAGTGTTAATTAATTGAATTAGGTAGTTGAATGATAGAGAGAGGATTAGGGCTGAAACTGAATCTTTTGACGAACAAACCAATAAAAAAAATGGATATTTACAAATTTGAAACGTGGCTATATCAAGAATATATATATGGGCATTTCTCAAAGTCCGAACTAAGTCCGTACTCACCTTCGTGCAAACAAATAGTACTGACAAGGCAATGCAAGTATGGTAAATGCTTTGTAACGTACTGTGCTCAAAACTGATAGTACGGTACCTTCATCGTAACGGCATAAAAAACTATACCGAACTATTTTGTGTTTAAGGAGGCCAAGTACAAAACGATTTTAGTTTTGACTCAAATAACAAAAATTCCGTACAAAATTCCGTAACTTTCGCAGCATGCCTGATATCAAATTAGTAAAAAATACTGTAAAGATATTTATTCAAGTTGAAAAAAAATATATGGGACGATTTTTCCGTCAAATAATGATTTTAATGGGCTGTTGATTGAGGCAGAAGATAAAAAGTGTATCTTGCGTTATTTGCAAGAAAAGTCCGGTAAATCTCGCTTCAAAATTACACAGAGCTACAAATTTTACTTAAGTGACGGCGGTTATATAGATTTGCCTTTAAACTTAGATATTCTCGGTGACCCTATTATCTGAAATTGTAGCCCAAATCACCGTTAGGTATTTGACATAACTCAGATAAGCCTTCCAAATAAGTTGTGAGGCAATATCCAAATTCGTTTTCAAGCCTGTCAATCCGGGATAGCGAAAAATGAAATCTTTCAATTAAAATCTTGGTAGAAAGCAGCATCTGTATTTGACGCGTGTATACTTAGGAGAATTCCTGCGTAATTCAACAACGTATCACAAAAAGTCGATATATGAACTGTTTCTGAATGTACTTAAGAATGTTGAGTTGTTAATCCTAGAATTTGAGACTTTCTGGCTATGAGTAGGATCAGGTAAATGCAGGAGTTCTGATTATTTTTTTTTTTTTGACGGGGTACGGGTGGTTTTGGTGGTTTGGGATTTGTTTTTGATACCCTGAACAATTTTTAAGATTTTTAAATAAAAAAAACTTTCCCTAATTTCTTCAAGGTCTGGAAAAAAAAAACTTTAAAGTTATGCGCCAGAGGTGCCGGAGGCTGGATCTTTTAAACACAAACACAAAAACGGAAAAACAGTTAAAAGTACATAGTAAATTGTATAAATTTCCATATATCCCAGCTAAAGAGTGCCTCCCCCCCCTCCCCTTTCACTCAAAAGCTAATTTTAACCCCTAAAAGGGCAAATGGCAACTGACAACTCTGGCAATTTCAACTGCCGGATTTGCATCTTTCAGTTTGCATCCGTTTACCGTTAGTCATGCACTTGGCTGCGCTTCGTTCATTCATTTTAATGAATTGAGTTCCGTTTCCGCTTCGTGGCACTTACTGATGGTTCGCCTCCTACCCAAATGCTACTAGCCATAATTTTCTCTATGTGTAGAGTTAGGAAATGGAAAGCCTGGCCCAGTGTGGGCCTCAACTGTGCCATAGTTGTCTTACAGCATGAATAATTTATTGGTTCTTTTTTTTTTTTTTTTTTTGGCAAAAAAGCTTTAATTCGTCGAGCATTATGTTTGCATAGCCTTTAGGAGGGAAACGCAGCTGTAGGAAATTGCGAACTCGAGTTGTATAAACAAAGTCTGAGATGGAAAGAGCTAAGGGGGCGTAATGAAGGAAATGGAAAGCAGCCTTCAGCCTGCTTCCACCTCTGGGTTGTGCAGCTCATTTATTTTCATAAAAATAGACAAATCCCTGTGCAGTCCGAATGAAGTCTACTCAGCAAAATGAAGCTAATAAACCTAGGAAAAATCTCTTCATTTCTTGACTTAATTTGTTTGGCCAATTTACATAAATGTGGCTCAAGTGCTAATGATATTCTGAGTAGAGATTTCTAGGTGAAACAATTGGACATTCTTAAAAAAATTGAAAAAGTTTTGAAAAAACGTATAAAATACTCAAATTAGCGAGAACATTGATCCACTTAAATGGCAATATCTGCTAAACTAATTCGAATTTTTTAAAATGGTTTGAAGGGGATAAAAGGGGAATGTCCAAGCTATAATAATAATGCAAAACTAAAAAATCTGAAAATTAAAAATTTTGAGTGCTTCCTCCAGCAAGAATTTGCTCCACTAAAATGGCGATATCTGCGAAACTACTTCGAATTTTTGAAAACGGTTTGAAGGGAATGAATATGGAATGTCCAAGCTATAATAATAATGCAAAAGTAAAAAATAAAAAAATTAAAATTTTTTCAAAGACATAAGACCCCTAAAAGGGTTTATTGAGTGCTTCCTCCAGCAAGAATTTGCTCCACTAAAATGGCTATATCTGCTAAACTACTTCGAATTTTTGAAAACGGTTTGAAGGGGATGAAAATGGAATGTCCAAGCTATAATAATAATGCAAAACTAAAAAATCTGAAAATTAAAAATTTTGAGTGCTTCCTCCAGCAAGAATTTGCTCCACTAAAATGGCGATATCTGCTAAACTACTTCGAATTTTTGAAAACGGTTTGAAGGGGATCAATATGGAATGTCCAAGCTATAATAATAATGCAAAACTAAAAAATAAAAAAATTAAAAAAATTTTCAAAGGCATAAGACCCCTAAAAAGGTTTATTGGGTGCTTCCTCCAGCAGAACTTGCTAACTAAAGGAGCTACTCCACTTCGATTTTTGAAAATGGTTTGAGGGAGTGATAAAGGCAACCCTAAAAGGGAATGCTCCTAAGCTATAATAATGAATGCAAAGCAAAAAAATGCAAAAAATTAAAATTTTTTCAAAGGCATAAGACCCCTAAAAGGGTTTATTGAGTGCTTCCTCCAGCAAGAATTTGCTCCACTAAAATGGCAATATCTGCTAAACTACTTCGAATTTTTGAAAACGGTTTGAAGGGGATGAAAATGGAATGTCCAAGCTATAATAATAATGCAAAACTAAAAAATCAAAAAAATTAAAAATTTTTTCAAAGGCATAAGACCCCAAAATGGGTTTATTGGGTGCTTCCTCCAGCAAGAACTTTGCTCCACTAAAATGGCGATATCTGCTAAACTACTTCGAATTTTTGAAAACGGTTTGAAGGGGATGAAAATGGAATGTCCAAGCTATAATAATAATGCAAAACTAAAAAATCAAAAAATTAAAAATTTTTTAAAGGCATAAGACCCCTAAAAGGGTTTATTGGGTGCTTCCTTCACCAAGAATTTGCTCCACTAAAATGGCGATATCTCCTAAACTACTTCGAATTTTTAAAAACGGTTTGAAGGGGATGAAAATGGAATGTCCAAGCTATAATAATAATGCAAAAGTAAAAAATAAAAAAATTAAAATTTTTTCAAAGACATAAGACCCCTAAAAGGGTTTATTGAGTGCTTCCCTCCAGCAAGAACTTTGCTCAACTAAAATGCATAAATCAAAATTAAGAATTTTAAGGAAGACCCACCCCTAAACTTTGCTACTAAAATGGCTTACGCACTATTTAAAAGGGGAATGTCCAAGCTATAATAATAATGCAAAACTAAAAAAACAAAAATTAAAAATTTTTCAAAGGCATAAGACCCCTAAAAGGGTTTATTGGGTGCTTCCTTCACCAAGAATTTGCTCCACTAAAATGGCTATATCTGCTAAGCTATTTCGAATTTTTTAAAATAGTTTGAAGGGGATGAAAGGGGAACGTCCAAGCTATAATATTAATGCAAAACGAATAAATCGAACAAAAAGGACCCGGAATTCCGCCTTTCTTTTACTGTGAAAAAAATAGCTGAACCTGAACCTGCTCCGAACCAAAACTTTTGGTTCGGTTCAAAAAAAGTTACATGTCTTAGTTAACCGGGCATTTTATTGATAAGAGCTAGATAAGTATAAACCAAAATTGATCGAAGAAATAATATTTATAAAATTTAATTAAAATTAATTGAACTCGTATGTTCGTAAAAATTCAGAAAATCTGTAAGTTTTTTGTACATTTTTAAAAATTTTAACAATTTAATGACTCTTCTTTACAAATTTGTTAAAACTTTGGACGAACCAAGGTTCGAACCAAAACCTTATCACAAAAACCTTGAACCTTTAATTGAATCTGAACCTTAACCATTGGTAAATTTTGGTTCAAACCCGCGAACAGGACCTCCGAAAAAACGATTTGGGTTTGCAGCCCTGGTACAATTATTCTTAAATCAAGAATCAAGAACAAACATTCTTGAATCAAGAATTTTTCGTTAGCCCAAAAATTGTAGAAAATGCATTGCTTATCTAAGAACATAATTTTGAAGACTATTTCAGTACGAATCTGTCCTTCAAAATTCCGTATGGGTTATATCACTTTACTTATGGAGTAATGATAGATTTCTGAACTACAATATACCTTCTGGTTCTTGGTCATAATTATGGCCTTAAGATCTTTGCAGCCATATTTGATTCGATGCAGAGAGACCTCGTTTCAAGAACAAATTGGAAACAGCTCAAGAATTTAATGGGCTTAAGTCAAGAACAGTTTGTAATATTTGTTTTGGGGCATTCATTTTGAATTTGATAAACTTCAAGGAGAAATACTTTGTTCTTATTTTAAATACGTAAATTCTTGTTTAAATTAATTGGAAGGTTTATAAAAATTGAAAAAGATTTTGTTAATAAATAAATTGAAAAAATCTAGCCCAGCTTTGCTTAGAAAAAAAACAAACCCCAAACGCTGCTTTTCTTCTTATCAAGGTTACCTTAATTTATGCAACTCCATCTCTAGTCGCTCCCTAGTAAATCTTCATCAGAAGCAGCAGCAGCAGCAGGTGGCAGGGCAACATGGACTTGGTCTACCAACAACATTGACAGAAATTCCCGTTTATTAAAAACAACAGTTTTATTTGCCAGCAAAAATATGCAAGAATTATATTATTTTGCCGCGGCGTAGGGCCATTTGCCATGACAATGGCCGCAAGCCGCAGGGACAACAAGGACAACGTAGAAAGAAGACACAATTGCAACAACAACAAAAGGCAATCAAAACAATAGTTGGCTGCCTTTTGTTAGTGAATTTCATTCATTATTGCCTTCATTGCCACTTTCCTGAGGCGGGGGTTGGGGGGGGGAGGTGGCCTCGCTTCTGTTTGTGATTCCTGCTGCTGTTGTTGTTGTCCTTTATTTGTATTTCTGGTGGTGCCACCGCTGCCGGCAAGTGCACAAAGAAAATTCAATTAAAACGCAACAATATCGCACTCCATCATCAAAGCTCTCTGGCCCTCTCCTGGCCAGGAGCTCATCAACACTCGCTGGTTGTCAGTGGAAAAGCTCTAGCTTTGGCTATAAATCCTACAACCGGAGCAAGCCAATGACAACAACAACAACAACAACAACAGGAAAGTGTTTGCCTGGCTGCACCGGCGTCGTTTGGGGTCCTTTCTATAGACCAGGACAGACAGGCAAACATGCTAATGTATGTAGTATATACATATGTACATATATGTATGTATATGTATACACAGCTAGTCAACGAGTCCCTTTTGTAGCTTTAAACTTTACGCAGCTTTTGCGCTAGGATGCGTTAATGAGGCTGGGTTCAAGTGTAATTAGATTTTATGTAATCGGCTTAGCCTTTATTTTAATAGGCTAATTATTTTTTCAGGTGACTGCAGAGTGCATCGGATAATGGCAAAATACGAAATTTGATATTAGATTATAAATAAGTCAGAGGTAGAGGGTAATATAGGTTCCTCTGACTTTGGAAAATATCTTAGAATATGACCTTAAGATTTTCCATACAAAAACAAGTAAGAAAGTCGGTCAAGCCCGACTGTAATATACTCTGTACCTGTTTGTATAACTAATAACTTTAAAGTGTGGGGTTCGATAAGTAATGACGAGTAGAATATATGCCTAGAAGGTTCGAAACAATCTAACTCTAAAATTGCGGAGATATTTGCGGTGTTTTTTCAAATTGCGGGGGTGGCAACTCTACTATCGTTCATCTGATCGGAAAACAATGTATGGGGGCTCGATAAGTAATGATGAGTAGAATATATGTCTAGAAGGTTCAAACAACCTAACTCCAAAATTGCGGGATATTTGAGGTGTTTTTCAAATTGCGGGGGTGGCAACTCTACTATCGTTCATCTGATCGGAAAACGATGTATGGGGGCTCGATAAGTAATGATGAGTAGAATATATGTCTAGAAGGTTCGAACAACCTAACTCCAAAATTGCGGGATATTTGAGGTGTTTTTCAAATTGCGGGGGTGGCAACTCTACTATCGTTCATCTGATCGGAAAACGATGTATGGGGGCTCGATAAGTAATGATGAGTAGAATATATGTCTAGAAGGTTCGAACAACCTAACTCCAAAATTGCGGGATATTTGAGGTGTTTTTCAAATTGCGGGGGTGGCAACTCTACTATCGTTCATCTGATCGGAAAACAATGTATGGGGGCTCGATAAGTAATGATGAGTAGAATATATGTCTAGAAGGTTCGAACAACCTAACTCCAAAATTGCGGGATATTTGAGGTGTTTTTCAAATTGCGGGGGTGGCAACTCTACTATCGTTCATCTGATCGGAAAACAATGTATGGGGGCTCGATAAGTAATGATGAGTAGAATATATGTCTAGAAGGTTCAAACAACCTAACTCTAAAATTGCGGGATATTTGAGGGTGTTTTCAAATTGCGGGGGTGGCAACTCTACTATCGTTCATCTGATCGGAAAACAATGTATGGGGGCTCGATAAGTAATGATGAGTAGAATATATGTCTAGAAGGTTCAAACAACCTAACTCCAAAATTGCGGGATATTTGAGGTGTTTTTTCAAATTGCGGGGGTGGCAACTCTACTATCGTTCATCTGATCGGAAAACGATGTATGGGGGCTCGATAGGTAATGATGAGTAGAATATATGTCTAGAAGGTTCCAACAACCCAACTCCAAAATTGTGGAAGATATAAGTTTTTTTCGATTTGCGGGGAGGCAGGGGGCGTGGCAAAAAAAAAACTAAACTTGATCTGCCTGCAAGTATAAGAAATATATGTTCCATACACCTCAAATCTCTATCTCTTACCATCTCTGAGATCTCAGCGTTCATACGGACAGACGGACATGTCTATATCGACTCGGCTGTTGATGCTGATCAAGAATATATATACTTTATAGGGTCGGAGATGCTTCCTTCTGGCTGTTACACACATTTGCACAAACCCAATATACTCTTTGTACCTTCGGTACAGAGTATAAAAAAGGGTTTAAAGTGTTTTTTTTTATGTTTAAATTTATAAATTTCAGTTGCCCCCCGCCGGCTAGTGCCCTGTCACTCCATCTTTGTGCCCCGGAAAGTAGGCCACACAAATTGCAAATGCCTACGGCTTGGCCAAATCCATCAAGCAAAATATCCTGCAAAAGCTGCATTTCGAATCCAATTCAAACAATTTATTGCCTAACTATTCTTTGGTTCCTTTTTTTTCGCATTTATTCGCATGTCTACTCGACAAGTGGGGGGGGGGGGAAATTGCAAAACAATTTTTGGCCTGCCTCATATTAAAAGCGGATGTCAAATGGATAGACATTATATTGCCTTCGCTTTGCAGTTGCTACAAACGAAAATTGGCAAAAATTGGCAACTCTCAGATCACAGATCGCATAGCCAATTGCTATGGAGACGAATGATAGAAATTCCGAATGTTGCTTGTTAGTATAAATTTACACAAATTTAAGCTAAACCCACAGGGTGAGATTGTGAGGGGGGGAGGTTGGTGTTCTCTGGCAGCTGAAGCAATGTTGATGTTGGTTTGCAGCTGTTTGGCTTTGTTGTGACATTTCTAATGACAACACCACATGGCAGGGGGGTGGTGGTGGTGGTGGCCGGCTATGGGGTTGGTCTGCAAATGACGTAAACACACACAAGCGCACACACCAAAATTCGTCCTCACACACACACACACACACACTTGACAGGCGTCTGATTTGTTTATGTCACTTGCAGCTCTATGGCTGCCCACAGTCCTTGTCCTGCAGATACTTCCCTCCTCCTACTCCTCCTCCTACTCCACCGTGAGTCGTAATTAAAAACGCTTGATGACAATTTTGCCAACGCTCTCTGCCATCAGCATGTCAGTTGGCAGCAACCAAAATGCAACACAACTTTCTAACAACAACAGCGGCAACCGACAATGGCAAGCAAATTTTTGCACATTTTGCAACATGGCACAGTGGGTACGAGAGAGAATGTGTACTAATTAAACAAATTTCACATATCAAATTAATAAAATTAGACTCCAAAATATATTTTTGATTTAAAACATAAAATAACAAGTCATAAAATCGATCAAGTTCGATTGTAATACACTCTGTACCTGCCTTAGTTTGTATATAACTGATAACCACGGCTGCAAACTCAAAGTTTTTTTGCTGTTTGCGGGATTGTACCAAAAAATTGGGTTGACAAGAAAGTCACGTCGGATTTTTTTCCATGAAGTCGCTAGGCTTTATTTTAAGCGAAAGGGTTAAACATTTTGGTAACGATTGAAAGCTTAATGATTAACCAATCTATTGATATACAGCTGATCGTAATTCGATAGCATTTTCTTTTCTGGCTTTTTCCTTTTCATTGGTTAAGCTAAAACGATTATGAAGAAAGAGATATGTTGCCGATATCCACCAGATAAAGGTAATGCCATCTATTTGGTAATATTTTAAGAGTGTCTTCCATGCTGGCAGAGAATGAAACCATCAGTTTGAATTTGTAATTTCGTCTGCTATCCGACTTAGACATAAAAATCGTTTTTTTTTTTTTATGCATAGTTTAAAAGCGCAGATTGCATGCTTCCAAGCTGATATAAAATAACAAATAAACAAAAAAATATAAAAATCAAATAAAAGCATTCGCGGATTAGCCAATTGCTGGGTGACCTTTTTCATCATGTCAAGGCTCAAACGTATACTTTTATGGTCACTCGCCAAAAATGATCAAAGCTGAATTAGGAAGGGATAGCACATTCACCATATATCCCCGACTTTGCACCTTCAGATTATAAGTTGTTTCGATCTCTTCATCATTCAGTAAAACTTTTGCTTCAAACGAGGCTATATAAAGGCACTTGGTTCAGTTTTTAATAAAGCTTGGTATTGAGTAACTGCGAAATACTCGCGAAATCAGAAACTTCATATAAAAAAAACGATTTCGCTCGATTTTCGCTAGAAGCTGTTCGAGTTGGTCCACAGAAATGTTGCGAAAAGTCATATCGATGTTTTCAGCGTTGCCACCCGATGCATACCGTGTCACGCAATAGTTAATCGATAGGTCATTATTTCGATAGTCAGCTGTGTCGAAATATACAAGTGTGTTGCGCAAGGAAAAACAAGTGCATATAAAAATTGTTCAAAAACATAAAAAAAGAGTGAACAACTTTCCAAATGACGAGAAGGTGGCCCTGATGAATTTAGTGCTGTAGGAACTCACCCACAAGTAGCATTCTGATACAGGATTGGTCAAAAGCGTATGTGCAAATATAGGTGCTGCCCTTGACAAGGAAGGTTAATGAAGTGATTCCGTGTTTGTAATGGATGAGAAACATAAATCCAGAATAGTCAGATTTGGGACTGCTTTGTCGCCGCAAAAAGTGGTTTCCTGATTGCATTCTCTGCCGTTTGGATGAACTCACACATCGCTATTGTAGCAACAATTGCGGCAATGCAAGCTAATAAGACTCTTCACTGTCTGTTATCCATTTGAAATTATTTTGTCACCAAGAGATTTGAAAGTAGAGATGGGGGCAACTTTTCGCACTTGTTATCGACGAAATAATGTGCAGAGATTTCGCACGATTTTCGCAGTTACTCAATACCAAGCTTAAGACGAAAAATCTACGATATAAAATCCTGCAGCTGCTTAAAAGATGGTAAAAAGTGTTCGAAATCAATTAATGTTTATTCTGGATACAATAAAATCACCGTAGAATTTAAAAAAAAAATCCGACACAACTTCCGGCCAACCCAATAAAACAAGGTTAGGCTCTGAGAGTTATTGTCGCCAACTTGCGTAGCTTCGAAAAGAATAACAAAAACAAAATACACGCAATCCGGCGGCAGATACATAAAATACACACAATTTGAGCGTCAAGACTCGAGGCTCGCTTATATAGATTCTTATTTTTTCTGTCCCAAACCCATATTTGATGCTCACCGCTGATCTACAGCATAGAATAACTGTAAAATACTCTGTACCTGCCACAGTTTGTACATAACTAACACACATATTTTTTTAAAAGCTTTAAACCTTTTCCTCTGTACGCCCAATTATGTACTTATGCGATTTTTGTTAATTTTTTAAATAAACATTTTCTGAAAAACATTTTTTTCTAATTTTTAAGCTAAATAACTCAAAAACGATTAACTTTCAGTAAAAAGCGTAAAGACTTTTCTGTTAGCTGGTATTCCATTTAAAGTTATTTAAAATCGTAACAGTAATTTGGAAGTTATGATAAAATATGTGAAAACATCGTCAAGAAATGTCGAAACTAAATCAGGGAAATTTTAAAAATTCATAAAAAAGAAATGTTTGTCCGTTTAGTCCATTTTTGCTGAAAAAAATGCCAACAAAAATGATTGCCTACACAGAGGGAAAAAACCGAGAACATTGGACCAAGATGAGCACAATCGTTACCAAAAACAGTGTAAGAACGGGAAATCTCATATGTAGTAGAATGTTCTCACTTCAAGAACATTTTTTGAGAACGCAAAAACTTTAATTGAGTTGTTTTTTTTTTCCGTTTTTCAAAGAACACTTTTACTTTATATGAGAACAAACAATACTCATTTTAAGTAATCTCGTTCTCACCCTTTGAGCAGATCAAAGAGAGCTAAATTTCTCTCTCTCGCTCGCTCTCTCGGTTTTTCAACCCCCGTATAGTTGGCGAAACCATTACCCAAAGCCAATGTGGCACGCGCTCACGGAATTGAAAGTGAAAAAGGCAATTATACTCCGATTGTGTTGAATTTTGCTCATTTCCAAGAACATTATGAACATTTGTTCTCAAAAATGTTGAGAAAAATCTGTTATTGTTTTGAGTAGCCGGCAACTTATTTTCTGAACATGTTTTTCCTCTGTGTAGTGTCACTTTTAAATGTGGGGCCACAAGAACTGAGTAAAGTGCTGCCCATCGTCACGGTCGGTGATTTGGAGCTCATGTGTGTGTGCAACTAGAATTATGGCGGCTGCAGGTAGCTGATAAATAATGCTGATCACCATATATATCTCAGCTATAAACCATCTATCTACAAAATTGTGACAGAAATGAGGTTGTTTTTGAATGGGCTTTAGTATTGTGTGGGCACACCTATCATTGGGTAAATATATTTTTATCACATATTCCCTTGCCTTTATGTTGGTTCATAAATCCCTATGGGCATTTTCCGAGAAAAGTCTACCAAGACCGAAAATTAAAAGTTCTTCTTACTTGATTTAGAAAAAGTAAATAGCAAATTATTTTTAATTAAGAGTTTAAAGCTTCCCTTTGTACAGATAGCGATATATCGGGCTAGAAAGTACAAATTTACGTTTTGCAGTTTTCAGTGCATTTTCTCTTTTCGATTTACAGCTCTCAGAGTCATTAGCAATTCCACTCTTTTTCGCAAAATTTTACTACAATTAAATGTTTTTTGTTGCGTTGAATAATTTAAGAAAAATTTTCTTCACTTAAAAATTGCCAAATGAAATTTTAGTAACGTCACGTCAGTAACGTCGTCAATATAAAGCTAATAAAAAAACAAATTTTTATTTTGTAAATTGGAAAATAAACTATATTTTCTAAAACTACTGAAAAAGTTTCATACAAAAAAGTTTCTCAATTCGCAGGTTTACAACTTTGTAGTCCGAGTCAAAACTCACTCGTTAGTGTCACGTCGTTTTTACTGTTTCTTTGAATTCTCTGGTCGTTTTTTCTAAATAAATGCTTTGAATTACTCCAAAAAAAAATTTTATTGTCCTTCATTTTTTATACCTATTTATTTGCCAGTTTGTAACGCAAATTTCATTTCACCCCTATTTCCGCCTTCTTCGTCCGTCTCCGTCTTCCGTCCGTCTGTCTGTCTGTTTCTACGCAAACTAGTCTCTCAGTTTTAATTCTTGTAAATCTTTTACGCACGCAATTGTCGCCGATCGATGACTATACATATAGCTGCCTGAACGATCGGTCAAGAATAGTTCTGTTGAAAACTTGTTTTCATCGTAGCGTAAATCTGTATTTGTTTTATTGCTTCCACATAATTCTGGAAAAATGTATAAAATCGGACCTTGCATTACCCTGGCGTCGGTCGAAAACGAAAAACTTTTTTGTTTCCATCGTAGCGTCTCCAATCGTTTATTTGTTTTATATGTTTCACATAATTCTGAAAATTTATCAAAACGGATCTATAGCATATAGCCCAAAACGGTCGGTCAAAAAAATCAAAAAACTTTTGTTTTATCGTAGCGTCCCCAATCTTGGTAATTTAGTTTATTGCTTTCACATAATTTCGAAAAAATTTATCAAACGACTAGATAGCTCCTGGACGATCGGTCGGAATGTTTTTACTGGAAAATTTTTTGGTATCAAATTTTTTTTCATGTTTAAAAATTTTAAATATCGTATCTATTCCTATATATATTTTTCCTTAAATCAGTTGGTAAATTTTCAGTGTATTAAAACTTCGGCACAGTCGAATTACTTCTTCTCGTTAAGTTATTAAGCGATATATTCTGCCTATTTAAACTGCATACTATAATTCCCTTGCCTTTATGTTGGTTCATCAAATCCCATATCTTAAATCAATCACAGATTTTTGAGCAAATTCTTCTTATGTGCCACTGTAAACAGCACAAAATGTTGTTAGCTGCAATCTTCTTGAAAAACAACAAGAAACTATGCAAATTGCTGATACTGCTGCAAATTTGCCACAACCCCCCCCCCAAAAATCCCCATTTCCAACACCCTCTACCGTCACGTCAGTTCTCTCCTGACAACATGAACGAAATATTACGTATACGACTTGTCACCTTGGTATTTCAAGCTGCTTGATGAACATAAAATTAGTTCAGGTGGCTGCTGGCGCAAGTTTGCAACTGCCACAATATATATTCAGTCTTCAGCTCAATTATAATTCAATTTACCTTCTTTACTTTTTTTTAGGGCAACTAACAAAACTCTTCTCATTATTTAACCATTTGTGTGCGATGCTGGGTGGGGCGGCCTTGTAATTTGGTTGGCCAAAACTAATTTGAATTTCGTTTGATTTATGCCTGATCGATTTGCCCAGCCTCGACGCTGTCGCAGTCGTTTGATGCATGGCAATTTGATGAGTTCCTCCTCCCCCACCAGCCGCCTCGTTAGCCTTAAAACAGTTTTTGGTTGGCCTTTGTTGTGGCGGAGAAAAAAAGGTTCCTTTGCTTAATGCATAATTGAAAAGCCAAAAGCCAACAAGTTGAAGGAGCCTGAGCGTTTGAGATATAATTAAACGTGACCGCTTACACGCACTTAATTACACGTAATTGACATTCAATTAGGCATCGCGTGCTCGGGCCACGCCCAAGGCAGACACCTGTCCTCTACCTGGCTTCGTTCTACTCCTCTTGTGTGTTTGGCAATGGAAATGAAAATCAATTGTCAGCATCAAGCATTTTGGAAACGTTTGTATAATAAGCAGTTTGTAATGGGTTTAACATTATTGATTTCACAAATGAAACATGGAAAGCGTTTTCTTAACTCATTCCCAACCTACAACAACGGACTCTCACCATCATCATTATTGTTTTTGGTGTCAATGTTTGGTCCATGATGGTGGTGATTCGACTGGTCAACTGGTTTGCGGTGTAAAAACCACAGGGATTTGCCTGTGCCTAACCAACAACAACAAAAAAACAACTGCAGCTGAACAAATCCTCAAACACACGCAAAGTTCATGTTGGGAAAACACAAAGGCAACATCCGCCAGTTGGCTAGCAACTTCCGTTTTATCTCTCTCTCTCGCTCTGCTGCGGCTGACAGGAAGCAATCAATAGTGTGATGCCAGACAAAAGCATCCGCCACAGTTTGGCACTAACCTGACCATTTTCAAGAGAAAAAAAAAAAAATTGTAGCCCGACTGTAATATACTCTGTACCTGTTTGTACGAAACAATAACTTTAAAGTGTGAGGTTTTTTCAAAATCTGAGGGTGGCACTCTTTCAACCATCGGATCTGGTTGAAAAACGATGTATGGGGGCTAGTACCTAGTACAAACTTGTAAAAATAATAAATTTGTTTTATAATTTTTTTTTAACAAAATAACCCATATTAGTCACGCGGGAATCACGCGTGATTTCTGACCCACGGCCATCTCAGTCCCGGTCCAATTGGGAAATTACCAGTTAGCTATTGCCTTCTCGCTCTCTCTTTCTCGTAAGTTCTACCAATGGCACGGTGTTGTTGTTGGCGTTGGTTTTTATTTTCTTTTTACATATAGCTCTGTTTATCGTTCTATCTGATCGAAAAATGATGTATGGCGGGGTCGATTCAAAATAAGTAGTAGAATATATGTCTAGAATGTTCGAACTATCTATCTTGAAAATTGTGGGAGTTATTTCGTTTTTTTAATTTGCGGGGAGGCAGGGGCGTGGCAAAAATCAAACTAAACTTGATCTGCCTGCAAGTATAAGAAATATATGTTCCATACACTTCAAACCTCTATCTCTTACCATCTCTGAGATCTCTTCGTTCATACGGACAGACGGACGGACGGACAGACGGACAGACAGACAGACAGACGGACAGACGGACATGGCTATATCGTCTCGGCTGTTGATGCTGATCAAGAATATATATACTTTATGGGGTCGGAGATGCTTCCTTCTGGCTGTTACATACATTTGCACAAACCCAATATACTCTGTGTACCTTCGGTACAGAGTAAAAAACAATGAAACTTCACTTTGGCTTAACGAAGTTTATATACCCTTGCAGGTATTTGACTAAACCACTTAGAAACATCAAAGAAAACGCAAATTCAGATATGAAGAAAATGGAGCTCGTTTCTTTACAATTTATACCAAGACTGCAAATCCATGCAGAACCAAACCCCTTAAAACCGGTTCAGTTTAGGTTTTTGCGTTTCTTCAAACGGACCACAAACCTAACATTCTAAATCAGGGGTGGGCAAGAGCTTGCTGCTTTCAAGCTCAAATTTCATGCCCACCGCTGTTCTAAATCAATGACATCTGACCTCATACACTCAGAGAAAAATCGAGCAGATCGTGCTTGATATCAAGCAGATTTCGTGTCAGAAGTTCGGCAAGACAGAATCTTCTTGGATCCAAAAGAAAATACTGAGTTAAGCATGAATTCTGAAGCTCGATCTGCTCAATTTTAAATTTAGTCGGCTTCATTTCACGCATGATTTATTCTCGAATTCAAGAATAGATCTTCTTGAATGTACGCATTATAGAACAAAGTTGCCAGAGAGCGAGAGAACGAAATGCTCTCGTTTTGAACGCCTCACCTCTCTTGTTACCCAAACTCAAATCGAGCGCACAAGTCTTCTCGATTTCAAGCAGATTTCTTCTTGAAAATCCAAGACGAAAAAATTAAATTGAAGCCGATTTTAGTCTTGCCTAATCGTGCTAGATTTCTCTGGGTGTACCAACGACTTTCTTAGTTCGCATTTACACAATGAAGTTTCCTTCATGAAGTTCTTCATGAAGTATTTGTTTGGGGGAAAGAGGTGAAGAGGGGCAGCCGAAACTGGCAAAGCTTTATTACCTACCCTAGCGTAATTCGCCTTTGCTTTGTTCCGATTGAACTAATGCAGGGTTGATTTGTGGGTTATTTGCTTATCGATAACTCGTGTTCTCAGGCGAATTGAAATCGAACTTCATAAAGCAAACTTCATCATGTAAATGTGCATGAAGTTTTTAAGATGCTTCAAAACGAAATCGAAGAGAGCTTCATGAAGCAAACTTCATCGAGTAAACACGGACTTAGCTAACAAGATGCATAACGACCATAGAACTGAATTGGAAGTGGAATTTTCGATGTGGACCTTCCATTTTACATGTGTGTGCTTTTTTCCATAGACGTACACACATGTAAAATCGTGGGTCGACGTTGGAAAAATTTCCCTGCAGTTCATTTCAAGGGTTCTTACGCATCTTGTTAGCTTAGAATGTCTTTGCCTGTACCGTACCGATAAAAGCTTGCTGCTGTAAGCGATCTACTGTGTTCAGAATCGGTTCTTTTCGCATTATCTTGAGAACTATCGACGGTGGGGGAAAACCATTTTAAGGTATTCTCATCTGTATACAGGGTTGCCCCATTCGACGGACCCATATTTCTGGCAACGCCATAACTTTTTGACAGAGATGTCATTATTTTTTTCTTTGATTTTTTTAAAAAAAACATGGGTCCGTCGAATATGGGCAACCCTGTATTTACTTTATGCTGACTGTCGATTTGAAATTGTTGTTGTTGTAGATTTGGTTGCAGCGCTCTTGCGTTTAACTTGATTATTTGTAAGCCCTTGTTAACCCTTTGCCGTTAGGGCTTAGTACAGTTTCCTTTCCTTTCTCTAATTTTCATAGTTTGAATCGCCTCCTTGCCAACATTAATATACCCTTTTAAGCTAGGGCATACAAAATGGGGGAATGAACCAAAAAAAAAGGAGCATAAATATCAAGCTGAGGGCTAGGCTGGGGCAATTTATCAACCTTTGGTGACAGAACAGTCAGTTACCCCCCCCTAGAACTCTATCCTCCTACACTACCTACTCCTCTCCCTCTATCTCTCCCTCGTGGCTTTGTCGCAAATGTAAATAATGCGTTTTAATCAAAAAGAACAACACTGGGAAATCCATTAACAAAGTACGTGCCGCCAACTTAAAACGGTAGGGGTGGGTCTTTCCCTTTGCCATGCTGTGCGCGTCATTTGCAGGTTGATTTACAAATTTCTTTAATGAGGCGACGACAACATTTTTAATTAGCACCTGGTTTCGGTATGAGGAGCAAGTAATCTCCATAAAATACCCAAGCATCTTCATAGAAATTAATTCTCAACTTTACTTTTGTCTTAAGAAGTTTTACACCCCCCTAATGAAGGGAGGAGCGGATGCTAAACCAATATATACTAATACTAATGCCTGCCACATGGCACATGGCACATATCCATTCCAACTAAGCCCCCATTTTGTGTTGTTACTGCAATAATATTTTGCAAGTGTTTCTAAACAAGCAGAAAGTCATGTTTCAGCAGCTGTAGTCTGGCTTCTTTGCTGTTGCCTAAACTTTCGTTGCACATTAAAGCAATTTGGCCAACATTTATAGACTAATTTAATAGAATCTGACAGAAGGAGGGAAAGCTACCACCCTTCATTCACAATGAGATATTTCCACACAAGTGAGCAGAGTCTGTACTTGTATTTAATTGTTTGACTAAATGAGTGCGTTTCGGTTGCCCCAAAAACTGTGCTACACTTCGCTTAACGCACTCGACATATGGCCAGCCAGAAATGTGGAGCTTCAAGAGACAAAATGGATATGACTTTTGGCAGTTTGTGTGCAAACGATTTAATGCTGTGTCCCATAATGAGATTGAAATTGAAGTCTAAGCAAACAAGACTTGGATAAGAACTCAACATGGAAATTGAATATTTAATTATGTTTTATGGCAAATGACAACGAGCGTAGAAGTTGTCTAGGAAAATATAAATGTCAAAGCGAAGCGTCGCTTGGGTCTAGGTTATGTTTACCCGAAACAAAAATTGAAAGGCTGCTAAATAATTCATTTTAATTTGCGACAGATTCTGTACAAAACAAGTAAGAAAAGTCGGTCAAGCCCGACTGTAATATACTCTGTACCTGTTTGTATACAGGGTTGCCCATATTCGACGGACCCATGTTTTTTTAAAAAATCAAAAAAAAAAGAAAAATTTGGCGGTTGGCAATCTTAATCATTTAATTTGTTCCAAGTAGATTTGTTTACATCAATTTTGAATATGATATCTCTCAAATGGCTGCCTCTGGCGTTGATGGCGTATTGTGCCCTTTTGCAGCATTTTCCATCGTTTTCGCCAACATTTCGGCCGGAATAGCGGCTATTTCTTCACGAATGTTGTCCTTGAGCTCTTCTACGGTCCTTGGCTTGTACGCAAACCTTTGACTTCAAATATCCCCACAAGAAGAAGTCAGGCGGCGTCAAATCGGGCGAACGAGGTGGCCAGTCCAAATCACCACTTTTCGACAAACGGCCCGGAAACAATTTCTTCAGAAAATCGATTGTTATGCCGACTTGTGTGCGGTGGAGCGCCGTCTTGTTGAAACCAGAACTGGCATCACAAAATTGGTCATCATGTCGCGATAACGCTCCTGGTTGATGGTAACAGCATGGCCATTTTCATTTTGGAAGAAAAACGGCCCAATGACCGTTTTCGCACTAACGCCGCACCAAACTGTGACTTTTTCGTCATGAAGAGGCACTTCTTGAATCTCCTGAGGATTTTCAGTGGCGTAAATACGGCAATTTTGCTTATTTACGGTCCCATTCAATGTGAAATGGGCTTCATCGGACATGATAATCGTTGATCGTTGATTTTTCACAATTGACTTGTTCTGTTGAATGTAAATTTCAACTATTTCAGAGCGCTCGCGTGGCGTGTATTGTTCCATGGTAAAAATCTGCTTGGACTGACGCTTCAAACGCGGTATGTCATTAAGCGATCTGACATCTCTGTCAAAAGCTTATGGCGTTGCCAGATGGGTCCGTCGAATATGGGCAACCCTGTATAACTAATAACTTTAAAGTGTGGGGTCACAAAAACTGCGCAAGTGCTGCCCAGCGTACTTATTTGATTTGCCTATAACTCGAATATCGTTCATCTGATCTGAAGCAATGTATGGTGGATCGATTAGTAATGACGATTAAAATATAGCCTAAAAAGGTTCAAGCAATCTGTCTTTAAGATTGTGGAAGATATTCGATTTTATTAAAATTGTGGGGGGTGGCAACTCTACCATCGTTCATCTGATCGGAGAACAAATGTATTGCGGTTCGATAAGTAATGATGAGTAGAATATATGTCTAGAAGGTTCGAACAACCTAACTCAAAAATTGCGGGATATTTGAGGTGTTTTTCCAATTGCGGGGGTGGCAACTCTACTATCGTTCATCTGATCGGAAAACGATGTATGGGGTCTCGATAGGTAATAATGATTAGAATAATATCCCCCTAGAAGGTTCCAATCCAACTAACTAAAAAATTGTAGAAGATATACGGTATATATATATATATATTCGATTTACGGGGAGGCAGGGGGCGGGAAAAAAAAAAAACACGTTTTCTCTCTGTTAAAAAAAAAAATTTTTGTTTTATACACCAACCTTTTTCTTTTTCCCTTTTTTTTTTTTTTTTCTATCTAACGATAGAAAGGACATGTTTTTATCGACTCTTCTTTTTTTTTTATATAATGAATATTTATACTTTATAATGTTTGTTGGTTTCTCCTTTCTTTTTTTTTACCCATTTATTTACTTTATTTCCTTTTTTAACTTTTATAAAATGAATTTAAATTAATTTTTTTGGAAGAGAATGGGATGACATTAGCTACTTAGCTACAGGGGTTTCAAGAATATTGATCTTAATTAATTTTGTACCCATTTGATTTCCTGGTACTAAATTCTTGAGGTTTAAGGGCAGCTTTTTTGATTGAAAATAAGAGCTAAACGATAGAGAAATCCCTTTTGGCTTATCTAAACACTCTTCCCCGCAACTCAATCCTCTACACATGGCACACTCCATCTTCACTTTCGCAACCCCATTTACCTTTCTAGTCACTGGGTTTGTGTGTCGCCCACGCAAAACTTGCCCCCTCCCCTGCCTCACCCTAGCAGCGGGGGAAGCCGCATATTTATGAATGGCTCTTGTTTCGAGTTTCGAGTTTAACGCACTGCGGTAGCTTTATCAGCTCGTAAATATAAATTAGAATTTAATTTTTATCGTCAAGGAAAGGTGCTTCAGTCTGGATAGCAAATTAGAATGGAGAGCAGGCAGGCAGGCAGGCAGCCAGGAGAGTGCTTTTCCATTTGTGTCTGGCACGTGTCGTGATATTTCAAAGGCTTTGATTTACCTGAGGGCAGTTGCCCAATCAACCGCAACACTCCCCCAGGGGGCATGGTCATGGGGGGACTCACCTGTGTTAGCTGCGAGGAGGCATAGTAGGATATTCTCGAGGGACAGATCGACTCGGGCTTGGAGTAAATAGTCTCCGAAGTCTGCGTCTGGTCGCCCATGGGCAATAGTGCGGTGGCATACGGTGTGGGAGTGGGTGAGCTGCGAAAACCTGTGAAATAGTTGGTTAGTCAAGATTATTGATGAGTCTTTGGCCGGGGGATTAGCTATCAACAACTTACGGTCGAAAATGCTGCAAGCCTTTTTGCTATCTGTGGGATATTTGTTGAGACTGGCTATGGTGGCATAGGAGCCAGTGGCACTCGGCGGTCTACCCAGTGGATCCAGTCGAATGAACACATTCTGATGACTGCCATAGGCAGCTGTGGTGAAGCTGGTGCTGGAAAATGGAGAGATTTGGTAAGTGATGGTTCGGGCTTAAAACACAGTTAAGTTGGTCTTACTGCAGCGAGTCCTGGCGTAGTTGTTTACGTGCCCTGACATACATCATGCTAGCCACCAATCCCACCGCCAAAACCAATCCCAAAGCACAAGCGGCCGCACTCAGCAAGGCGGGACCCTGGGAAGGAGCATGAGCAGGTGCTGGCGATTGATTTGGTTCTGGGGAAATGCCTGTTAATTGGAATAAGGAATGGGCATAAGATAGCCATCTAGTGGACCACATGTGGACCTACCCTTGGCACAGATCTTGTTGCGCTTGAAATGGAGTTTGGTGTCATTGTAACGCGGTGGTCCTCTGACCACCATGTTGACATTGACGGGCAGCTGGAGGCTGGCATTGCCCGTGCAGGGCAGGTAAACCAGAAAGGACTCAATCTCCTGCGGAACCAGTCCCTTGTGCGGTATACTGAGCGTGGGAGTGCCCAGTGCATCCTGCTCGGTGGCATACTCGATGCTAATGGCATAGGGCAGCTGCAAAATTTGGTGGATTAATGGAGTGCAAATGAGATTTGATGGCGGCATCCGGCTTACCGGATAAGCAATGAGACTCTGCCATGAAAACTCCAGTTCGTGGACATCAGCGGGTACGGGGACAGTGAAATGCATTGCGTATGTGTTAATGGCTCCCTCGTGCACATAGAACAAATCCGCCTCCAGTCCTGTAAATGAAGCAAAAAAGAGAGAGAGAGAGAGGGATTAGAATGAGCAAAACTTTGTTCATTTGGTGTTTACTCAACCACTTTTCCAACCTAGAGCGGAAATTGATTTTTGCTTTCAGGAGCGCGGATGTGAGGCCCCCAGATGGGTAAACACAAACCAAGACACAATAATAATTGAAACTGAATCCATCACCAGCAGACGACAAGGAGAAAGGGAAAGGATGGGGAAGAAGGACGATACCGAATACTAAAAAGGTGTCAATTGCTGTTTAACAAGAATGATAACATCGCATCACCTTCGCTACCTACGATTGTGTAACAGTCCTACACTTAAAAAAATTCCACTGTCAGAATTTATACTTTGAATCAAGTACTTTTATTTTCCAACACTGTTTCCAAACACTGTTTTCCAACACTGTTTTCCAACACTGTTTTCCAACACTGTTTGCCAACACTGTTTGCCAACACTGTTTTCCCCACACTGTTTTCCTACACTATTTATCAACACTGTTTTCCAAAACTGTTTTCCAACACTGTTTTCCAACACTGTTTTCCAACACTGTTTTCCAACACTGTTTTCCAACACTTTTTTTTCAACAAAATTGTTTTCCAACACTATTTTCCAACACTGTTTTCCAAAACTGTTTTCCAACACTGTTTTCCAACACTGTTTTCCAACACTGTTTTCCAACACTGTTTTCCAACACTGTTTTCCAACACTGTTTTCCAACACTGTTTTCCAACACTGTTTTACAAAACTGTTTTCCAACACTGTTTTCCTACACAATAGAGAAAAATATTTCAACATTGGTTTTCTACATTGATGTGCAACACTGTTTTCCTAGACTGTGTTCCAACACTGTTTTTCAACAATGTTTCCAACACTGGGTTTCAACACTATTTTCCAACACTGCTTTCGACAATGATTTCTACATTATTTTTTTCAAAACTAGTTTTCAACACTGATTTTCCAACACTGTTTTTAACACTGTTTTCCAACTTGTTTTCAACACTGTTTTCCACAACTGATACGTTTTCCAAAACTGTTTTCCAACACTGATTTCCTAACATACTGTTTTCCAACACTGTTTTCCAACAATGTTTTCCAAACTTTTTCCAACACTGTTTTACAATACTTCAACACGTTTTTCACACTTTTTAAAACTGTTTCCCACAACACTACATTTTTTCAAATTTTTTTCCAACATCTCCAACACTGTTTTCCTACAAAATAAAATTTACATTTGTTTCACACTGCACACTGTTTTCCAACACACAACACTGTTTTCCAAAATGTTTTCCAACACTGTTTTCCAACACTTTTTTCAACACTGGGAAAAACTTTTTCCAACACTGATTTTTCTAATATGTTTTTCAACACAATAAATAATTTTTTGCCAACACTTCTTTTTCTCTTTTTCATGTTTCCCAACAACCAACCTGAACGGTTTTCCAACACTGTTTTCAACACTATTTTCCGAAACTGTTTTAATTATTTTTTTTCCAACACTATTTTACAATTTCGTTTTCCAACATTGCTTTTCAACACTTTTTTCCAACATTTTGCTTTAATGAAATAGAAAATAAAACATTTTTAATATTTTGTCCAAATCATTCATGAATCAAGGCCTTACACTTTTTGTTTTTCCAAGTGTAGGGCGTTCTAGTGCCACCCATGATGTTGCCCGCCTCCTTCCATCCAAATGAAAGACGAGCTGCTTGAGTTAAAACGACGTGAAATTAAATTTCTTCATCCGCTTTCATTGTAACCAACCCCTCCCCTTTTACTCCAGCTTTTTAGTTGCATTACTTACTCCCCGGGATCAAGCTAAGCCGCGTCCGCTCTCGCTTTGCAAATGGAAATGCTGTTTACTCTCTTCAACTTTACTTTACTTCCTGCTCCCTTTTCCCCCCACCCCTCACTTTCTAGTACCGACTGTGTCGGATGTTGAATGTTGCGATTCCGCTTCCGGCTCACTCGAAGCGTGCGAGTAAGTAAGTGTGTGTGTGTGTGTGCATTTAGACTAGAACAATAGCAGTCGCTTGCCTTATTCTTAAAACAATTTTAAATCCAATTACAGAACAAGAAAAAGCATTTTTCGTTAACTTTCATCCTGGCAGCGTCTTGAAACCAAATTGCTTTGCACCCCGTTGCGCATCGAGTTCTCACTCCCCTGAAAATGGGCCAGAAGTGTGCTACTTTCCATTTCCGTTTGCCAATGACAAACTGCGAAGTACCAATTCGAAATTGCAGTCGAAAAAGCTAGCTACCCAAAAGTGACTCTCATTTAATATGCACAAAGACACGAAAAGGACAAGCAAAACCCTAAGGGCAACCTCAATTAATTCATTTCTGATTTCGAACCGAAATCAAACCGCAACTGCACCTCTTTAAGCCCCATCAATTGGCAACTAACCAACTAACCCTACCAACCACCCCCATCCCACCCGGATAATTTCTCTTGGCTCTTTGTCAAACTTTGGCCGTCTTTCATATCACACGCTTTGCATTTGCCGCCAACTTTGCCGTTGTCTGGCCAAAGTTTTGCTATGTTTAAGTATCTGCCATTTCTTCCCGCTGCTCCCGGGCCATAATTATAATACCTGCGATTGCGATTGTCTAAAGGACTACGCCACATACACACGTGTCGCGACAACCGCAATGGAGGAGGAGAAGGAGAAGGAGGAGGAGGAAGAATGGGCTGTTAGTTTTAAGCTCTCACACTGCACTATGGGAATATTGGGCCAGTTTTCTCAAAGATAAAGCAAAGTTTTTGGGTTTCAAGCGGATTGTTTTTTAAATTAAACAAAAAGCTAGATTATAGACAAAACTATACTATTGTGATAAAAGAGACAAAGGAAAAAAAAAATCTTAAACAACGTAAAGCTCCCGGTTTGGATAGTATTAACCATCTTTCCGAAAGCTCTTCCGCGCAAATGGAGTCCGCTTCTTGACCGTTTTTAAAAACGTTTTTTCCACTTTGGTTATTTTCAGACTGGAAAACATCCAAAGTTGTTCCAATCAAAAGCCAAATAAACCTCCTGAGTCTCCTTCCTCGTACCGGCCTATTAGCCTCTTGTCTGCAGTCATCAAAATATTAGAAAAGATCAAAAAAAAGACTTCAAATGAAAGTTCGGATTCCGTAGGGAACACAGCACAATCCATCCGCTAGCCCGAATCAAAACGATTGTTAGACAAAACTTTAATAGGAAGAAGTCCACAGGTATGGTACTAAAATCAGCTTTCGACTCCGTATGGCACAATGGACTTATTTTTAAGATGTCAGCACTTAACTTTCCCACAGAACTTGTTAAAATTATTCAAAGCTTTCTTAGTAAGCGATTGTTCTTGGTGTACATTGGACGTGCTCATTCTGATGCAATTGATATCCCTGCAGGATGCCCGCAGGGTTCTGCCTTTCCCCCCTTCTCTATAACATTTATACGTCGGACTTTCCGCACTTGAACGACTGCACTGCCTCAATATTCGCTGACGATACAGCAATAATAACAAAAGGACTATTACCATCAGAAATAGAACACAACCTGCAGGAGGCATTTGACACCCTCCAATCCTTTTTCACTAGGTGGAAAATACAGGTTAACACTGACAAAACTCAAGCCATATTCTTCTCTAGAAAAAGATTACCCAGATATCTTCCAAACAGTCATATAGATCTGGATGGTACTGACATTCCCTGGGAAAAAAAAGTCCGCTACCTTGGAATTATCCTAGACACAAAAATAAACTTCAAGGACCATGTAGGGTTTACAATCGACAAAGTTAACACTCTAACCAGAATACTGTATCCCTTCATTAATAGGAACTCACGATTGTCTATTGAAAATAAGTTATACTTGTTCAGATCCATATTCCAGGCAGTTATTTTCTACGGAGCCCCAGTGTGGTCTGATGTAGCCAAATGTTATATCAAAAGATTGCAAACTGCCCAAAACAAGCATCTTAAAATGATCTACAAGCTCCCATTCCACCCCCGATTTACACCACAAAGCCAATGTCGAACTTATAGCAGACAGGCTAATCCGACTGACAGATAACTTCAATGATAGATGTAGATTCTCAACTTATAACCACATAAATCAAATAATTATGTAAATATAGATATAAGTAGTATTAAGTTTTTATCTTAAGAAGGATGGGTTTTTTTTTTTGTTCTCTAAATTTTTCCCTAAATATTATAATAAGTAATGAAATGTAAAACAATAATATATCCCACACCTATAACATAATAAAATATGCCCTAAGCCTGAACTTTTCACAGATATATATTAGAAGCATACACATGTAATATCAAAAGGATGTAATAAATTGAATTGAATTGAGACAAAGGAAAAAGGTGGGGGTCTTTAAAAATATTAAGCCACCTATATCATCATCACCCCTTCTTTTCACAGAGATCCGTTTCGGTTCGAGTTTTATGGGTTCCTCGAATCGGAGTAAATGGCAAATCCAACTATTACTAAACCCGAACCGAAGCCTTAATATTGGCTTAATGAGGCTTTGATGTAAAACATGTTGCACTTTAGGCAGGTATGCAAACCGCTTGAGAATTGGAACTGAATCGGTTGAATGGATCATGCAGGTTAAAAACCACCGGTTTGGTTCATAACATGTTTTTTCAGATCATTTTTCAAAAATTGCGAATAAATTCTTTCAGGGAGGTTTTCGAATTATGAAACATGTTTGTGTTCTACAAAAGCAAACCAAATCGTATGAGAACTGGGTCCGAAGCGATTGGGCTATTCCTAATGATTCGGCAAGCTTTTGTTGCTTTTGATAGGAATCTTAAACCCACATTTTTCAACTATTCTATCCCTTCATGACGGTCAGAAAAAATGTACAATTTTGTAAAGTGATTGAAACTTATTGACCAGTTAGAGTTTAATTCAAAACATCTCGTTTTCTTCTTTAAGCCCTATACGGACCTGCAAAGTAACGCAAAGTTTCATACAAAATTTGTGGGAAGAAGAAGCAGAAGTAATGATTCCTTCACTCTTTACTTTGGCTCATACGGAGCTATGAAGTACTGTTGCGCTTAACAGCACACGAATGGAACCTATGTTAAGCCTGTGGATTTGATTTTACTTCGAACAGCTGAAGAAACATTGTTGGAAACAAAATTAAATTTAATACGAAAAGTCAATTGTTTTAATACAGTCGTAAATGCTCGTTTTAACAAGGGTTTGAATAACTTACTAACTAAAAATTGCAAAATCCAAAAAGTTGTCTAATCATACACTTATTTTAATGCGCTAAAGAATTTAAATAATCGTAGCAATGGTTGATTATGCAAACTATATAGTCGACATTGCATTTGCTCGCTATGCCCTACATCGATGTAGCATTTTAAAACAGTTTTCATAGCAACTTTTTCAAAATTGTTGTTAGTCAGCAAGGCTGGTCGATAAGTTGCTTATCTTTATAAAAAAGCAACAACATTTCTAGTCAATTAGTGTGACCATCGCTATGGTAATTGAATAATACCAATAAACTCAAGATTTGGTGTAATTTCTTAATAGATCTGGGCACACTAGACTTACGTTCCACCTTGACGTAATATATGGTGAAGTAAGCTAAATTACTTACTTCGCAGGTCCGTATAGGGCTTTAGAAACAAAAGAAGTATATCGTCTGAGTATTCAGTTTTCATCACCTTCGAAAAAGGCTCATTCTTTCCATAGTGCACACTGGCACAACACAGGCACAAAATTTGCATAAAAGATTAAGAGGATAATTAGTGTCATTAGTTGGCAAAGGTGCATCTCTCGCTGTGTTACTTCTGCTCCGCCGTCTGCTCTCAGGGGAATGTGTCTGATTAAAGGCTACAACTTACATGCAGTTCCCCTCTAATTGCCCTTTCAATCAGGATAACTCAAATCGGGGGGCACTTTGGAATTTAATTGGCACAATTTCGAATTCTCTCACACCCCGGCAATCGGTTTTCTCGCCTGACTCAGCTATTAAGATGGATGGTGGGCGCACAGGGTCATATTAGTGAGTCGATTTTCGGTCTGTTTTCTATTCATTAAAAATAATTTTCTTTGGCATTAACTTTTCATTTGAACGAAGGGAATTTCCTCGCCACTTAGCCAAAGGTTGTGTTGAATGGTGTTGGGTTTTCGTTCGGTCCCAAGAAAATGTGCACATCAAAGTAAAACTTGTTGAAATTGCATTTTTACGCACCCTTGAACAAGGGTAGATTTCCACTGGGGGGGGAGGTGGATAATGGGGGAAAATTGCTTGTTTCTAGGGCAACACACCAAGAAATGGAAATCAGACGCGAAAAATTGTACAAAATATTTAATTTTAATGCTGTGGGACAAGTCAGAGGAAACCCTAGAAGCAATTGAAAAGAAATCGCTCAACTTTGTTTACAGTGACTTGGAAAAGTATGCAACACATTGCCATGGAGCTGCAGAAGATGGGAAATAAATCAGAATTCTCAATGCATTGGCCCATTGGGAGAAATGCGTGTGTCAGCAGCAGCAGCAGCAAATAACCATGGAGACGTTTGAGACGTGGGATGGGGGGGAGGGGGATGAGCGATGATGTGGCAGCCAGCCTGAAGGTAACTCATGCAATGGCATGTCACACTTTGAAGAGGGGATGCGAGCTGCGGGGGCGGGTCAGATTGTTTGATTTTCTTCATGCTGCTGCCTGCTACTTGTTAATTTCCCAATGAGAACAACTGTGATGGGAGGGTGGCAACCATCACTAACCCAGGGAATGGGAGGAGGGAGTGGTGCTAACTGGTCGTTAAAAACATAACGAGGCGGGAGAGGAAGCGTGAAATTAAATTATTGGCCAATCGAGCAAAAGAAATTTAGGAAAGCGTAAAAAACAAAGTAGAAAGTACAGAGCTGCGATACGATATCTGGCTGCTGGCTCCTTAAAAGAAGCTCTCAGCTCAGAGCCCAGAGCTGTGGCTCAGGAGCCGTCGGCTAGGTCCGAGCTCCCGAGCCGAGTCTCCTAGCTCAGAGCCGAGGGCTACAAGTAAAGAGCTGCGATCCGATTGCTGGCTCCTGGCTCTTTAAATGAAGCTCTCAGCTCAGAGCTCAGAGCTGTGGCTCAAGAGCCGGCTGCTAGGTCCGAGCTCCCGAGCCGGGTCTCCTAGCTCAGAGCCGAGGGCTACAAGTAAAGAGCTGCGATCCGATTGCTGTCTCCCGGCTCTTTTTGCTTAGCTCTTAGCTCAGAGCAGAGAACTGTGGCTCGAAAACCAGGAGCTGGCTGCTAGCTCCCTGTTCCCGAGCTCAGCTGTAGCTCAGAGCTGGGAGTACAAGTAAGAGCGCGATTTGATTACTGGCTCCTGGCTCTTTAAAAGAAGCCTCAGCCGGCCGAGCGGCCAGAGCGCCACGGCCCCGGCCGGCCTCCTGCCAGGCCGGGGCTACAAGTAAAGAGCTGCGATCCGATTGCTGGCTCCTGGCTCTTTAAATGAAGCTCTCAGCTCAGAGCTGTGGCTCAAGAGCCGGATGCTAGCTCCAAGAGCCCGAGCTGGGAGCTCGTCGCTCAGAGCTGTGGCTTAAGAGCCGGCTGCTAGGTCCGAGCTCCCGAGCCGGGTCTCCTAGCTCAGAGCCGAGGGCTACAAGTAAAGAGCTGCGATCAGATTGCTGTCTCCCGGCTCTTTTGGCTTAGCTCTTAGCTCAGAGCAGAGAACTGTGGCTTCAAAACCAGGAGCTGGCTGCTAGCTCCCTGTTCCCGAGCTGCAGCTTGTAGCTCAGAGCTGGGAGTTACAAGTAAAGAGCAGCGATTTGATTACTGGCTCCTGGCTCTTTAAAAGAAGCTCTCAGCGCAGAGCCGGGAGCTGTGGCTCAAGAGCTGTCTGCTAGGTCCGAGCTCCCGAGCCGGGTCTCCTAGCTCAAAGACGAGGGCTACAATTAAAGAGCTGCGATCAGATTGCTGTCTCCCGGCTCTTTTGGCTTAGCTCTTAGCTCAGAGCAGAGAACTGTGGCTTCAAAACCAGGAGCTGGCTGCTAGCTCCCTGTTCCCGAGCTTCAGCTCGTAGCTCAGAGCTGGGAGTTACAAGTAAAGAGCTGCGATTCGATTACTGGCTCTCAGCTCAGAGCTGAGGCTAGCTCCCAGCTCCCGAGCTGGCCGAACTAAGGATCGAACCAAATATCCCAAAAAACCTCGTACCTCAAATTTTCGAGTAAATTTTGTTGTTTTGACTTTGCCGCCCTGTGGGGGCAACTCCTTTGAATTGTTGCATCTCGCTCTTCAGCGTGATCCATCATCAATCTGGGCACATTGCTTCCACTTCATGTGAATGAAATTTTTTTTATCCCATTAACTAATTGAAGTACCGTGATTTGGCAACTGCATAATGAGATGGAACCAGTTTGCTCCAATTACAGTTAAGTGCCGGAAAATGCTGTGCCCAGCTAAGCGACGAATGATGGAGTGAAGCAACGAAACTAGGCCAGAATATGCCAGCGTGCTCCATTAATCAACTGAAGGAGCAAGAAACTCGGCACTAGGCACAACGCCATTCCGGCGTGGCACGTCGTCTGAATGCCTATTACAATAACCAGAATGGTGATTACGGGGGTGGGGGGGAGGTACTTGGCCTTGGTTCGATCTGGAGCCGGCGCCATCAATAACGAGAGTTCGCGTGAAGCAACAAACGGGAAAAACAGCAAAACAAACAACATTCCAAGTGGGGAAAAAGGGAAGGGAAGGACAACCACTTGCAGCTGTCAGCGCAAGGTGAGGAGGACTAGTGGGTGGTTGGGTTGCTTAGGCTTAGACCGGAAATCGATTTGTGTCTGGATTTGCCTTCGCCTTGTCGTTGTCGTCATGGTCAACAATAATTTCGAAACTATTAATGACTGCTACGTGGTCGCTCGCTCACATTTGGGGGATTGTTTGTTGTTTATATGTTAAGGATCAATGAATTTGTCCTGTCGCACTTTGTCCTACAACTATTAATCATTGTGGTTGGAGAAGGCGGAGGAGTAGTTTGTCAAGGGGCGTGTCACTCTGAGGTTTGTTTTTCTACATTAATTATTGAAAGAGCAGAGAAAGGCAGGCTTACCCATCAGCTTCATCACCTCATGGTGACTGATGAAAATGTTTAAATAGCCGCTGACTGCATGGACTAGCAGCAGGCCAAGGAGCAACAACTTAAGGCAGGGATTAGCCATCATCATCATCGTCTGAGCAAGGGCAGGGCTAGTAGTTGGTGGGCATGTCACAGCTTGGGTTTAGAGTTCAAATCCAATTTCCACTTTTACCGCCAGAAGGAAACTTTTCTGCTTCTGTCTCAGCCTTTTGCCTTTATCAGTTCAGCTCTTGCCAGCCGCATCAGCATTTTCAGATTTTCGTTAGCCTTTTCCCTATTTGTTCACTTCTCCCGCACGAATGAATCCACACTGCTCCGTCTGGTGTCTTTTTTTTTTTTTTTGTGGGTTACGCTCCGGTCACGTTTCTTTCTCGTTGCAGTCCTAGTCCTGCTGTTCCTGTTGAATAGAAAGTGATTTAGTTTGTAAGTGACAAAGATAGCAGAGTCTGGTGTTTGGAGTGCTTCAGTGCGAAGTTGCCGAAAAACAATTTGTAAATGTATTTATTTTTATTTTATATATTTTTTTGTTTGCGGCTAGAAACTTTTCTCTTTTGGCTGCCAAAGTAATTACAAAGTTAAAAAAAAAAAGAAGAGATTAAGAGCTTCAAAAACTCACACGTCCCAAGTTGAAATTTGGTTTGGGTCACACACATCAAGTGAAGAATTGGGTAATTTTTATGAACTGCGCAGAGAAAGACAAACTTTTTTTTTTTTTTTTTTTTTTTTTTTTTTTTTTTGGCTTTACCAAAATGTTTGCGGATTTTGTGGTTCAAGTGGTTTGTTGCCCTCCATTTTGGCCATTGTTTGTTATTCCTTCTACAGGTACATTGTTGGCCTGGCAATGGAACACGGAACAGTCAAGTGGCTTCCAAAATGAAATTGTTGCCAAGAAGTCTTTACTTGGAAAAAAAGAAGAAGTTATTCACTTCACTTACTGCAATTGCCATGGAAATGGGCTTAGTCTATATACATTTATTTTGGACAGATGCTAGCCGCATACATCAGGAAGCACTATTTTACTATAACAAGTGTATGCACTCAGAAAAAAGTAGAACGTATAAAATTTATTCGCTTTTAAAAATATTTAAGAGTTTCCTTCTTCAAATCGAGCGTAGAGAGCAACCAAAGTTTGAGAGTAGCCTTTGTCAACAAGAGCGAGGTAAAAAAGTGAGAGTGTATTGGTGTGCGAATATACCTTGTCTGACCTACTTCATCGAACGCTGGCCAGCGACTGAAAAATGGTATGCTCTCTTGGCGCAGGGCTCGGCATGCGTTCGGCTTGTGTCTGTGTGAATTGCCGAATATGTTCGTCCGGCAGGCGCTACGGCTGACTAACGCTGCTTTACAGATTGATTGATCTTGGTTTTAAGTCTGTCAAGCTCTAGATTCAAGAATTCTTCTACTTGAAATGGGAATTTAGTATGTAAGATATTTATAAATTCTGAATTATTAAGAATTTGCTCGTTTTTTCAAAAACAAATATGTTTTCTCACTAAAAAACACTTTCCGACCGATCGGTCCTATGGCAGCTTTTGGATATGGTCATCTAATTCGGTCGATTCGGCACGAATGCTGAGATAATAGTTTGTTTTAAAAGAGACAGACGGACGGAGGAAGTAATAAGGACTAACTTCTGTCTTTATTTTGTATTACATACAAGTGGATGAATGTGGAATGCCCAAGCTATAATAATAATGCAAAACAAATAAAATTGAAAAAAAAAATATTTTTCAAAGGTAAAAGACCCTCTTAATTGGTATTGAGTGCATCCTCAAGCAATGAACTTTGCTCCACTAAAATTGCAATATCTCCTAAACTATTTCGAATTTTTGATAAAAAAATTTTTTTCAAGAGATAGTTTGAAGGTGTTGATGTTCCTCAAGCAAGAACTTTGCTCCACTAAAATTGCAATATCTCCTAAACTATTTCGAATTTTGAAAATGGTTGAGGGATGTCAGAATCCAATAAAATAATGCAAAAGAAAAAAAGAAAAAAATTTTTTTTTCAAAGGTAGAAGACCAGTTCTTAAGTTTATTGATGTATTGACTGCATCCTCAAGGGAGGCATGAACTTTGCTCCACTAAAATTGCAATATCTCCTAAACTATTTCGAATTTTTGAAAATGGTTTGAAGGGGATGTCAAAGGAATGCCCAAGCTATAATAATAATGCAAAAAGAAAAAAACGAAAAAAATTTTTTTCAAAGGTAGAAGACCAGTTCTTAAGGTTGTATTGACTGCATCCTCAGGCATGAACTTTGCTCCACTAAAATTGCAATATTCTAAACTATTCCGAAAATGGTTTATAGGATGTCAAAGGAATCCCAAGCTAAATAATAAAAAAACATCGAAAAAAATTTTTTTCAAATAGAAGACCAGTTTATATACTTAAGTGTGTGTATGTATATAATTTCTAAGGAAAACATTTTTTTTTAAATTTTTTCAAAATTTAAAAAACTTGAAATAAGTTTAGTATTGATCAATTTATTGTCATGATCGCAAAAATACATTAATAAGTCGTCAAATAGCGTTTTATCAAATCAGTGGTAAAGCGGCCAATCGCATGTCTTATGCAAATCGCTTTTGACCCCAAAATGAACCAATCGTATGGGAATTGGATCGTTTTTGGTTCGAAATGGATTTGTACAACATTTGGGAATAACTTTCTATTTCCAAATTATATGCCTAAATTTTATTGAAATATAGATAACCTTGCATCGATTGTTTAAATGGAACATTAAATAAATCCTTTACCTGTCATTGACCAGCCTTGGAAAACCGAATCGGTACTGCACTCCTATGCACCAGCTTACAAAAAAAAAAAAAAAAAAAAAATGGGAAATCAAGTAAATATTTTAAAACTGTTCTAGCATCGCCTATTTTTTTTTTATAAAGTTTGCCATGGTAAACAAGTTGGCTTGCCTTGGCTTGGAATCGAAATCAGCCAAGTTTGTTGCCTTTTGGAATTTTAAAACTTTTTAAACAGAGTCAGAGGCAAACCAACAAAAAGAAAGGAAAGAATGTGGCCGGATTTTTAATTAAACTTATCTCATCTCTCTCAGTCGAGATTGCCGTCCGGGCAGACCAATGGTTCTCGGACTGCATTAAGTGTTGACTGGGCCCAAATGAAACCATTCAGCAGATTCATTATTAATTCAAAAGACCGTAAAACGACGCAAGGGGGGAAAACCCATGTTAATGATTTTAATGGAGTTTCGATAACATATTAACAACCTCAACTCAATCATAATCAGTTGAAGCGGATGAGCAAAACGAAAGTCTGTCACACGCATCATTTGTCATTTGGCCAAGTCTGACTACTTTAACAAGTGACAAATTGAGTTTTGGCTTTGTCTTTAGAACTTTTCAATTACTTAAAGTCTAATTAAGAATAATCTTTTTCCACATCTTTCTATATATATATATTTATCGATATTTATTATGGGGGAAAGGAAGGCTAAGCCTGAGGCTCACACTCACTTGGCTCGTTTCAATTATAAAATGGCTTTCGTTTCTAATTGAATCGTTGGTTTGAGTTTGGTTTGTTTATTTTATTTCCCGCTCCCATTTTCCTATTCCTTCTGGGCTGAGCTTTGTTTACTTAGCGTAGAGCTTCCTCCACTCCTATAGGAGTTGGCCTCAAGGTATTTGCCAGTTTGCTGTTGCTTTTGCTCTAATGATAAACAGCCATCAAAATGGGCCAACTAGAATTTCCATCTCCTTGGCTATTAAATGGCTCGATTCTATGAAAACAAAAACAAATTTTGCTTAGAGGAAATTCGAGAGGAATCCGTTTAGTTGGCCCGCGGCTCTGTCTCTCTCTCCCCACAAAAAAAAAAACAAAATGAGCAAATAGTTTGCACCAAAAAAATATCAAATTGCAGTTGGGAAAACATTTGACTTGTTTTTCCATTAACTTTAATGCGTTCGCCCAATTTGGAAAATAAACACACACACGACTTCATTAAATGCATGTAAACAATTTAAAATGAACTCAAATTTTTTGCAGCTATAAATTTTGATAACTGATTAAAAATAATGAGCTCGCGCAGCACCTGGATATGGCCTCCCTCTGTTCCAATCTGTACAAACATTTTGCGCTGGGCCTAATGTCCGAAATGTTCGTTGGGCTGGCTAATTTGTACAAGCAATTAATTTACATTACGGGGGGGCTGAGGGGGGGCCATTTGTGCTTTTTGTTTCATGTGGACGTTGTTGCGCTCCACTGGTTATGCTGTCGATTTGTTGGACATTTCCATGTGCGCCTGCCTGCCAAATATCGTCCGCAAATTCCATGGACACTAATAAGAGACATTTTTGCTTGGCAATTAAATACGCAATTTTGTTGCAATTTGGCATGATGACAGCGATCCACTTAATGTGGGGCCCTTTTTCGTATCAAAATTACTTTTGCAATTAGTTTTTTGTGTGTTTGATGGTGCATAGAGTTTGTTTGGGCGAGGCCTACTTTGAAAAAGGTTAAATTTATTGCAGCATACTTTTCAGGGAAAATTTTAATGAATGTTATTGAACCAAGGCTGGTTCAGAAAAAAACCTTATATACATACAAATAGCAACCCTAAACCGATTTTTTTGTTTTGCATTATTTTATAGCTTAGGCATTCCAGATTCATCCCCTTTAACCCATTTTCAAAAATTCGAAATAGTTTAGGAGATATTGCCATTTTAGTGGAGCTAAGTTCATGCTTAAGGAAGCATTCAATACATTTAAGAGGGTCTTTTACCTTTGAAAAAATTTTTTATTTTTGTTTTTTAAAATAGTTGGCCATTCACATTCATCCCTAACCATTTTCAAAATCACAATATTTATATCCTTTTGACTCCTGCACTCAACCTTTGAAAAAATTTTTTCGATTTTTTTGTTTTGCATTATTATAGCTTAGGCATTCCAGATTCATCCCCTTTAACCCATTTTCAAAAATTCGAAATAGTTTAGGAGATATTGCCATTTTAGTGGAGCTAAGTTCATGCTTCAGGAAGCACTCAATACCAGTTAAGAGGGTCTTTTACCTTTGAAAAAAATTTTTTTTTCTATTTTTTTGTTTTGCATTATTATTATAGCTTGGCCATTCCACATTCATCCACTTCAAACCATTTTCAAAAATTGAAAACAAGATATTGCCATTTTAGTGGAGCTAAGTTCATGCTTCAGGAAGCACTCAATACCAGTTAAGAGGTTTTTAACCTTTGAAAAAAATTTTTTTTCGATTTTTTGTTTTGCATTATTATTATAGCTTGGGCATTCCACATTCATCCACTTCAAACCATTTTCAAAAATTCGAAATAGTTTAGGAGATATTGCCATTTTAGTGGAGCTAAGTTCATGCTTCAGGAAGCACTCAATACCAGTTAAGAGGGTCTTTTACCTTTGAAAATATTTTTTTTTTTTGATTTTTTGTTTTGCATTATTATTATAGCTTGGCCATTCCACATTCATCCCCTTCAAACCATTTTCAAAAATTCGAAATAGTTTAGGAGATATTGCCATTTATTCAGGATTCTGTGAACCCTATGTTTTGGTTTGAACCTGGTAGAATTTATATAGGATATAGATATCAGATATCTTTAGCAAAAGAATATAGTCATCTGATCTTAACCAAATTTTGTAAAACTCTTTAAAAGCATATATTATTCATACATCCTGAGATAAAGAAAGTTATCATTAATAAAAAAATTGTTTTTCTCACAAGAACCTATTTACGACCTATCGTTTTTATGGCTGCTATAAGATATAGTCGTCCAATCCGGCCGGTTTAGACATTTTAGTTGCGTGCAGTAAAAAGAAGACTCTGTGCAAAATTTCAGCTCGATAGCTTTAAAACTGAGGGACTAGTTCGTATAGAAACAGATGTGTACCAAACCCACACCATAAAATTCATCCTTTTGCCGTAGCTCTCGATTTAAAAACAAAACTGAACTAGTAGTGGTAAAATTCGTTCTTATAAGTTTTCCATCTAATTCTTTTTCAACTTTCAGCACATCATCAAAAATCCCATAAATTTAAACATATCTAAGCAGATTTTTAAGTCTGCCAATCTCTGCTTGCCTGTAAGTGATTTCCCGGACATATCCCTTAATGACTATCTCACATATCATGGTCAGAGCTTATGCTTATATCCACCTCTAGCATCATTCCATACACTGCAACATTTGCGTATCCATTTAACATGAAATACAACCTCAATTACATTTTACGAGTATAACTCAACACCGTGCGGTTGTCTGATGGGAATTTTCAATATTATGCGGCATTAAATTTATTGTGGCAACCCGACAAAGTGACAGAATCCCAGGCTAAGCGACGACACTTGGAGGGGACTTTTATCTGCCAAGTACCATAAAAATATCTCGACAACGAGCCAGTTTAAAGCTTGGCAAACGACTCCAACACACACAAAAACACACGCACCGAGAACGTCCGCAATCCCCAGACAATGGGCAATAATCATTGATTTATGGTTGTCATTTTGGTTATTAAAATGATATTTTCTCAAAAAAAAAAAAAGGAAAAAGAAAAAAAAAAAATCCGAATTGGAGTGGACTTAAAAAGTGAATGTGGGTGTGGTGTGAGACTGTCAACTGCTTCGGCTGCTATCTGGGTCAGGTCAGGCCAGGCATAAGAGACTTTTGTTAAGGGTCCTTTAAGATTTTTTTCATGATTTTTATTAGAGATGAGAGCGTGAGGTGTTTGTGATTCATAAATACAAAATAAAAGAAGATTTGAAAACGAAAACATAAAAGAAAACAAGTAAGAAAGCTGCATTTGAGTGCCCCGACCCCAAAACAGACGGTATTCTTGTTACTGTGTGTTTTTATACGCATATCTCTTCTATATATAAAAGAGTTTGTCCTGACTGACTGACTCACTGATTCACTGATTGGCAATCAACGTAGAGCCTGAACGGTAAGACATAGAAAGCTGAAATTTTCACAGAAGTTTCCTTATGAGTTGAAAGTGAGCACTAAGGCGGGGTTTTGGAAAATTCCACCCCTAAGGGGTGGAAAACTCCCGGAAAAGCTACTATGGGGAAAATTTTGTTTTTCATCCGATTGACTTGAAATTTGGTTTGTAAGTAAAGTAAGCGAAATAATTGGACACCTGTTTCCCAGATTTCGGAAAATCCGCCCACAAGGAAAATGGCCGGAAAATTCTTCATGGAAAAAACAATTTTTCATCCGATTGACTTCAAACTCGGTTTGTGAGGATGGTAAGCAGAATAATTAGACTTGAGATTTTCCGATGATGGAAAATCCGCCCGAAAAGTCGGGAAATTCCCGGAAAATTCCATATGGAAAAAACTATTTTTCATCCGTTTGGCTTCAAACTCGGTTTGTAAGGATAGTATGCTAAGTAATTGGACATGAGATTTTCAAATGTTGGAAAATCCGCCCACAAAGAAAATACCCGGAAAATTCTATATGAAAAACTATTTTTGATCCGATTGACTTTAAACTCGGTTTGTAAGGATAGTATGCAAAATAATTAGACATAAGATTTTCCGATGTTGGAAAATGCGCCCGAAAAGTCGGGAAATTCCCGGAAAATTCCATATGGAAAAAACTGTTTTTCATCCGATTGGCTTCAAATTCGGTTTGTAAGGATAGTATGCTAAATAATTAGACATGTGATTTTTCGATTGTGGAAAATCCACCCACAAAGAAAAAAAGCCGGAAAATTCTTCATGGAAAAAACTATTTTTCATCCGATTGACTTCAAACTCGGTTTGTGGGGATGGTAAGCAAAATAATTAGACATAAGATTTTCCGATGTTGGAAAATCCGCCCGAAAAGTCGGGAAATTCCCGGAAAATTCCATATGGTAAAACCTATTTTTAATCCGATTGGCTTCAAAATCGGTTTGTGAACACATTATAGAAAATAATTAGACATTTGATTTCTCGGTGGTGGAATTTCCGCCCACAGGCAAGAAGAATGGTGGGCGTATTTCGGTTCAGTGACAATGGCTATTTGTGAGCCGATCTGAATAAAATTCGTTTTGTAAGATCTAGATCTTATAGTCAGTATATAGTCGAGCTTGACCGATTTTCTTACATATTTCTTTTTCAAAATGGCTGAAGAACCTCATGCCTTAAAAAGGTCAGAAGAGACGAGGCAGATGCGTAGCCCTTACTTTCCTTCTTAAAGAATAACTAAAGGATTCTTCTTTCTTTGTGGTTTCACGCTCTCATCTCTAAGACCAAATTGAAACATCAAATCAAATTGTCGCACAATTGAGCGCTAAAAGCGTGCCTAATCTATGCATATTTCTCAATGTCCTGAGGACCTTAATCAGGTCCTGGCTAAAACTAGACCACAAGGCGAAAGGAAAAGAAAAGTGTAGCATACACTTAAGGGCAACATTTAGTTTCACTTTGGCTGCTGCTGCTGCTATTGTTGTTGTTGTTGTTGTTGTTGGGGGCAAAGCACTTAGGCATTCAATCAACGTAGACGTTAGCCTGTCGTGTCGAGGCGTTAGCGTGCGGAAATGTTGCTAGAGTAGGGTTGGGGGAGGGAGGGGGAGGTTAAGTGTTCGGACTGCCCATTCAAAGCTGGCCAAGCGCAACGAAAGATTTGCATTTTGGGCTGACCTTTTTTTTTTCCTCTTCTGTTTAATGTTTAATGGGGTTGCATTATTTTTTTTTTAGAGCTTTTAATCTGTCGCACATTGCAATTAGTGTCCCACATGTGCAGGTCCTCCCACACACACACACACAACCTTTCTTCGTTTCAGTCACGCAATGCGCCAGCAGCAAAGAGAATGTGAAAATATTTATTTAGTTGCCAGTTACTCATCCCCCTAGCTCAGCTTTCTTTTTTGAAATGGGTCTGGGTCTGATTCGTTCTGGCGGGTGTTGAAAAAACTGTTTAGCCAAACACATTAAATGCTGCTTACTTATCAACCAAAGGCAATCAGCTTAACGGCTGTCAGCGCCAAAATGATGAAGGCTTGTCCGGCAATATGAAATGTTATGCTTTTAATCCGTTTATGGGGTAATACCACAACAAAACTTTACACTTTGGTTGGCCTTTGTGTATGATTTTGCACTTTTAGGCGACACATTTTAAGGGGAACTTAAGCCTGTCAACATGGCTCGACCACAGAATTACGTTGTTGTTGTTGTTGTTGTTGCTATTATTAATGATGCGGTAAGGAACTTGGGTGTGCGCGTGTGTGTGTGTGTTTGTATATGTGTGAGAGTGTCAACAAAGGACTGGACGGACAACGTTTTTAAACACACGCGACGCGAGTGGCGCTGGCTGATAAAGTTCTCAACGCTCGAATTTCCGTTGGCTAGGACCGTGTGTCTCGAATAGCTGCGAGCGACTGAACGCGACAGGACCTGCCGACTTTTACAAGCGAAGTCACCATTTAAACGCTTCGGGTCTGGCGTGTGGGCACATGCGCGTAACGAAATGCCGGCGGTTAGCCATGGCCAGCGGTAGGGACTTTGTTGGCAGAAGAAAGGACAATTGTTTGGATTTGTTGTTGGTGCAACTGTTGCGCATTTTTTTGTCGTTACTTTTTGTGTGTGTGTGTGTGTGAGTGTTCAAGTGGTCAGCGATAAAATTTGGTTGCTGTAGTTATTTATGAATGCATTTTAAGTTGTCAGTGTTGAGTGAATTTCGGTTAAGAGCTAGTTCGTTGAAACAATTTTGTTTTAACTTGGAGAAGAAATCATTTAATTGAAAAACTAAGAAAAATTGTAACTTAAAGGCAAAGTTAACTTATTCAAAACACTCAGAAAACATTGATCTTTTTATTGGTTCCAACCTTGAAACTATTTTTTCTGTAGTAAAAATAGTTTAGAGATTTTGTTTTTAGTGAGCTAAGTTCATGCTTTTGAAAACTTTACGTATAAAAGCACTAATATTTCCAATTATACTAGGGCTTCCACATTCATCCACTCAAACCATTTTACCAAAATTAGTTTAGGAGATATTGCATTTTATGGAGCTAAGTTCATGCCTCCAGGGAAGAGGCTCTTTTACCTTTGAAAAATTTTTTTTCGATTTTTTTTGTTTTGCATTATTATTATAGCTAGGGCATTCCACATTCATCCACTTCAAACCATTTTCAAAAATTCGAAATAGTTTAGGAGATATTGCCATTTTAGTGGAGCTAAGTTCATGCTTCAGGAAGCACTCAATACCAGTTAAGAGGGTCTTTTACCTTTGAAAAATTTTTTTTTTTCGATTTTTTTGTTTTGCATTATAATTATAGCTAGGGCATTCCACATTCATCCACTTCAAACCATTTTCAAAAATTCGAAATAGTTTAGGAGATATTGCCATTTTAGTGGAGCTAAGTTCATGCTTGAGGAAGCACTCAATACCAATTAAGAGGGTCTTTTACCTTTGAAAAAATTTTTTTTTCGATTTTTTTGTTTTGCATTATAATTATAGCTAGGGCATTCCACATTCATCCACTTCAAACCATTTTCAAAAATTCGAAATAGTTTAGGAGATATTGCCATTTTAGTGGAGCTAAGTTCATGCTTCAGGAAGCACTCAATACCAGTTAAGAGGGTCTTTTACCTTTGAAAAAATTTTTTTTTCGATTTTTTTTGTTTTGCATTATAATTATAGCTAGGGCATTCCACATTCATCCACTTCAAACCATTTTCAAAAATTCGAAATAGTTTAGGAGATATTGCCATTTTAGTGGAGCTAAGTTCATGCTTCAGGAAGCACTCAATACCAGTTAAGAGGGTCTTTTACCTTTGAAAAAATTTTTTTTTCGATTTTTTTGTTTTGCATTATAATTATAGCTAGGGCATTCCACATTCATCCACTTCAAACCATTTTCAAAAATTCGAAATAGTTTAGGAGATATTGCCATTTTAGTGGAGCTAAGTTCATGCTTCAGGAAGCACTCAATACCAGTTAAGAGGGTCTTTTACCTTTGAAAAAAATTTTTTTCGATTTTTTTTGTTTTGCATTATAATTATAGCTAGGGCATTCCACATTCATCCACTTCAAACCATTTTCAAAAATTCGAAATAGTTTAGGAGATATTGCCATGTGTGTGTCAGTGACAAGTAGCCCTATTTGTCGCAGCAAATTCAATTTGTCACTCAAAAACCGTCGAAATGAAGCAATTTCCTGCTACCAAAAGGGCGAGGACAAACAAGTTTCCAAACTAATTAAATGAAACGAACTCAGAACTAAGCAAATTGGGCAACTTGTCGCAGTAATTACATCAAAATATCTAAAAAAAAAAAAGCAAGAATCGTAAAGCAAAAAAAAAAAAATACATATATATGAGCCCTGTCAGCTTGATTCATTTGGGCCAGAAAGTTTCCCAGTTTGCGACAGGACCTGTCCAGCTGACAGATGGTCTGCCAGGGCAAGGCCGGCACAAAGCTTAATTTGCTAGAAGAACGAATGTCAATTAAAATTTTTTAATGAAATAACTTTCTTTGATTTGAGCCTGGAGTGGACAGGGACAGGGACAGGCAGCGGATGCTGCAGAAATTCAATTAAAAAAAAAAAAAGGTTGATTAGTTTTCAATTGCAAGGCCTCATTAACACAAATGAGCAGGGAAAATGCCTAAAAGTAGGCTTGAGTTTTCTACAATGGCTTATCGCGGAGAAAACTACCAAATAATAATTTTGGATAGCTGTTTTTTATTTGAATGGTAATTATAAAATTATTTAAAAAAAAAAATTTGGGGTTATTTTTTATTAAATAATTTTATATAAAATATATATTTTTTTTTTTCGTATTAACGTAATAAAAATAATATAACAAATATATTAATCAAACAAAAATTATTCATCACTCACTTCTTCACTTTGCTTTTCACCCTATTTTTTCTTTTTTATTTTCTTTTTATATTTCTCCTCCCCTTTTTCCTTTTTTCCTTTCTTCCTCCCTTTCTCTTTTCTTTTCCCTTTTTCCTTTTTTCCCTTTCTCCTTTTTTTCTTCTTTTGCGTCTCCTTTTTTTTTCTTCCCACCCTTTTTTTTCCTTTTTTTTTTTTGCTTTGCTTCTCCTTTTTCCTTTCTTCCCCTTTTCCTTTTTTTTCTTTTTTTCCCTTTCCCTCTTTTTTTCCCACCCTACCCCTTCTTTTCCCTTCTTTTTTTTTCCTCCTCTCGTATTATATTTTTTTTTTTTAAATATTTTCCCATTTCCCCCGCCCTTTCCCTTTTACCTAAACCAAAAAAACAAATTTCGCTTTGCGCTGTGCCGTGGGAAAAAAGCTCACTGGCAATTTTAAAAATATATCGAAAGTACCAAAAGCTCTGGTGTATTCGTAGTCAATTCAAATCAAAAATTGGCGTTTTCCTATTTCAAAATTTGAGTTTTCTTCCGCTGTCGCTGTCGTGTGCGTTGTGGCGGTTAAACACTTTGGAGTTTTAATTAAAGCAAAGAAAACTCATTAGAAATCATAACAACGGGATAAGAAAGCGTAAAGCTTTTTCAATTTTTGACATAGTCAAAAATTTACACGTGCAGCACGTGCCTTAAGGAGGAAGAGGAAAGTAAATGGCTGGTGATAAAACCCCCAAGTGCATTAACAGCCAACAGCCACTGATAACACAACCACTAAGCCGCCAAGCAAGCTCTTATCAATGAACGTAGACACACGCCCAGACTGGAGTAATGAGTGGGAAGGGACAGAGGGTTAAGCCAGTCCATTTCCCCCGCCCCATCTGTTGCAGCAGCAGCAGCCAAGCAAATGCTAAAGCGGATAAGCAGCAGCCACAACAATAAATAGTTGCAGGAAGAAAGCAAAAATAACGAGAAAAGAAAAAAAGCTGCAACAAAGTGCCAAAGTTCACACCAACCCCATGCGAACAGAAAAACCCCAGAAGAAGGATAAGGATAATAATGGCAGAGTAAGAACAAATAGGTTGAGGGTTGCGAGTGTGTGTGTGTGTGTTTGTGTGTGCAACTGGAAAATAGAATCAAATCGCAATAAAACGAAACACAAACGGAATCCCCAGTAATGCAGCATGTAAACAAAATGGGCACGTGACCAGAAGGCGGAGTCCTGCAAAACAAATTGCCGCATGAAAGTAATCCTGACAGTCTAAAGATGGTTGCGCCATCATAAAACGCAGTTGGAGACACAGCAACTGGCGCCGGGATATGCACTCAGACTGGACAAGGGGACGAGAGTAGTGAATTATTCACTCTTGACCAACGATAGATGAATCTTTCATATGCTGCTGTCACACCTTATAAACGGGTTTTCCCTTTGCCTCTTTTATTTTATTTTCTGGCCAGTTGCCAATTTCGGCAATTGTCTTTGAAAAATTTTTTTTTTCGATTTTTTTGTTTTGCATTATTATTTTAGCTAGGGCATTCCACATTCATTCACTTCAAACCATTTTCAAAAATTCGAAATAGTTTAGGAGATATTGCCATTTTAGTGGAGCTAAGTTCATGCTTGAGGAAGAGGCTCTTTTTACCTTTGAAAAAATTTTTTTTTTTCGATTTTTGTGTTTTGCATTATAATTATAGCTAGGGCATTCCACATTCATCCACTTCAAACCATTTTCAAAAATTCGAAATAGTTTAGGAGATATTGCCATTTTAGTGGAGCTAAGTTCATGCTTCAGGAAGCACTCAATACCAGTTAAGAGGGTCTTTTACCTTTGAAAAAATTTTTTTTTTCGATTTTTTTGTTTTGCATTATAATTATAGCTAGGGCATTCCACATTCATCCACCTCAAACCATTTTCAAAAATTCGAAATAGTTTAGGAGATATTGCCATTTTAGTGGAGCTAAGTTCATGCTTGAGGAAGAGGCTCTTTTACCTTTGAAAAAATTTTTTTTTCGATTTTTGTGTTTTGCATTATAATTATAGCGAGGGCATTCCACATTCATCCACTTCAAACCATTTTCAAAAATTCGAAATAGTTTAGGAGATATTGCCATTTTAGTGGAGCTAAGTTCATGCTTCAGGAAGCACTCAATACCAGTTAAGAGGGTCTTTTACCTTTGAAAACATTTTTTTTTTCGATTTTTTTGTTTTGCATTATAATTATAGCTAGGGCATTCCACATTCATCCACCTCAAACCATTTTCAAAAATTCGAAATAGTTTAGGAGATATTGCCATTTTAGTGGAGCTAAGTTCATGCTTGAGGAAGAGGCTCTTTTACCTTTGAAAAAATTTTTTTTTTCGATTTTTGTGTTTTGCATTATAATTATAGCGAGGGCATTCCACATTCATCCACTTCAAACCATTTTCAAAAATTCGAAATAGTTTAGGAGATATTGCCATTTTAGTGGAGCTAAGTTCATGCTTCAGGAAGCACTCAATACCAATTAAAAGGGGCTTTTACCTTAAAAAATTTTTTTTTTGATGCACGGGATGCACTCAGACTGGACCAGGGGGGACGAGAGTAGTGAATTATTCACTCTTGACCAACGATAGATGAATCTTTCATATGCTGCTGCCTCAACACCTTATAAACGGGTTTTCCCTTTGCCTCTTTTATTTTATTTTCTGGCCAGTTGCCAATTTCTGCAATTGCCTCACGTATCTGGCCAACTGTTAATTACCCCGATAAATGAGAAAATAATAGAAGCAATCGCCTTCAAATTGGCCAACGACAACTTAAAGACCTTTTGTTGGCTCAACTTAAAATTCATTTTATGTTGAACAATTTGTTTTTACTGTCGCAAGGACTCCACTGGCTGCTGACAGACAATCAAGATTTTTATGAGTTGGAAGTTATGAAGTCCAAAGGATAATAATGCGCCAAACACTTTATGCTTTGGCACTAATTCAAAAGATCCGACATTGCACAAGGCCAAGTTTAGTTTTCGAAAAGGGGAAATAATAAAGTTAAGTGCACTGTAAGAAAATTCTGGCAACTTTCCCAGGCGCAGGCAATCAGTCACGACAATCACATTTCACGTTATGATTATGACTATGGGGGGGGGGGGAAAACTAAAATCTAAGTCAAGACGTCGCGTCGTCGCCTTGCGGAAGTGACGGAAAAGTTTTGCTTGCCACCATCAACTGTCAGTTTCAGTCGCAGTCTAGAGTCCAGCCGCCGCCAAAAAGGAATGCTTTTATGGCCTGACTTGGAGCTTGGAGCTGTGGCGGAGTCAGTACTAAAGTAAATGAAGCGTGACGCTTTGTTTTCCTTTGATTTAGTTTTATGAGTCTACAACGGATGTAATTGAATTATGCAAGTTGGCGGCAGACAGCTTTATTAGCTGTCGATGAAGGGATGAAGATGATGTCGATGATATTTGTATACCCTGTACCAAGGTTACACAAAGGGTATAATAAGATTTGGGCAATTTCTTGAGAACGGCGGACGTTTAAGAACCATCCGGTCTTATTATTGGAACGGAAAAATTTTACTGATGACCTCCCCCGCACTCCCCGTCCCACCCTTTCTTCACTTTTAACCTCCTTATCTAAATCAAATGTCGCAGTAAGCAAGTTTTCTAATGTTAAAATGAAAAAAAAAAAAAATTTTTTTTTTTTCTAGGATTGGAACCAAGGCCCTCTTTCGCGTTTTTGTATATAACAGAAGTCTTAGACAGTTCCACCACCTTAGCAACTAAGTTCAGTGTTAAAGAGAGTCGGTAATTTTTCAAGAACCATTTTAAGAACGAGTTTTTCTCAGTTCGTTCGTCGTTTTAGAACGGATGGTATACTTTTGAGAACGTGGGCTTATTTCAAGAACGGAGAAAATAAAAACGGATTGGGCCAATTTTTTCGTATTTCAGTATCAAAGTTATTTATTTAAGGTCGTTCTACGACCGTATTTAGGGCCATATTCCATATACAGGGTTGCCCATATTCGACGGACCCATGTTTTTTTTTTTAAAAATCAAAGAAAAAAATAAAAATTTGGCGGTTGGCAATCTTAATCATTTAATTTGTTCCAAGTAGATTTGTTTACATCAATTTTTGAATATGATATCTCTCAAATGGCCGCCTCTGGCGTTGATGGCGTATTGTGCCCTTTTTGCAGCATTTTCCATCGTTTTCGCCAACATTTCGGCCGGAATAGCGGCTATTTCTTCACGAATGTTGTCCTTGAGCTCTTCTACGGTCCTTGGCTTGTTAACGTAAACCTTTGACTTCAAATATCCCCACAAGAAGAAGTCAGGCGGCGTCAAATCGGGCGAACGCGGTGGCCAGTCCAAATCACCACTTTTCGACATCAAACGGCCCGGAAACAATTTCTTCAGAAAATCGATTGTTATGCGACTTGTGTGCGGTGGAGCGCCGTCTTGTTGAAACCAGAACTGCCTCATACGCTTTCGACGAATAATTGGCATCACAAAATTGGTCATCATGTCGCGATAACGCTCCTGGTTGATGGTAACAGCATGGCCATTTTCATTTTGGAAGAAAAACGGCCCAATGACCGTTTTCGCACTCAACGCCGCACCAAACTGTGACTTTTTCGTCATGAAGAGGCTCGTACTCTTGAATCTCCTGAGGATTTTTCAGTGGCGTAAATACGGCTTTGAATTTTGCTTACTGGTCTACACTCCCATTCAATGTGAAATGGGCTTCATCGGACATGATAATTTTTTTTTTTTTAACACGTTGAGTTTTCACAATTGACTTGTTCTGTTGAATGTAAATTTCAACTATTTCAGAGCGCTCGCGTGGCGTGTATTGTTCCATGGTAAAAATCTGCTTGGACTGACGCTTCAAACGCGGTATGTCATTAAGCGATCTGACATCTCTGTCAAAAGTTATGGCGTTGCCAGATGGGTCCGTCGAATATGGGCAACCCTGTATTACGGGCTCCAAACTATTCAAAACGCGAAAGATTAATAACGTAGCCAGCAGCAGGCTCAACGAGCTTATACTATCGGTGTGCTGACGTTCCTGTCGTTTTGCTATGCTCACTAGATACGGACATGCTGAACAGTGTTCAGCTCAGTTTTACAGCGCTGTTAAGTATTTTACGACTGTATTTAGGGCCATATTGGAACTTTGTTGTGAAGTAAAAATTTTATTTTATTAAAAACGCGAAATATTATTAAGGTAGTTTCAATTTTTGCCAGAACTACGGAAGATTTTAGATTAGAGATTGTTTTTGAGGCCCATTTGGGAACGTAGTCTTAATGTAAGGGTTCCAAACTTTCTAAGACTTGAAAGGTCAGTATGGGTAGCTCTATTTTTGGAAGAGCTACGGCAGATTTTAGTTTAGTGATTGATTGAGAGAGCGTGTCAACTCATAGATGTAGCTCTCAAAGCAACAAAAATAAAAGAAGCCTATATCTATCTTTTAGATGTTAAATTCTGTCCCGAGTTCGTAAACTAACACAAATTTGGCTTTACACATGAATTATTAACACAAAGTAAAATATAAAAAATTTTACAACATTTTTTTCAGACATGTAAGAAAAAAAAATGTATAAAAGAAAAACTCTTCTTTTTTTATATAACTAAAACGAGCATTCTTATTTACAGGCGTGTGAAAAATGTAAGCTGCCTTCTGTAAAAAAAAAATGAGAACCAATTTGTCCACAAAATATTTTACAGGCATGTAAATAATATTTGTGAGTTCGCATTTGCAGCATGTGTAAGGTACAGGGTATATTACAGTCCAGCTTGAACGCCTTTCCTACTGATTTTTTTTTTTTTTTGGCATTGATATTTGAATTTTTGTTGTCTCACGATGAAATGAGTTGGAAAATATGTGTGGCCGGGAGTTTGGGCCAGGCTAGCACAAATTTCCATAACCTAATAAAGCGTCACATTAGCTGATAAGCAGCCCGGTTGGTTGGCAACCCACTGAATGAGCGATGAGATGGCAACAGGATGACTTCGATAATCAAATGACAATAACGTTACGGAGGAGTCTGGAGTCGGTTGAAAGGCAGCGCGAAACAGAAATCGATTTGTCAGCTGCCGGAGGACATTTCCAAACGGGTTCTGTTTCAATATTCCCCATAATTAATATGTGAGTTACCATGGTGGCAGCCAGAGGAGCAATCTGTCATCTTTTTTTTTTTTTCGTTTACACCTCTCAATCCTGTATTGACCTCGCAACCAGAACCGGCCCTTAGACAGTCCTCACACGTGGCTTCCAATTACGGTTTCATGAGCTGTCAGAGACCCAAACGTTGAATTGAAGTACGAGTGGAATGGATACCGAGCTTAAAATTGAAATCAAAAGCAGGCGCACTGAGAAGAAGCAATATGTGTTCCATGTCCAACAAGGACTAAGCTGTGTAAATGCAACAGGCTTGCACATGCATCAACACGCAAGCTTACAGGAGTATTCCCAATGTATTACCTAACAGGGATAATGCGTTTAGTTTACAATTGCTGCTGTCATCAGCCCCAGGTAAGGCCGCCTTTAGCCAAAACTGCTCACGTCTCATGTACGTGACCAAAATGTTTGCCCATAAAACAAGGAAAATATGAAAATGAAGAGAACGAATTTGGCAAATAACAGAAGATGAAGTGGAAGGAAACTCCAAGTTTGGGTCTCTCAGTAATCGTGTTGATATATATTTATCCTTGGGTGAAACTTTTTGGGCACCACCAAGGCAAAGCCTTTTGAAAAATTCATCACGCAAAAGTTGAAAGACTCCCCCCCACCCCAAATGGCAAAATGGCTCATTGGGTCAGTGGGCAAAGTTAAAACTCTTCCTTTACAAGTTTATATCATTCAACCCATTCAATAGAAATAAAACGCAGCCAAGTTGCAATGCCTGCGTGGTCAGTTATAATTAGGAACGCTCTTTAAGGACTTTATGAGCGCAGCGATTAGGGCAAAAGGTAAGCCAAAGCGATTTGTAAATACTTTCAAGCTGAGCAACTCTTAAACAAGTAAGAAAGTCGGTCAAGCCCGACTGTAATATACTCTGTACCCCTGTTTACCTGTATTGCGGTTCGATAAGTAATGATGAGTAGAATATATGCCTAGAAGGTCGTCTTTTTCAAACACCTAACTCTAAAATTGCGGGATATTTGCGGTGTTTTTTCAAATTGCGGGGGTGGCAACTCTACTATCGTTCATCTGATCGGAAAACGATGTATGGGAGCTCGATAAGTAATGATGAGTAGAATATATGCCTAGAAGGTTCGAACAACCTAACTCCAAAATTGCGGGATATTTGAGGTGTTTTTTCAAATTGCGGGGGTGGCAACTCTACTATCGTTCATCTGATCGGAAAACGATGTATGGGGGCTCGATAAGTAATGATGAGTAGAATATATGCCTAGAAGGTTCGAACAACCTAACTCCAAAATTGCGGGATATTTGAGGTGTTTTTCAAATTGGTGGGGGTGGCAACTCTACTATCGTTCATCTGATCGGAAAACGATGTATGGGGGCTCGATAGGTAATGATGAGTAGAATATATGTCTAGAAGGTTCAAACAACCTAACTCCAAAATTGTGGGATATTTGAGGTGTTTTTCAAATTGTGGGGGTGGCAACTCTACTATCGTTCATCTGATCGGAAAACAATGTATGGGAGCTCGATAAGTAATGATGAGTAGAATATATGCCTAGAAGGTTCGAAACACCTAACTCTAAAATTGCGGGATATTTGAGGTGTTTTTCCAATTGCGGGGGTGGCAACTCTACTATCGTTCATCTGATCGGAAAACAATGTATGGGGGCTCGATAAGTAATGATGAGTAGAATATATGTCTAGAAGGTTCAAACAACCTAACTCCAAAATTGTGGGATATTTGAGGTGTTTTTCAAATTGTGGGGGTGGCAACTCTACTATCGTTCATCTGATCGGAAAACAATGTATGGGGGCTCGATAAGTATTGATGAGTAGAATATAAGTCTAGAAGGTTCGAACAACCTAACTCCAAAATTGTAGAAGATATACGGTTTTTTTCGATTTGCGGGGGAGGCAGGGGGCGTGGCAAAAAAAAAAACTAAACTTGATCTGCCTGCAAGTAAAAGAAATATATGTTCCATACACCTCAAACCTCTATCTCTTACCATCTCTGAGATCTCAGCGTTCATACGGACAGACGGACATGTCTATATCGACTCGGCTGTTGATGCTGATCAAGAATATATATACTTTATAGGGTCGGAGATGCTTCCTTCTGGCTGTTACACACATTTGCACAAACCCAATATACTCTTTGTACCTTCGGTACAGAGTATAAAAACAGACTGGACTGAACTTTCTCTAGACTCTCAGACGTGTCAACTAGATTCCGTCGAATTCTTAGTCTCAGTTTTCTTTATAGTCCATTTTCATTTTCAAGAGAATGGGAGTGACTGTGCATGGGCATAATATTAATGAAATTATGTATACTCAGACAGGGATCTGGCGGAGGGTTGATTAATTGGCCATAAACCAAACGATTATCATACTAATTTCAGAGGGAGCATGATTTGAGTTCCCTTTTCGAGGCTGGGATATTCCATTCCTTGGCGGAACGGGATAAATGCCACTTGTCGTGAACGTTGTAGAACATTTGTGCCGGTTTTGAGTTTCATTTTCGCTTGCCCGAGCAACGTTTACCGTTATGATTGCAGTGCCCAACTTCCTTCCACCTAACCTACCATCCAGTTAACATTTTCCCTTGAAGTTGCCCCATCATCAGCATGGATGTGTGTGTGTGTGTGTGTGTGGGGGTTTGGGGTAGACGCCAGGCAGTAATTGCTTAATTTGATTACGTGCCGCTATAAAAAGCAGAACAGGAAATTTGCGCGCACACACACACCAGCTCCAGCTCCAGCTCCGTAATGAAGTTTGGAAGTATGAATGGATGCACGGATGGATGGATAGGTCGGTCCTGCTCCACATCAACCCCCCCAAACCCAACCACATTTCCCAGGACGACTTTAAACAGTATCGCAGATGGCAAACAACTTAATTTATGTTTCGGCTGAACCTTTTACCCCCCCCCCCCCCCCCCACTCTAGCGCCTAACCCGAATGTCGCCAGGCCATTTGCAACAAACAACAATGGCGTCAAAGGATCGAAATGGGAAACCGTTCGCTTCGTGCGATAATTAGAAGCGACCAGTGCACGCTCAATTAGAAGCTTGTAAGCAGTAAACCCATGGATAAATACAGTGGGTGTGGAGGGAGGGGTAAGCGGGATACACGAACATGAAAACTCTCGCCAAATGCACAGCTACAGACACGCGACGAGCCCAGCTTACTGAGGCACTCAATGCACACTGGGCCAAAGTATCCCAATTTGGTTTTAGAATACAAAAAAAGAAGTCAAATTTCAGCCATTCAAAGTTGACTTTTAAAACTAAATTTTGCTTGGTTTAATCTCTTTATTCTTTGTCTGTATTTAAAATAGAGTTTGTCCTTATTCACTGACTGACTGATTGGCAATCTACGCACAGCCTTAACGGTAAGAGATATAAAGTTGCCTTTTAGAAACAAAAATGGAAAAAAAATGTTTAAATTTTGAAGAGTCCATCACCTTGGTCTTAAAAAGGGATTAAGTCTTCGTATATTTAAGGTCAAACCGAATTGTGAGCCTGAACTATAGAAAATTTGGATAGTTGGGAAAAAAATGTCTCATTCGATCGACTTTATCTTATTTTACGTCCTATAAGAGGGCTATATATCCTGACCATTTTCTTTGTACAACTTGTACTCTATATTAGAGTTGTGCCGTATTTCGTGAACTAGTTCAAATGATCTAGTCATTAAAATTAACTAATAAACTAGGTCTCAGGTTTAAACTCTGGTTAATTTTTTGAACTATTCAAATTTTAGTCTGTAGTTCATAAAATAAACTTTAGTTTAAAAGTGAATAGTTCATCAAAAAATTAACTTATGAATTAGGTGATTACCACTCAACTTGGTCTAACTTTAAAACAAAACGAGAAGGCAAAGCTAACTTCGACTGTGCCGAAGTTTTAATACACTTGAAAAACTTTACTCCAACCGATTTAACCGGTCAAATATATATAGGATATAGATATCAGATATTTAAAAAATTTTAAATCATTGATAATAAAAATTTGATACCATAAAAAAAACTTTTCTTAGTAAAACACATTTTCCGACCGATCGTTCCTATGGCAGCTATATGCAATAGTCATCCGATTTTGATAAATTTTTTCCAAATTATGTGAAAGCATATAAAACTAATATATACCACGATTGGTGACGCTAGGATGAAAAACAAAAAAGTTTTTCTCACTAGAACTAGTTTTTAGACCGACCGTTTATATGGCAGCTATATGCTATAGTCATCCGATTTTGATAAATTTTTCCAGAATTGTGTGAAAACATATAAAACAAATATATACCAAGATTGGTGACGCTACGATGGAAATCAAAAAAGTTTTTCTCACAAAGACTTATTTTCCGACCGATCGTTCCTATGGCAGCTTTATGCTATAGTGATCCGATTTTGATACATTTTCTAGCATTTGTGAAAGCAATAAAACTAACAATACCAAGATTGGGAGGCTACGTGAAAAACAAAAAGTTTTTCTCACAACGACTAGTTTTTCGACCGATCGTTCCTATGGCAGCTATAAGATATAGTCATCGATCTGGCCGGTTCCGACATATTAGTTGCGTGCAGCTAAAAGGAAGACTCTTGGCAAAATTTCAGCTCGATAGCTTTAAAACTGAGACCTAGTTCAGCGCGGACAGACGGGCAGAAGACGGACGAACAGACGGCAACAGACGACGACGACGGACAGACGGAAACAGACAGACGGACGGACGGACAAGCGGAAATGAACTCGGCTCGTCGTCCTGATCAAGAATATATATAGTTTATGGGGTCGGAAATGAATATTTCTATGCGTTACAAACTTCTGGGCAAAATTAATATACACTTTCAAGTGTATAAAAAAGTCAAAGTTGATTTTTAAAACAAATTTTTGCTTGGATTAATCTCTTTATTCTTTGTCTCCATTTATTAAAGTCTTTGTCCATATTCTCTGACTGACTGATTGGTAATCTACGCACAGCCTTAACGGTAAAAGATAGAAAGCTGCCTTTAAGAAATAAAAATGGAAAAATTATGTTATAATCTTATTTTCAGGCCTATACGGTAGCCCTGAACATTTCTTCGTATAACTAGTACTCTATATTAAAGTTTGGCCGAATTTCGTGAACTAGTTCAAATGAACTAGTCATTAAAATGAACTAATGTAGTCTCAGTGTTTAACTAATCACTTTTTAACTAGCAATTCATCAAAGAATGAATTAGGTCATCAAAATGAACTTGATTCTCAAACTCTACTCTATATCAGCGTTTGTCAACAAGAGTGAGACCACAAAGTGAAAGTGTATTGGTGTCCTTTGCACTGCGCAATAATTAGAGCTGCTTTCAGAAAGAAAAGAAATTCGAAAAAGATGTTCCACTAAATATTTTACATGCGTGTGAAATATTTTTTTATTTTTCTTTTGCACATTGTGAAGTTTGCAAAGACGAGTTAACATAGACGGACAATTTGAGACGGCGCTCTATTTTGAGTAATATTAATTCCTGTGTAGCAAAATGTGTTTTCTGACTCTTTTCTGACACTTTTTTATGAGCATTTACAGTCATATAGTGTCCAAAAAAGAGTCCGGAAATAGAGTTGTTTTCTATGAAAACGGTGCATAAGTAAAGTTTTCTGACTCTTTTCTGACTCTGATCTAGTGCTTTCACCCTCCCATAACATTGAAAACCCTCGAAAAGGCACTAAATTGATTTTAGGCACTTGAATCGCCTCTAAAGGTTCTTATTTTTTAAGCGCCGTTTTTACTCACTTATTACTTCAATAAATCCGAATATGCTCTGATAAGAGCGGCTTAGAAAACTCTGAATGTGCTCTGAAAATACTCCAATTTATGTGTTTACTCCAAAAACGCCTAAAGCTCGCCTTTTCAGACACATAGTTTTGAGCGCTCCTAACTTTGCTTGCTGGGCTGATGTAAAGCTCCTAGTGTCAAAATATTTGTTCCCATAGGAAAAGTCTGTGGTTAGAGCGAGACGAACATAGGCGAAAAAGAACAAGTTTCAAATTGTCCGTCTAGCAGAGCTGATCCACTTCATCGACCAGCGACTGAAAAATTGTTTGGCATGCGTTCGACTCGTGTCGTTGTGAATAGCGGAATGAGTATTGACCCCAGGGGCTATGGGTGACAAACACTGCACCATACACTTTTTCCTGCAAGATTTTGTTGAAATCCCATCACAGAATTTTTTTTTTTTTTTTCAAAATTAAAAACGATCGAATTGATAAAGTTTTAAACTTTGGATTGGATTATCTATATCTTACATAGGCATTTTGCTGAATAATACATGAAAGATATTAAGAGGGATCTTTTAAGAACAAGAAAGAAACGTGTGCCTAGAGATGAGCGCGGGAATCCCGCTTGCTAGGCAGATCCCGAATTGAAATGTTTCCTCAGTCAGATCAGAGATATTTTAAAAAGGACGTCACAAGATATATTTATAATTACTTAATTTAAAAATTTCTATGTGATTTCCCACTGAAAAGAAATCTTTTAAGGTTCGGGATTTTGGGAAAATTCGGGATATATGACCTAAATCTGACGATTTGATTTCCTTTTTACTTCTACAAGACGATTTTCCCTAAATCGGGACAGAAAGTATATTACATAAAAAATTCACTCTATTTATAGTATAGACCTGAATCGACCAATAACTCCGAAAAATTTGACCTAGGTTATTGAAAAAGGACCATATGGATTTTTAAGAACCTGTATTTTACTTTTACAAACCAACTTTTTCTAAAATCGGGCCAAAACTGAGATTTATGCCCCACTGTGCAAAAGCGGGGAGTAGGAGTTAAGCAGAACACGGCGTGAATGAGTTTTTGGTCGGGCAGAAGGAGGAGGAGGAGGAGGAGGCGGCTTGAATGTCTTAATTAACCGTTAGCTGCACTCGGCTAAATCAACAGGGCTTGATGTAGGGGGAGACGGAAGAGCAGTGCAGAGTTAGTGCGCCTCTAAATAATGTCGAGGACGTCGTGCCTCATATTTATGATTTGCAATTACTCTACAGTGAGTCGGCTGCTCTCTACATATTCCTGCTTTCAAAGCAGAGGAAGGTGAGTTGTGTTTAGGTTTGGCTTATCTGATTTGGGGATACACGAAGAGTGCATACGAGCAAATAATTGGCGACTCTTGTTGGTGTTTTCTCTAAGGTTCTTTTTTTTTTTGGCGGCGACGCAGACGAAAGTGTTTGCCAGACAAATGGTGAGGGAGCGGGAGGGGCCCTTACATGTCACTTGGCCATAAAAAAAACTTTATGTCTGACATGAGCCAAAAACAATTTGCATATTTTTTCCCACTGGATAACAACTTAATTTAGGATACATTCGAAGGGAACAAAAACTATGCGTAGACATCGGATGGCGACATGGTTGTCAGACTTAGGCGGAGTTGTAGTTGAGCAGAATGGGGAAGACCGGGATTTACTACAAATTTAAGCTGACTGAAAAGTATCCATTTTTCGTTGGCCATTGTTGGCGAGGGTTTCCATTAGAAATATATTTTTCATGTGGCTCTCGTTTTGTGCTTTCCATTCTTTTTCAGGTTTTCACACCTTTTCGATGGTCACAGCGGGTGGTAAGTTGAATTGAAATTGCTTTTCCCCGTCATTTTTTTGTTGTTTGAGCTTTCTCCTTAGCGGGTGGAACTGCAGGGAATCCTTCCTGGGTTGCTGCTGCTGCTGCAGTGAAATGCAATTTATTTGCTGTCGCGGGCATTAAACGCGCTGCGCTGACTTTTGACTGACGCCATATTTTCCGCCACATTTGCAATATTCGCACGAGCCGAGAGCTTCCGCCCGCCCAGGCTTTCATTTTTCAAAACTGTCAGCTGCGCATATTTCATAGACCTTTCCGCCCTCCTCCGCACTTTTGTGCTTAGCCATCCAAGTGTGGAGTTAATGGCCAAGAGCTGTGTGAAGTTCCAACACATTCACGTATTGCCCAAAAAGCTTTCACTTCTCGACGCTTTAATTACACAAAAGCAACAATAACAAGTAGATGGGTTCCTTTTTTTTTTTTCGCAACGTCTTGTGCCCTGCGGCGGAAGTGCGACGGAAGTAGACGACGATGTCGATGTTGTTGTTGGGAAACCTTTGTGCCATGTGATGGGTTTGGGTCTGGTGAACATGTTCACTGGATTTCGTGTTCAGTTTCGACTTGAAATTAGCATAATCAACATGAAAAGGCAGAGTCCCCTGGTCCTGGTCCTGTGGTCGAGTTTTTGGAGCGCGCCTTTAATTACACAGCATTTCCCAAAAATGATGAGCTGGCAAATTTCCCTGAGACTGAGTCCTGTATGTGGGCGTGTCTGAGTAGCAGCAGCAGCAGCAGGACGAGCCATGACTAAGAGATTGCGAAAATGGCCCGCAGCAAATGGCAGACAAAGCGATTAGTATTTGAATGGAGTGGAGAGTGGACTTCAAATTGAGATAAGCTCGAAATAAAGCAAAAAGGGAAAACTTAAGGAAAATGAATCACATAATCAAGAATAAAGAGATGTCAGGCAATATGTTAAGTGCCAACCGAGACACTTCAAACAAAGGAAAAGATCCTTGAACTTTGCTAAAAAAAAATTAATGGCAATTTTTTAAGTGGTTTTTGTCGAAACTGAACCCTTTTAGAACTGGTTTGGTTAAGGTTCTGGAGTTTATTAAACCGCATAAATAATTGAAGAAGACGAGAGCGGCGAGCTGATTGTGTATTTAACAATCGCTCGCTGCGACTCGCGCTCAACGAGCGACAAGCCAATTGAGCTTTTACACACAATGAGCTTATGGATTGCACATGCTCGCAGTTTCAATGATTGATTGATTTAAGCTTTGTGTGTGCGCTTGAATCAGCTTGAAGCTTTTGATCGATAAACTTGCTCGTATTGCATTTTGGGAAAGGCAGAGCGAGCAGGCTCTCGTACACTGTGGGTCTCTGGTACAAGCTTTAAATATAGCTAAAACGTTGTAATTTGTAATTTTATTGTTAATTTAGCCCAGCACTACAAGTACAGAGTTTACTTATTTTATTTATGCTAGTACTACGGTAAAACAAATTTTAGTAGAAAGAAATTATTACTAACTTAACCAAATACATTTTTTTTTTTTTTTTTTTTTTTTTTTTTTTTTTTGTATTAAATATGATTTTGATAGTGTATTTTCAGCTTTGTATTAAACTGTGGGGTGCTTCTAATAGTTTTTAAGTTGGTGAGGTAAATCGTTCCACAGACGAATAGCTTTACAAAGAACTGCCTTTCCGAGCATAACATTTTGGTTCGGGGACAAAAAAAAGTTATTGGTTCGTTGCGAGAGAGCAGGTCTTAATTTGTTAAAATAGATATTCGGTTCCGGAGAATTAATTATTTTTTATGAAGGAATGTTAAGTCCTGAGATCAATCCACATCTGAAGAGCCAAGGTCAAAAATGCTGTTGGCCAAATGCGAGATATGTTCCATACGTCCAACATTAAACACATATCGGCAATGGAATTGAATGCCACCACTAACTTATGCATGTCTCTCGAATCACAATGCCCAAAAACTTCTACACCATAAAATAGAGGGTACCAAGAACATTTTAGCAATTATCAATTTAATTTTAAAAGCAAGAACATCTGCGACACTGAAAGCTGCCGCAGTAGCCCGTAAGTACGACCGTGCTTTTGAGATATGATTTGCCCAAGACAATGTATTGTTAAACGTGATCCCCAGATTAACTGCCTGTTCCTCGTATTGAATGGGAGTTTTATTCAAAAAGTAATTTTGGCAGCACACACTAGTATCAATAGGTTTTTGTGGATACAATGCACTTGGACTTTGACGGATTTAAACCTAAACCATTCTCTCTTTAGCCCAAGTGTCAATTTTGGAGAGCACATTATTCGGGAAACTAAGACACAATCTTTAATCTGGGACAAGGATCGACTAACATAAATTTGCGTCATCTGCATACAAATGAACTTCACAATTGGACAAAAATATTCGGCAAGTTTAACATGACAGAAAAAAGTAAAGGCCTTAAACTGAACTTGTGGGACGCCACGGGACAGTAAAGTAAAGTTGGACATATATGAACCAGAAACAACCGCTTGACTTAAGGAAATGAACTGCAGTGTTTGTGAAATTATAAAGGTTTTTAAGTTTGGTGCATAAATTCATGGTTGACTGTATCAAACGCTTTACTATGGTCTTAGTAACGTTAAAAAAGTAACAGATCCAGAATCCAACTGCTGACGTATATCTTCTACTATGCTAGTAATTGCCAAGTTATACAACTTCTGTATTTTCTGGATCCAGATTGTTTAGAACTCAACAACTTATTACTATTAAGAAAAATTGAATTTGAGCTGCCAATGGAGGTTTTCTAGAACTTTTAGCCAGAAATGGAAGGATAGATATGGGCCTGAAATCATTATTTGACTTGGGAATAGGAAGAATTCAAGCCATCTTCCCAAACACGGAAAGGTAGACGTTGTAATGGCGATTAATGAATGTGATAGATAAAATGATAAAAAAGTGGAAGTAACATTTTTACAAATTTAGGGCTAACATTATCAAGGCCTTCAGCATTGGATTTGACTTTAAGAATACATTCTAAGACATCACAGGAAAAAAGAAAAAAATAATTATTGAAAGTATTGTTAACGAACCCAGAAATAAAAAATTATAATTATTAACTATACTTGTTAACTATATATATTATATATTTATTAAATTTATAATATATATTGTATTTTCCACCCCCAAATTTATTTCCCTCCCTTTATCTTGTATAATTAATTTTAAATATTTTTTTTTATATTAATATTTGTACCCTTCTATATTTAATATTTTTTTTAGGTACATTGGTTAAACTAATTTATGATTTAGCTCATTAATTATATTACCCTTTTTTTTTAATTTTTTTTATTTTTTTTAATTTTTATTTATATATTTTTTAAAGCCAACCCCTTTGGGTTGCTTTAATTCTCATTTAAGGATGTCCATGTGGAAGTTCTCTTTTCCTCTGCAAATTGTTTGATTGGCCAATTGTCCTCACTTTGAGCTGGTCATGCAATTAAAGTTTGCGGTCTTTTGGCCACTTCTGGTACACATACATGTGGCCCGGCATAAGCCAATCTTTCTTTCAAGTGTTGTTCAAAAACTGTGCAGCAGCTTGTCCACTTACACTTTATCATTGTTGAACAAGTGTTTCAAGCACACATTCTAGGCCTCATCACTGATGCAAATAAAACACCAAAGTTTTGGAGTAAGAACAGTGTCTGCACACAGTTTCCTTTTGGCTTTCGAGTGTACGGAAATACATGTGCGAAAGCGACCACCTGAGAAATCAGCACGCCAAGTTTGAGTTCCTGGGGGTTGGTTACCAAATCGCTTTAGCTGCGCCGCCATAAAAAACCATAGGAAAATGCCGCCCAACTCATTGTGGCTCTCCTTGCGGGAGATGTCCAGGGCTCTGGCCATTATGCTTGTGTATTGATCTAAAATTGAATGTAAATTGCGGCAACGTGGCTGATGCACGTGGGAATGGAGCAGCTGCTGGGTGTCTCTGGTTGAGGATGAGGAATTGTGCTAAATCATTCAGCGGCCATTAAACTGGCAACAACTGGAACCTTGCACTTGCACCAAGTGTCATTGACTTGCAACAGTGGCCAGTGGCCAGTGGCCAGCTCCATGACTCGTAACTCTTTCAGATAAATATGGGGCCATAAAAAGCCATTACATCTTATCTCGGGCAATTGCATTTTTTTTTTTGGAATTTATGCACAGGCCACGGCCCAAAAGTCAAACATGCGAATAATTTAAATCAGTTGCGAGCCAAACACCTGTGAAAATGCCGGACCCACCTGCTGAGGCCCAAGCAGGGGCAGGGGCAGGGATAGGGGTAGGGGTAGTGTATGCCAATGGAATTTCAAAAATTCTCTTAGAGGTAGATTCTTGCTGGTGGCCCCGTTTACTTCTCTCTCTCTCTCGTGCATATTTCGCTTGTTTATGTTGCTCTCCTCTCCTTCTCCTTCCTTCAGTTGCCTGACTTCCGCTTCCGCTTTTATGACTTTATATTGTATGTGGCATCTCCATTGAGTTGTTGCGCCACGTCGACACTGTCATGTCACAGATTTTACGACCATGATGGCGCATTAAATTTTATAACTTATCAAAGAGCTCCCCCCTCCCCCACCCCACCGACATGGGGGAATCCCACGAAAGTCATTTAAATTTTGGTTAACTGTAAATTGGCTTGCCTTGCCCATCATCCTGAGCTCCTGTCGCATGCGTTAATTGAATTTCGCGTCAAACAAAAGACTCTGTGGCTGAAATGTGGCTTGTCACAGCACAAAAACAAAAACTGAAAGGGAGTAGGGGAAATGGCACTAAAAGCAGGCAATGCTTTGGCTTTGGCTTGATTACGAAATGCTGTGAAATGGGATTTGTGTAAAGTTACTCATACGCCACACACTCACACACACACATAATGACACAAGTTCAAATAAAGTTGATATGAGCCAAGGCGCAGTGAAACTATATTTGTATTCAAATCAGGGCTCTATTGTAGTACCAAATTCGTCCTTTTTTCTTAAAAGAAATAAAGTTGCTTTCTGGTGAAAGACTCTTGCATCATTTAATAATTTATACGCTAAGAAATAAGAGGTAGATACACTAAGAGAAAAGTAGAACGAATAAGTTGAGTACAAAAGCTCTTGAAAAAAATTTATTCGTTCTTGATTTTTTTAGAATTTTGTTCTTGAAATCGAGAATTTTTCGTTCTCGAGAGATCCTTTCATATAAGTATGTTCAGCTCTTAGTTCAAGAATGGAAATTTCTTGGATCTTAGTACGTTTACCTTTAAATTCAAGAATGAGAAATTATTGGGTTTAAGCATTTTCGGCTCTTAATTCAAGAATGGAAGATTCTTGGTTTTAATAATGTTCCGCTTTTGATTAAAAAATAAGAGTATCTTGGTTTTGAGTACGTCAAGCTATTTTCTACTTGAAATTAGAACTTTTCATTCTTAGATCAAGTATAAAAATTATTGTTCTAAGAAATTCGTACTTAAGAATTCATTCTTAGATCAAGAATTTTCACTCTTACCGTACTATTGTGCTCGAATGCTCTTGATCCAAGTATGAAATTTTTTCTATGAGTGTATATCTCGATTGAGCTTCAAGATTTCTAAGTAAAATATGCAGATTCCAGATAATCGGCTCTCACGGAAAAGGGTGAACAATTTTTTATTGAAATACATATTAGGCTGGGATCACACTGTTCGACGCATGAGACATGACAATCTAGTAGACCCTCATAATGTCTTGTTTTCATTGTGAATAGCTTGTCATTTGACATTAAAAACAGTACAACATAAAGACTTACTAGATTATAATGTCTCATGGCGTCGAACAATGTGATCTCAGCGTTATTCAAGAGGTTGACATGAAACTCGGTTTGATTGCATAGTAAGCCTGGTTGGAAAATAAAGACTAAAATATATTTTTGGAATTGATTTGATTAAAATATTAGATTTTTAAAAAGTTTTTAAAAAATGCGACCTCCACCCAAAAACCGCCCAAAGTAAAATTTTCCCAAATTTTATGTAAGATTTGCATTGTAATCTCATCAAAATAAATGGTAAAATAATTCTCTTAATTGAAAAAATCTACCTTCAAGTTGGAAAAACGGGCAAAACGAAATGAGAAAATAATTTTTTTATTTTTTTTTGGGAGAATCCATAAAAAGTCGGATTTTATATATTAATCTAGAACTTCTTCTTATTCTAATGGCGAAACGCGCCTGGTATTATGCTAGTATACATACACAGGAAGGAAAAATTTGATTTTTGATGATCAAATGGATATTTTTGATATCCATTTCGACTGCATATTATTTGATTTAATTTAAATCCCTTTTTTATCCATTTGAAATGTAATAACATTATATTAATCTTAGTTTTGCATCCAATGGAGCCTAAAAACGAAGGATATGAAAATGGATATTTTAGTATTAAAAAAATGGAAATATTTTTATTCATTTCAAATGTATAATAATGGATCTATACGTATTTCAATAAAACAGGTATAAAGTGTGAGCAGCCTGAGTTTATATCATCTCTCTACATATAAAAGAGTTTGTCCTCACTGACTGACTGACTGACTGACTGATTGGCAATCAACGTAGAGCCTGAACGGTAAGAGATAGGAAGCTGAAATTTTCACAGAAGTTTCCTTATGAGTTGAAAGTGAGCACTAAGGCGGGGTTTTGGAAAATTCCACCCCTAAGGGGTGGAAAAGTCCCGGAAAAGCTACTTGACTGACTTGAAATTTGGTTTGTAAGTAAAGTAAGCGAAATAATTAGACACCTGTTTCCCAGATTTCGGAAAATCCGCCCACAAGGAAAATGGCCGGAAAATTCTTCATGAAAAAAATTATTTATCATCCGATTGACTTCAAACTCGGTTTGTGAGGATGGTAAGCAGAATAATTAGACTTGAGATTTTCCGATTATGGAAAATCCGCCCGAAAAGTCGGGAAATTCCCGGAAAATTCCATATGGAAAAAACTATTTTTCATCCGATTGGCTTCAAACTCGGTTTGTAAGGATTGTATGCTAAATAATTAGACATTAGACTTTTCGATTGTGGAAAATCCACCCACAAGGAAAATGGCGGGAAAATTCTATATGGAAAACACTATTTTTCATCCGATTGACCTCAAACTCGGTTTGTAAGGATAGTATGCAAAATAATTAGACATGAGATTTTCCAGTGGTGGAAAATCCGCACGAAAAGTCGGAAAATTCCCGGAAAATTCCATATGGTAAAACCTATTTTTAATCCGATTGGCTTCAAAATCGGTTTGTGAACACATTATAGAAAATAATTAGACATTTGATTTCTCGGTGGTGGAATTTCCGCCCACAGGCAAGAATAATGGTGGGCGTATTTCGGTTCAGTGACAATGGCTATTTGTGAGCCGATCTGAATAAAATTCGATTTGTAAGCTCTAGGGCCAAAATAAATGGAAACACGTGTTTTTTATTTCGGGAAATTTACTGCAAAGGTCGTATTATAGGTACGGGGGTGGGTAATTGGCTGAAATTATTTGTAGCCGATTTGTAATAAATTTGGCTTGAAAAGCTCTATGGGCCAATTCAATAGGATAAAGTTTTTAGTTTTGCCCAAACCCACCCTCAAGGTCGGATAATGGGTTGCGGGAGTGGTTGCAGGGTTTGTACGCTCAATGGACCAAATAGGTGGAAAATAATTTTCTCATTTCTGAAGGTCGGAAAATGGGGGGCGGGGGTGGGATCATTGCCGAACTTTTTTTTCATCATTTTAGCGGCTTTACTGATAATGGGCGAAGCGAAGCGCGCCGGTTTATATGCTAGTGTATATATATTTCTTATGTCCCAGCGTTTGTCACTGAAATTCTCCTAGTAGTCTGAACCGATTTGGATGAAATTTTCAGTGAATATTTATGTGGGTCCGTAGATGGTTTAGGTTTACAATTAAACTCGATAGATGGCGCTGCCATCGGCTTAAAACCGTTTAAATGGTTGGTTAAAATGAACTTATAATTTGGTCTTATGGCTGATAATTTGAAGTATTTTTCCCCGGATATAAACCGGTTCTGAACCAGTTCAAAAAAGTCGTTTTAAAGAGGTCTGGAGCCATATCTCAGACATTATTTAAGCTAGGAACTAGAAATTTGGTGTGTAAGTGCGTAATATGAAATTAAACATTTTACTGCTTCAAGACCGGATCCGAACCAGAACCGGTTCAAAACCGCCAGAGAGCCATATCTCGGTATATATTCAAGCTATTAACTTACAAATTGGTGTTTGGGTTGATTATATGAAGTTATTTATTTTATTGGTCAAAACCAGGGAATCAAACCGAGTCGTTCCGGTTCCGGTTCTGGTACGTACCAAAACTAATGTTTCGGTAAAGGTTCTGTTAAGGTTCTAGTTTATTTCGGTATCGGTCCGTATCGACCTTGTTTTATTTCAACCGGTCAGTTTAAAAATCCTAAACCGAGATATAACATGAGTTATGGGTTATAATTTTTTATCTTTTCGGTCATTTCGGTTCCGAAAATAAGTTTAAAAATACCGTTCCCAAAAAATAAATATCGTTATCGTAACGTTCGTTCTCCTTTGACAACCTGGTCAAACCAGTTGTTTACGAGTTCTAAAATGTGGTTCAAAAATGGTTTAAAGTTGTATCTTAGACATTTTTTAAGCTATGATCTTGAAATTTGGTGTTTAGGTGAGTAATAAGGAGTTAAACATTTTACCGCTGCTCCCTCGCATTCTCTCTTTAAGTACTTCAGTATGTAGGTATATTCTCAATATATACATATTGTACGCCCCAAGTTATGCAATAAAATATGCTCACACTGCCAACAAGTTGGACATCTTCTCAACATGCCCGCACTGACTGGTCTACAAATTGTTTTAACCCACCCGAAACAATAATTATGCAAGCAATTTTTGATTGAGTGCTACAACTCGTACCCAAACCGAAGTGTTTCACTCAGATGCACCCAGTCCACTTAATCAAAGCATCAGCTATAATGGCAACACACACACACACATAAATGTATGCAATGCAATTGTTATTTTGCAATCAAAGCCAATTAAAATACCCAAACACACGGGTTATGGTAAATGGATTTTTGTGTCTGACATTGATCTCCACCCGCTCTTACTTATCGCCACCCCCAAAAACATGTGTAGTATGTACATCAATATATATATATGTACATGTGGCAATTGATTTAAATTAAAATTTAAATGGAAATCAATTAATAGCCATTGCCAGTGATTTTAATTGGAAATCATGAAACTGTTTTAACTGCTCAATGCTGAGTCAATTATTATTGATGGCGAAGCAGTTTTTGTGCGGTAGAAGGAACTTAAATTGGCTTTTGGTTGTGCCAAAATTAACAATTTCATTTGATAAATCAAAGAGGGACGATGCATCCAAAATGCAAGCCGCTTGCACAGACACATGCTACATGCATCACTGGGCAATGGCAACCTTTTGTGTGTCCATATTCAACATGACACGAAACACCCACGCATCGTGGAGCATTCATTATGCATTGTTGCTTTCGACACACACACACACACACATACGAGTATGTATTCTCTTTCTCACACATTTGCATAATTGCATCTGTCATTGGCATTGGCTTGCTGGCTACAATTGCATTGGCAATCGTTCGTTTACTATCCCCTGCCCTCCCTCTGCCCCACTCTCATCATATCCCATACCCCCCAATCGATTTGTACGTGTATTGTAAATGTAAAACCATTTTACTTTGTGTTCAATATGTTGAACATGCAAAATTTGTGCTTCTTCGTTTTACATTTACTTTAGCAAATGGTTAACAAAAATAACCAAAGTATGTTCTGGCTTACGTTATTGGACGTTGATTTGCAAAACTCACGAAATATTAGAGAGATTTTGTTTTCTTATTTAAAAATCCATGGGGTTACAAATAAGTTTTACCAAAATTATTTATTTAATTATTTCACACATAAAATCATTGACGCAGTAATTTATAAAAAAAAACGAGAAGGCAAAGCTAACTTCGACTGTGCCGAAGTTTTAATACACTTGAAAAACTTTACTCCAACTGATTTAACTGAAAAATATATATAGGATATAGATATCAGATATTTAAAATTTTTAAATCATTGATAATAAAAAATTTGATACCATAAAAAAAACTTTTCTTAGTAAAACACATTTTCCGACCGATCGGTCCGATGGCAGCTATATGCTATAGTCATCCGATTTTGATCAATTTTTTCAAAACAATGTGAAAGCATATAAAAACTAATATATACCAAGATTGGGGACGCTACGATAGAAAACAAAAAGGTTTTTCTCAGTAGAAGTAGTTTTTTGACCGACCGTTTCTATGGCAGCTATATGCTATAGTCATCCGATTTTGATAAATTTTTTCCAGAATTATGTGGAAACATATAAAACTAATATATACCAAGATTGGTGACGCTACGATGGAAAACAAAAAGTTTTTCTCACTAAAACTTATTTTCCGACCGATCGTTCCTATGGCAGCTATATGCTATAGTCATCCGATTTTGATAAATTTTTCAGAAATTGTGTGGAAGCATATAAAACTAATATATACCACGATTAGTGACGCTACGATGGAAAAAAAAAAGTTTTTCTCACTAGAACTAGTTTTTTGACCGACCCTTTATATGGCAGCTATATGATATAGTCATCCGATTTTGATAAATTTTTCCACAATTATGTGGAAGCATATAAAACTAATATATACCAAGATTGGTGACGCTACGATGGAAAACAAAAAAGTTTTTCTCACTAGAACTAGTTCTTAGACCGATCGTTCCTATGGCAGCTATATGATATAGTCATCCGATCGTTTGCAGAAGACACTGTGCAAAATTTCAGCTCGATAGCTTTAAAACTGAGAGACTTGTTCGTGAAGAAACAGACAGACGGACAGACGGACGGACGGACAGACGGAATTGAACTCGTAGCCCTGATCAAGAAATATATAGTTTATGTGGTCGGAAATTAATATTTCTATGCGTTACAAACTTCTGGGCAAAATTAATATACACTTTTCAAGTGTATAAAAACTTCAAAAGCAATAAAACATTACGTTTTACGCGACTACAATTCCCTACTAGGCAGCTATATGCTATAGTCATCCGATTTTGATAAATTTTTCCAGAATTATGTGGAAGCATATAAAACTAATATATACCAAGATTGGTGACGCTACGATGGAAAACGAAAAAGTTTTTCTCACTAGAACTAGTTTTTAGACCGACCGTTCCTATGGCAGCTATATGCTATGGTCATCCGATTTTGATCAAATTTTCCAGAATTATGTGGAAGCATATAAAACTAATATATACCACGATTGGTGACGCTACGATGGAAAACAAAAAAATTTTTCTCACTAGAACTAGTTTTTAGACCGATCGTTCCTATGGCAGCTATATGCTATAGTGATCCGATTTTGATCAATTTATCCAGAATTATGTGGAAACATACAAAACTAATATATACCACGATTGGTGACGCTGCGATGGAAAACAAAAAAGTTTTTCTCGCTAGAACTAGATTTTAGACCGATCTTTCCTATGGCAGCTATATGTTATAGTCAACCGATTTTGATAAATTTTTTCAGAATCATTTGAAAGCATATAAAACTAATATATACCACGATTGGTGACGTTACGATGGAAAACAAAAAAGTTTTTCTCACTAGAACTAGTTTTTGGACCGATCGTTCCTATGGCAGCTATATGATATAGTCATACGATCCGGCCGATTCCGACAACTGTGCAGCCTATGTATATTTAAAGAGTTTTTGCAAAGATTGGTCAAGATAGCTTTCAAACTGAAGGAGAAGATAGCATAGAAACAGACGGACGAAGGGAAATAAACTCAGCTCGTCATGCTGATCAAGAATATATATACTTTATGGGGTCGGAGATGCTTCCTTCCGTGACAATTTTAATATACCCTCTGCAAGGGTATAAAAATCTCTAGAGATTTCCGGGACACACCATATTATTTCAATAAAATTAATAGATCTCATTTCCGGGAACGGTGGGAATTTCAACAACTATTGGTCCGGCACTCGAATGCCTTATTTGTTTTTACACTCTCCGGACTAAAAGCAAACACAAAAATTTATCATGTCCCGGGCGGCAATCACAATTCGACACAAAATACATAACACAGAAAATGACTAGAAAATTGTAAAATCATAGCAGGTAAATATTGGCTGGCAAAAGGATCCGTATGTGGCACAAATGAATGTAGATTTTTAATTAAAAGGCAAATGGGGGGGGGGGGGAGGGCAAATATAAATATTGCAGATAAAACAGAGTTTTGTTGACTTTGGGCTTGTGATGGGAATTTCCGGGAATTTGAACAGTTGCCTAATTTTGCAAGTAAATCGATAAGCAGCACCGACTACACAGCTGAGTCATTTGTTATGTGTAAAATATTCGCCCCGGCTTTCGGTGTTATTGCCTGCACTTCATTTATTTTATGCGTCGTATCCTTAAATGTGCATGTATATTGTTAGTCACTCTTTCTCTCTCTCTCTCTCCTTCCCCACTTATTTCGTCGTTCGTTCCGCTGCATAAAATTTATTTCGTTTTTATTATCATTTCATGCATCCCCCAAAAAAAAAAAAAAAAAAAACTTTTCAACCGCCCCCAACCCACCCACATATGCACATTGCTGGAGTTCCGGAGAAAAGGAGAAATTTCCAAAGAATCGCCTGCAATTGACCCCCTCCAAAGGCTATAAAATGTTTTTCCCGGCAGAGAAAAATAAAAATAGTTTTCGCTCCCTTGTAAAAAAATATGTAAAGTTGCCACACGCTTGCCCTTTCTTTTTTTTTTTTTTAAGAAAAACAACAATGACAGTGGCAACAAGGACAACACTCTGTTTGGGGGGGGGGGGGGGGTGTGTTCTGTCTATTTTAGTTGCTGGAGTAATTTTTTCATCCTCCTCGCTTTCTTTATGTTTTGCGTTCAAATAATGTCATTTCGTAAATTGCTCCTCCACTCCACAATATTTTTTAGGGCTTCCATTCTCACATACCATTCTTCCACAATGGGCTTGGTCCTTTTCCTTTTTCTGCTGCTGCCATTGCCAACAATTGGCCTGTTAGTCCCTTTTGGCTTTTGTTTCACACCCAACGTGTGTCCATGTCCTTTTCAAACTTTTGCCTTTTGTTTGGCGCGAAAATCAATTAACGCGCTCAATGAGCTTCAAAAACTTTCCAACACACAACAAAGCCAATTTACAGTTAACCAAAATGTAAATGTCACCAAGGCTGGAGGGGGTGCGAGGGGGTGGGGGGTAGTCAATGTGGTTGTGTTGCAGCTGGAGCAGACGCTGTTGCGGCCATGCTGAGGGGAAGTAAGTGTCAACTGTTTTGATAAGCTGTAAAATTTAATGTGCTTCAATGTCATAAAAATCTGTGACATAGGCAAAGCCAAGGACTAACTGCATATATGAAGAGTTCAAAGGAACAACCACAAAATATGAGCTAGGGGGAAATAGTAGAAGAGGGGGGGGAGTTGTCGTCAAGTGGAATGCTAATAAACGAATTGAAAAAGGCAACTTACAAATTTTCAAAAATAAAAATTGGGTCACTGTGAAAGTTCAATATTATTAAAGGGCGGATGCTATTAAGTTAGGAATCGTTAAGTAAATGATCTTGTAGGAAATGGTTTCAGACTTCTGAAAGTACACAAGTTCACTCCAACTGATTTACCGGTAGAATATATATAGGATATAGATATTAGATATTTTTAAATTCAAAATCATTGAGAATCAAAATTTGATCGCGTTACTAAAAAACTTTTCTTAGTAAAACACATTTTCCGACCGATCGGTCACAATAACAACCAAATAAACCTTATAAAAAAACCAAAATAAAACGTAAGTAATTATAAAACCAAATATAGACTACTATGATACCTTGTCACTTTTAAAAAACAATTTCGTTTGTCTTGTTTTTTATATTTATTTCCTAAGAATAAACTCCTTGTGTTCTCATTTTGTTTTTATTTTTTTGGTAAGAGCTTAAAATGGAAAAAAATAGCCTGAAACCGCTACTTCGCTCACGATTGTGGGATTTACTTTATTTTGACCAGGTAAGCAAATCAAATCCGCTGTGAAAATGGAGTTCGGAAAATATGAACCAAAACGATTTTTCATTTTCTTGTGGTTTCAAATAAATGACGATAACACTACTGAAACACGCGTTTCACGTCGTCGCGGACATTTTTACTGCTCAAGGACTCTTAACTGGTCATATCAACCAAACAACACCCCTAAAGGCCTGGTCCGACTCTTTTGCCCAAATTATTTATTTCTTTTTTTTTCTATTCTCTTTATACAATCCTCTTAACTCACACAACTATTATTATTCTTTCCTAGTCTTAGAATGCATGTATCTTATTTTTGATATTTTATGCTTTAACATATGTCCCTATTTCTCTTCCCGACACCCTTATTTTTTTTATCCACCTTTTTCTTTTCCCCTCAACTTTTATTATTTTTTTTTTTTTTTTTATTTTTTTAAATTCCTTTTTTTTTTCGCAATTTTCCCTTTTTTTTTCTATTCTATTTGTTAAAACTACCACTTTTTTCCTTTCTATTTTAGAGTCTTCTCATTCTAAAACTATTCATTTCTTTTACAATGCTTACTCTTTTTTTTTTTCCTTTATTTTATGTTATTTTTTTTTTCGATTTATATTTTTCCAAAAAACAATGAAACTAATTTCCTGAAAAAAATTTTCGACTAAAATTTTTCGACCGATCGTTCCTATGCCTATGATTAGTCGCCGATTTTCTAAATTCCAGAATGAAGCAATAAAATATCCGATGGAAATTCCCACGATCGTTTTGCGATATAGTCGCCGATTCAAATTTCCAGTTATGTGGCAAAAACTAATATATACCAAGATTGGTGAAGCTACAATGAAAAACAAAAAAGTTTTCTCACTAAAACTAGTTTTAGGACCGATCGTTCCTATGGCAGCTATATGATATAGTCAGCCGATTTTGATATTTTCCAAATTTTAAATAACAATATGTACCATTGGCGCTACGATGGAAAAAAAATTTTTCTACTAAAACTAGTTTTAGACCGATCGTTCCTATGGCAGCTATATGATATAGTCAGCCGATTTTGATAAATTTTTCCAAAATTATGTGGAAGCATATAAAACTAATATGTACCAAGATTGGTGACGCTACGATGGAAAATAAAAAAGTTTTTCTCACTAAAACTAGTTTTTTGACCGATCGTTCCTATGGCAGCTATATGATATAGTCAGCCGATTTTGATAAATTTTTCCAAAATTATGTGGAAGCATATAAAACTAATATGTACCAAGATTGGTGACGCTACGATGGAAAACAAAAAAGTTTTTCTCACTAAAACTAGTTTTTGACCGATCGTTCCTATGGCAGCTATATGATATAGTCAGCCGATTTTAATAAATTTTTCTAAAATAATGTGGAAGCTTATGAAACTAATATGTACCAAGATTGGTGACGCTACGATGGAAAACAAAAAAGTTTTTCTAACTAGAAATTTTATGACCGATCGTTCCTATGGCAGCTATATGTCCCGTTTAAATTTTTCCAAATTATGTGACATATAAACAATATGTACCAAGATTGGTGACGCTACGATGAAAACAAAAAATTTTTCACTAAACTATTTTGACCGACTTCCTAGCTATAGAATATCACCGTTAAAATTTATTATTACCCTTACTATCTTAACGTGGAAAACAAAAAGTTTTTCTAACTAAAACTATTTATGATCGATCGTTCCTATGGCAGCTATATGATATAGTCTGCCGATTTTCATAAATTTTTTCAGTATTATGTGACAGCATATAAAACTAAAATATACCAAGATTGGTGACGCTACAATGGAAAACAAAAAAGTTTTTCTAACTAGAACTTTTTTTTACCGATCGTTTCTATGGCAGCTATATGATATAGTCATCTGGCCGGCTCCGATTGGTTCTTACTTTAAGTTCGCAAATTCGGGATTGACTTAAATCGTCATTTAACTCGTATATGAAATGAAACGAACCGTTTTCATTTGGGGTTTTCTGTTTGGATCAGCATTTTGGCTGCTTAAACTTCTTTACTGATCGTTTCATTTCAGAACTAGTTGGCAGCCCTGATTATTTTCTGAATCAATTTACTTGATTTACACTTGACAACTTTGTCCCATTTATACTGAGGGTAAGAAACTATTCAGCTTAGTTCTTAATCAGCTTTTTGTAACCTTTATTGTGTCCAGTTTCCCCCCCCCCTTCCCCTCCACTTGATTAAGGTCACAGGAATTCGTTTGTTAGTGAAACTTTTTCTAAGATTTTCCCCTCTCACAGGAAATTTCATTTCAGTTTTCATTTTCAATGCCTAAAGAAAACCACAAAGAACCGAAATTAATTTCATGGCTCAAAAAACACAAATCGAAAATAATTGTTGTTTTGGAAAATCCACAAAACACAACAATAAGCCAAATTTTTAAGCTTTTCCCTCAAACAAACAAACAAGAAGAAGAAGAAGAAAAAAAACCAAGTAAAAGGCAAACCCGGGGCACTGTGGCTGGTGTGAAGTCAGCGACGACAGGGCAATTCAGATAAATCTTCAAGTTTGTGAGCTGGGCAATAAATGCCAATTCCAAAACCCCCCCCCCCCCACTCACCCCTTCCCACCCACAGTCCTGACATGGACATGGGACTGTGGCTAAAAAACCGCAATTTGTGCAAACACGCAACTTGGCAGACAAACCAAAATGCAACTACATACGACGAGTACGCCTAGCAAATCAAAGACAATTGGCAAAAGTTTTCCAAATTGTTTGATTGGTCAATTGTCCTCACTTTGAGAGCTGGACATGCAATTAAAGTTTGCGGTCTTTGGTCACTTGTGACACACACACACATCGGCAATGCACTTGAAGTGGTCTTGAAACTGCAACTTGAATACTTTTAATTGTTGAACAAGTTTCCAAGTACTTGCCATAGCATAACGTCGCCTTATCAATGATGCAAGCCATGTTTGTTCAGGAACATGAAACACCAAAGTTTTGAGTACACAAAAAGGAAACGTTGGCAGGCAGAAGCAGTCTGTGTCCCTGGCATTGAGAATGTAAATACATGTGCGAAAGCGACCACCTGAGAAATCAGCACGCCAAGTAAGAGAACATTCACGTACGAATCCCCTTTTGGCTTTGCCACAACAACAACCAAGTAACAATCAGCCGAAAATGCCGCCCACTCATTCTGCATTATGCTTGTGTGTATTGATCTAAAATTGAATGTAAATTGCGGCAACGAATATCCCGGAGACTGATGCACGTGGGAATTGTACAGATGCCGCGACTTTTAAGCGCGCCCCTCCTCCGTCTCTGTCATTGATGATGATGAAGCAGCAGACAAATATTGGCAAATTCCTGCCTTCAGCTCTTAATTTGAGTCAATTGGAGTGCGGCATTTTGGCGGCTTATTAGCGACTTAAGAAAGAACCAGATATCGATTTTTTTAATATCTTTAATAAAAGATGTTTTTAATACCCTTGCAGTTTTGAAAGACGCTACCATTGATAACAAAAAAGTTTTTCTTACAAGAACCAGTTTTAAGACCGATCGTTCCTATGGCAGCTATATGCTATAGTGATCCGATTTTGATCAATTTTACCAGAACTATAAGGAAGCATATAAACCTAATATATACCAAGATTGGTGACGTTACGATGGAATACAAAAAAAATTTTCCCACTAGAACTAGTTTTTGGACCGACCGTTTATATGGCAGCTATATGCTATAGTCAACCGATTTTGATAAATTTTTCCAGAATTATGTGGAAGCATATAAAACTAATATATACCACGATTGGTGGCGCTACGATGGAAAACAAAAAAGTTTTCTCACTAGAACAAGTTTTTAAACCGATTGTTCCTATGGCAGCTATATGCTATAGTCAACCGATTTTGATTAATTTTTCCAGAATTATGTGGAAGCATAAAAACTAATATATACCAAGATTGGTGACGTTACGATGGAAAACAAAAAAGTTTTTCCCACTAAAACTAGTTTTTACCGCGTTATTGGCTTGAGACCAATAAAACATAAGACGCGAATCACTGAACTAGTTTTTGGACCGACCGTTTATATGGCAGCTATATGCTATAGTCAACCGATTTTGATAAATTTTTCCAGAATTATGTGGAAGCATATAAAACTAATATATACTAAGATTGGTGACGTTACGATGGAAAACAAAAAAGTTTTTCTCACTAAAACTAGTTTTTGGACCGACCGTTTATATGGTAGCTATATGCTATAGTTATCCGATTTTGATAAATTTTTCCAGAATTGTGTGGATTTATATAAAACTAATATATACCACGATTAATGACGCTGCGATGGAAAACAAAAAAGTTTTTCTCACTAGAACTAGTTTTTTGACCGACCGTATCTGTGGGTGCTATATGTTATAGTCATCCGATCCGGCCGATTCCGTCAAATGTGCAGCCTATGTGTATTTAAAGACTTTTTGCTAAGTTTGGTCAAGATAGCTTTAACCTGAGGGAGGAGATAGCATAAAAACAGACGGACATATATAAGTAATCTTTACACGCGAGTGCGATGGCGCACTGTGATTACCCAAGATATGCTATATGCCAAGATCTTGACTTTATAAGGTCGTAGATGTTTCCTTTTGTCTGTTAAATACATTTGCACAACTTAATTATACCCTATTTATATACAGGGTTGCCCATATTCGACGGACCCATCTGGCAACGCCATAACTTTTGACAGAGATGTCAGATCGCTTAATGACATACCGCGTTTGAAGCGTCAGTCCAAGCAGATTTTTACCATGGAACAATACACGCCACGCGAGCGCTCTGAAATAGTTGAAATTTACATTCAACAGAACAAGTCAATTGTGAAAACTCAACGATCAACGATTATCATGTCCGATGAAGCCCATTTCACATTGAATGGGACCGTAAATAAGCAAAATTGCCGTATTTACGCCACTGAAAATCCTCAGGAGATTCAAGAAGTGCCTCTTCATGACGAAAAAGTCACAGTTTGGTGCGGCGTTAGTGCGAAAACGGTCATTGGGCCGTTTTTCTTCCAAAATGAAAATGGCCATGCTGTTACCATCAACCAGGAGCGTTATCGCGACATGATGACCAATTTTGTGATGCCAATTATTCGTCGAAAGCGTATGAGGCAGTTCTGGTTTCAACAAGACGGCGCTCCACCGCACACAAGTCGCATAACAATCGATTTTCTGAAGAAATGGGGTTGATGTCGAAAAGTGGTGATTTGGACTAGTCACCGCGTTCGCCCGATTTGACGCCGCCTGACTTCTTCTTGTGGGGATATTTGAAGTCAAAGGTTTACGTTAACAAGCCAAGGACCGTAGAAGAGCTCAAGGACAACATTCGTGAAGAAATAGCCGCTATTCCGGCCGAAATGTTGGCGAAAACGATGGAAAATGCTGCAAAAAGGGCACAATACGCCATCAACGCCAGAGGCGGCCATTTGAGAGATATCATATTCAAAAATTGATGTAAACAAATATACTTGGAACAAATTAAATGATTAAGATTGCCAACCGCCAAATTTTTATTTTTTCTTTGATTTTTTAAAAAAAAAACATGGGTCCGTCGACTATGGGCAACCCTGTTACTCTCTGCAAGGGTATAAAAAGGAATTTGACAAAAAAATTTTACTCATCGTAACTTTAAGGAACATAGGAAAATATAAAAGTAATCTTTACACGCGAGTGCGATGGCGCAGTGTGATGACCCGAAATTACATGAGTGTTAAGTCCAAGGTCTCGACTTTATAAGGTCGTAGATGTTTCCTTTTGTCTGTTAAATACATTTAGGGTATAAAATACTAGTCGCATTTTTTAATATTCCTAAAAAAAAATAAACCTAACAAAATTTAAACAGTCTTTTTTTAAGAACTTATATTTGGTTCTTAAATCTCAAAGTAAGAAACTTTTTGACTTGAAATATCTTTAAGTGGATAAGATATTTTCAAGGAGAGAGAGAGACTGACTTTGTGGCTATTTTCTCCCCCCTTAAGTTGTAAGCAATTAATTAACATTTAATATTCAAGCAGTGAACTTGATTTCCCAAAAACGAGAACTGTAAATTTGCCAGTGAATGAATTGTAGCGTGAGTTTTCGTTTGTTGTATCCATGCCAACCGGCAGAGCTCCCTCCCCCCCCGCTCCCTGCTGCTCCTGTTGCCTGTTTCGAACAGCCAAGTGCATAGAAGTGCGTTGAGCCGTGGATTGCTCTGGCATGCATGAATGCATTCTGACTCTGCTCTCGATATGCCAATTGCGAATTTGTATTTTTTTTTTTTTTTTTTGACGGCGCGCATTGCCAGGGCAACATTAACATCGCAATCGACAACAGCTCGTCGAGTCAGTCCCAGTCAAAGTTCAGTGGAGTGGGTAGAACTTGAGTTTTCAAGGTGTTTCTCCCCCCCCTGCTCCTTGAGTGGCTCTACATCACCATCAACTGCCTTTAGCACTTTAGAGTGTGGCTCATCATAGACGATTATCCTGTTTGCCATTGCCAAAATGAATTAACTGTGTGAAAAAAGCCTTTCGCTGCCAGCAAATTAAATTAAAAGGAAGCAACCGAAAAAAAAAATTAAAATGTGAAAATAATTTCTACCAAATTCCGTTTGACAGTGCATAAAACTGCGAGCGTTGCGTCTGGAAACAAAAATTGCAATTCATTTGGCGCCATGGCCGCCGTCACAAAGTGAGGCGCCATTTTAGAGTGGAAAGCCATGAAAAACTTTTCCTCTGTCCTCTACAAAAAAAAAAAAAGTTTCAAGTTTATTAGCTGCGGCGTTGCAGTGTAGGGAAAAATTCTGTCTACTCTCAGTGGTCCAGTAATGGCTAAAGGCCTGAAGTTGAAAGCCAGGCAAAAGTGCATTAAGTTTGAAAGTTAGCCACAGTCCCATCATCAGCTCACAAGTGCGTCAGGTGTGTGTGTGTGTGTGTGTGTGTGAGTAAGTGGCAAAATGGTTTTTATGTCTAAAATCCACTTTGTACCCCCGAAAGCTGATTTCATTTTGATTTTTGGCTTTTAAAATAGCTTTTGCATTGTCAGCTGCTATTAGATTTGAAAGCTGCTTTTATAAATGTCATTTCACTTTACCGAGGGCAGTTTTAGAAAGTCAGTGACTTTTTAAACAAATTATTATTAATTCCAAACATTTTCAAAAGTTATTTTTTTTCAAGTTTTAAGGTCCTATTCTCAGCCTCCTATATATTGATTTTTCGTTGAGCCGCACCCTGCTAGTATATGCCTTGTATAATAAGCCTGCACGTTGCCGTGGGCATACCGACAGTTTCCTTATCGGGTGCCCCGTCTCGCAAGTATGTCTCTGTGCGCTGGAACCCAAATGAGGTGTATGTCCGATTGATCTGCCTTATCTTGAAAAGATTTGCGGCTGTTGTTTACCCATACCGAGTTGGACAATATTGACAATATTACAAAAACTAAGTAATATGTGTTTTTTTTACTTTCTTAAGCTAGTATTATTGGTATTATTCTAGTATTATTGGGAATTTAATTAACAAAGAACTGAATAAATAAAGTCAAAGAAAAATTCTCTGAGTTTTTATTAATGATTTTGCATCGAAAAATATATATATACATATATAGGCCAAATAGGGCCTTAGCTAAACCGTTGTCACATCAGAATATTAAAAATGTAAACATATAAAATAGTGCATTAAAATTTTCCCTAAATTTTGATATATATATTCAAATTAAAAGATATCCAAGAAAAAGACTTTCTGACCAATCCTTAAAAAATTTAACCTGAACCGTGGTACGAACCTGAAGCTAGGTTCTACAACCTTCTAAACCCGCCCTGCTACTCTGAACGATGCTAACTTCGTAGGTTTCAACTAGAGATGGGAGCATGTCGAATATTTTCAACACGACATGACTTAAATACGGTCAAAAATTTCCTAAACATGTCATACGACACACACAGCTTTATTTGATATAAAAATAAAAAAAAAAATAAAAATAAAAAAAAATAAAAAAAAAAAATAAAAAAAAAAAAATAAAAAAAATTTTAATTTAAATAAAAAAAAATTAAAAAAAATAAAAAAAATATTGTTTTATATAAAATAAAAAAAAAATTTTTTTTTAAAATTTAAAAAAATATTTATTTAAAAAATAAAAAAAAAATAAAAAAAATAAATAAATTTTAAAAAAATAAAAAAAATAAAAAATAAAAAATTAAAAAATAAAAAAAATTAAAAAAAATGTTTTTTTAAAAATAAAATAAAAAAATAAAAAATTTGAAAATGGATTTTAATTTGATCCAAAATTTGAAATTACATAAATTTTTTGAAAATGATATTCTACAAATGGCCGCCTCAGAGTTGATGGCTATTAATAAAATTTGCAGCATTTTCCATCGTTTCGCCAACTTCGGTCGGAATACGATTAAAATGTTATCCTTATATAAAAAATAAGAACGTAAACTTTGACCTAAATATAAAAAAAGTCAGCGGCGTCAAATCCGACCAGTGGAAAATACCAATCAATTTTAAAAAATTGTTATGCGACTTCTGTGCTAGCTCTTGAAAAACAAACTGCCTAAAAACGAATAATTGGCATCACAAAATTGGTCATCATATCGCGAAAACACTCCTGAAAATGGTAAATGCCATATTTTGGAAGAAAAAACGGCCCAAACCGTTTTCCCATAAGCACCAAAATGTGAATTTTAATGTATAAATCATCCTGGGATTTTCAATTAAATTGAAATACGGTCTCATTCAAAAATGCTTCATCGGACATAATAAATCGTTGATGATAAGAATTGACTTTTGTTAAATAAAAATAAACTAAAATCAAAAAGTGATAAAATAAAAAAAATGTATTTTATTTATAGACCAAATTTGGATTTTGTTAAGTCCTACATAGACTTACATATAACAGAGTAAAATGTATGTTTATCTGACACATAGCAGCTATCTAGAAGATGAGAAATCTGCGCGAACTTTATTTATATAATATTTTTGTTCTGTTAAGTCGATTCAAGTAGTGTTAGAGTCTTTCGTGTTTTGTCGTGTTCGTCGTGCTAAGTCGTGTTGGACCGTGTTAGTGTTTTAAGAGCTGTTTTCGTGTTGAGTCGTGAAAGAAAAACACGACAACTCTAGTACGAACCCCTGGAGTGAACCTTTTATGAGGTTTGCAGCCCTGGCTTTAACTATTCCTTGGTTTCTGGTGCATTGTAGTAATAGATCCATGTTTCGTATAACTTTCCATTGATGTACTCACGCGAGTACTTCTTTAGTACTAAGTCACAGAGTTATCAAACTATCCTCGTTCTTGAGCTTAAATAACCTGTTACAAAGGCGGGCTAATTGCACTTTTGGCTGGATTATGAATGTACCTGTTTCTTTGTGAAGCACTGACATTTTGAGAAATGGCCACAAACCTAATTCTCTGCAACGAAGTCTTTAGAAAAAGGAAACTTTAAATTGCTCGCGGCTGTGGCAGAAATTGTGGCATTAGTCAAAAGCCAAAACTGACAACAGACAAAAATAAATTGCATTTCAGATAAAAGTCAGTCGACATCAAATAATACCGCAAGCCTTTTAAAAACAGACACTGTGAGCGGGTTACGCAATCCTAAATTAAGTTGTTATCCAGTGGAAAAATATGCAAATTGTTTTTGGTTCATGTCAGACATAAAGTTTTTTTATGACCAAGTGACATGTAAAGGCTCCTGCTCCTGCTCCTGCTCCGCGTCCACCCTTGCCATTTGTCTGGCAAAACACTTTCGTCTGCGTTTGGCAAAAAAAACAACAACAACAACAGGAGTAGCCAATTACTTGCTCGCATATGATGCCAATGTGTTTCGTGTATCCCAAATCAGATAAAACCTAAACACAATCCACCCCAGCCTAACTCAGCCATAGAGAGCGACACGCTGTAAAGTAATTGCAAATCATAAATATGAGGCACGACATCATCAACAACATTGTTTAGAGGTACTAACTCTAATCCCGTCCCTGTGTAGCTAACAGTTAATTTAGACATTCAAGCCTTCTCCTCCTCATTCACGCCGTGTTCTGCTTAACACCCACTCCACAGCAAGCGGGGCTCGTCGCGTGTCTGTAGCTGCATTTGGAGAGAGTTTTCATGTTCGTGGATCCCCCTATTTATCCATGGGTTTATACTGCTTACAAGGTTCTAATTGAGCGTGTACTGGTCGCTTCTAATTATCGCACGAAGCGAACGGTTTCCCATTTCGTTGCGTTGACGTCGAGATTCGGGTTAGGCGCGTAAAGTGGAAACAAAAATTGAGTTGTTTGCCATCTGCGTTACATTTTAAAGTCGCCCTGGGTAATGCGGTTATAAATTTTGGGGGTTGATGTGAAGCAGGACCTATCCATCCATTCATTCATACTTCCAAACTTCATTACGGGGCCTGAAGCTGGTGTGTTTGAGCGCGCAAATTTCCTGTGCTGCTTTTTACGGCGGCACGTAATCAAATTAAGCAATTACTGCCTGGCGTCTACCCCTACCCAACTCACACCCACACACACATACACATGATGTGGCAACTTCAAGGGGAAAATGGTAGTGCAAGTTGGACACAGCAATCATAGAAGTAAACGTTGAAAATGAAACTCAAAACGGGCACAAATGTCACTTAGAGCGAACGACAAGTGACATTTACACTGGGCATGGGTTTTGCGGACAATTTGGGTATACTAGTCGTTTCTAAGTTGAGCTTCAATAGCCACATTTCTGTAGTGAGTAACAACGAATAACAAATGTTGAAACTTAAAGATTGAATTATAAGAACTAAAATCAATGCAGATGAAAAATTCAGAGCATGCTCATTGTTTCAAACATTTCTTTACATTTGGTCCTTCGAGCCGGATATAGGATAAATTTTTACTCTACGCTACACCGATGTTTTAAATACCCCTGCAGTTTTTGAAAGGCACTACCATTGATAAACAAAAAGTTTTTCTCATTAGAAAATTTTTAGTTTTAGGAACATTAAACTATATATACAGATTTGCTACGATAAAAAAAATTGAACTTTTCCGACCATTTTATATGGCAGCTATATGCTATAGTCATCCGATTTTGTAATAAATTTTCCAGAATTTGTGGAAGCATATAAAACAATATATACCACGATTGTGACGCTACGATGGAAAACAAAAAGTTTTTTCTAGCCTAATTTTACCAGATCTAATTTAATAAAAACTAAACACGTTTCGCCGTGAAAAAAAAGTTTTCCCTAGAACTAGTTTTTGCATTATGGCAGCTATATGCTATAGTCATCCGATTTTGATCAATTTTTTCCAGAATTATGTGGAAGCATATAAAACTAATATATACCACGATTGGTGACGCTACGATGGAAAACAAAAAAGTTTTTCTCACTAGAACTAGTTTTTGGACCGATCGTTTCTATGGCAGCTATATGCTATAGTCATCCGATTTTGATAAATTTTTCCAGAATTATGTGGAAGCATATAAAACTAATATATACCACGATTGGTGACGCTACGATGGAAAACAAAAAAGTTTTTCCCACTAGAACTAGTTTTTGGACCGATCGTTTCTATGGCAGCTATATGCTATAGTCATCCGATTTTGATAAATTTTTCCAGAATTGTGTGGAAGCATATAAAACTAATATATACCACGATTGGTGACGCTACGATGGAAAACAAAAAAGTTTTTCCACTAGAACTAGTTTTTGGACCGATCGTTTATATGGCAGCTATATGCTATAGTCATCCGATTTTGATAAATTTTTCCAAAATTGTGTAGAAGCATATAAAACTAATATATACCACGATTTGTGACTCTACGATGGAAAACAAAGAAGTTTTTCTCATAAGAACCAGTTTTTTGACCGATCGTTCCTATGGCCGCTATATGCTATAGTCATCCAATCCGGCCTATTCCGACAAATGTGCAGCCCATGTGTATTTAAAGACTTTTTGCAAAGTTTGGTCAAGATAGCTCTAAAACTGAGAGAGGAGATAGCATAGAAACACACGGACGGACAGACGGACATGATCAAGAATATATATACTTTATGTGGTCGGAGATGTTTCCTTCTATGCGTTACAAACATCGTAAGAATTTTAAAAGACCCTTTGCAAGGCTATAAAAACTGTTGATTAGAGTTGAGCGCTGAACGGTATTCCCGAATTTAACGGGACCGGGAACTTAAAAGATTAATTTTCTGTGAAAAATTACATCAAAAATCCTACATCCATCTCGCGGTTAGAATTTCATGAGAAAATATTGAACCTCAATCTCACGCATTGTCAATCTTCGAATACTTTTACAACCACAACAGAAATCAGTAAGCCACACTCAGAAAAAAATCCGTTCTAAATGTACCGAAAACAGTGTTTTTCGTTCTCAATAGTAGGGTAAGTCCGTTTTTGCTTATACTGAGAACGAGGGGCTTAAGGTAAGAACGCTTTTATTGAGACCGCACGTTCCGCGTTTAAGAACCATCCGGTCTTATTATTGGAACGGAAAAAATTGTATTGCTGACCCTTCCGCGCACTCCCCGACCCACCCTTTCTTCACTTATAACCCTCTTATTATAAATTTCAAATGCCGCAGTAATCAAAACTTTTCTAATATTGCAATTTTTTTTTTTAATTTCTCTGGGATTTGAACCTTAACTCTCCTCTTTCACGTTTTTGTATACAACATGTGTCTTAGACAGTTCCACCACCGTACCAAGTTAACATGTTGTGCCTAAGCTCAGTGATAAGGAGAGTCGGTCATTTTTCAAGAACCATTTTAAGAACGTATTTTCTCAGTTAGTTCGTCGGTTTGGAACGGATGGTATATTTTCGAGAACGTGGGGTTATTTCAAGAACGGAAAATATAAGAACGGATTGGGTATAAAAGTAAGAAATTTGTGCTGCCTTTTAGAACGCCATTTTTTTCTGAGTGCAATAAAAGCTTATAATAAGTCCGAGAGACCCTTAAAACACAACTGTACAGACCACTTCGCTTTCTAATTAATGCTTAAATCTTTGTTGTGGTTCGTTGACCTTGGGATTAAAATCCCAACAGGTCAATAAAGATATTACAGAAAAGTAAAAACCGTTCAACTTACCCGCATTGTTCCATCATGTCAATCATATGAATAAGCCTGGTACTATGCCAATAATACTTTACAGAGCCAAGTCTTCCGTTTTCTGAAATTAGTAAGATAATTGTTTGATTTATAGCTAATTAATCAGTCGAAGAAGAACAACAGAAAAAATTACATTGACTGCCGCTCCCTCTAAACATGGGATAACAACTGAAACATTGGCAATTAATAATATTGAATACTTATGCCAAATGTCGTGCTCCATTTAGCCATAACCCACCCAGTGGCTCGATACACACACACAAAAGTGTTTACGAGTCGCTTTCGCTTTCCTTTTGCCTTAATCGCTTCGCTCGTAAAGCCCGTGAAATAGTGTCCCTAATTATAACTGACCACGCAGCAGTGCAACTCGGTTGCGTTTTGTTTTCATTTCCCTTGAATGACCGACTGGTTGAATGGGGAAAACATCTAACAGCTTAACCAAGGATGATGAGTCAACTCCCCCACTGACCTAATGAGCCATTTAGCCAATTGAGGTTAATGTCTTTCACAGGCTACTCATAAAAGAGGAGAAAGACTTTTTCGTGATGAATTTTTGAAAAGGCTTTCTGAAGAATAAATTCATATATCAACCCGATTACTGACTAACCAACTTCAAGTTTCCTTTATTTGCTGACTGCGTCTCTTCATTTTCATATTTTCCTTGTGTTTATGGGCAAACATTTTTGGTCACGTTCCTGGGACGTGAGCATTTTTGGCTAAGTTTGGTACGTGAACTTGTGGAAAAGGCCAAAGGGTAGAGGGTTGTGTGCGAAGAGGTGTAAATGTGAAGAAGAACTTAACTGCTTTGTTCTGTCTCAGTCTCAGATCGAGTGAAATATCTCTGTTGACCCACACCATGTGAACTGCTTACTCTAAAGTTGAACATTTTGGTTCACTAGTTTATTTTTGCATAAACTTTTGATGTGATGCGTCTTGAATTTCGGTACGAACGAATATTTGGAAGGCGGAAAATTCAATTTCAAAATAACGCATAAAACTCACACGGACATAGCATACATTTTCGAATCATAGTTCAATCTCTGACCAACCTTGGAATTTCTATTAAACTTGGTAGTAGTATAGAACACTTCTTGAAAGCCCACTTGACCTTGGGGTGTTTTCCAACACTATTTTATAACACTATTCTACAACCTTTTTCCGACACAGTTTTTTAACACTGTTATTAACATGGTTTTTATACACTTTTTACAATACTGATTTCCAACACTATTTTTACCTTTTCTAACACGGTTTTCTAACACTTTTGTATAACACGGTTTTTAAACACTGTTTTCCAATACTGTTTTTCAACATTGTTTTCCAACACCGTTGGTTAATATTGATTTTTAACACCGTTTTAACACTATTTTCCAACATTCTTAATCGACACTGCTTTCTGTTTTATGTTTTCCAACGCAATTTTTCAACACTATTTTTCAACACTGTTTTCCAACATTGTTTTCCAACACTGTTTTTCAACGCTGTTTTCCAACACTATTTTACAACACTTTTTTCCGACACTTTTTAACACTGTTCACTTAACACTTTAACGTTTTTATACACTTTTTACAATACTGATTTCACACCAACACTTTTTCTAACACGGTTTTTCTAACACTTTTGTATAACACGGTTTTTAAACACATTGTTTTCCAATACTGTTTTTCCAACATTGTTTTCCAACACGTTTTAACACTTTTTCCAACATTTTTTCAACATTCTTAATCGACACGCTTCTGTTTTCCAACTCAATTTTCACCTATTTTCAACACTGTTTTCCAACACTGTTTTCCAACACTGTTTTTCAGTTCTCAACACTGCTTAAAAAAAAAGGCTCAAAAATAAAAATAAATAAAATGACGTGCTAATATATTGATTTTGGAATTCTCAAGTCTTTATTTTGACCGCTGACAATATTATTGCACTTTCTTATATGACGCCTTACATTTTCAACTCAAATAGTTCCAAAAACTGAACAGTTGTTTATCTATGAGTTACAAAAGGAACACACCAAAGTATATAAAACATGAAGAAGGAAAATAAGTGCAAGAATTGGACCCACTCGTTCGAATAATTGGTCTTATAAACCGTTCCCAATATACAAAAAACAAACAAATAATTAAAATTTCGGAAACAACGGGAATACTATGGGATTCGAAAAGAACTGCGGTGTCGGGACGAGATTAGATTGAATTTAGAAATTTAGAACGTCTTTTGGGACGTCTATAACACTTCGGACTTTATTGTGTTAGAAACTTATCGGCTCAGTAGATTTCAAGAACGTATTTAATATATGGGCATTTCCATTATGTCGAACTGGACCTTCGTACACTTTTGAAGTGGAAAAAAGTAAAAAATAAAACGTATTTTTGATTTGACAAAAAGGCTTAACTTATTGCTCTTAATTGGCCCTACAATTGGTGCTAAGGTTGATTTTGGGCAATTAATTTTTTCAAGATAATTACAAAAAACCAAGGCATTCGCACGGGACAAAAACAGAAGTGGTTTTTGCGACCAACAATTGACAAGCCGATTTTAGAGAATCCTGAGGCAATATTTCAATCTGTTAAATTTCAGAACATTGCACATTGATGACACTTAAAAACGGTTTTGATTTTACCCAAAATAAACTTATACTTTTCTTAAAATTCAATTTAAAGCACTTTCGCACGGGACATGTCGTATGGGACATTTTCTTCCGTCATAATAATAATGTTATTTCAGTAACTCTTTTAAGGAATTATATATAAATTAGCGTAGTAAAAATGTTTTTAAGTCAACAAAAGATTTTAATGTATTTATTTCCGCATAATAACAAAAAACAAAAAAATTTTAAAAAATATTGGATCGTACTTTAACTTTTCTCTCTACCGTATGCAGGCTCTCTACATTTTTTTTTCGCCGCCGTTTTTGCTCATTTAGATACATAAAATAAAAAACTATGATTTACAAAAAAAAAATCATTCATGTCAGAAAAAAATTTTGAATTTCACACTGACGATGTCGCACGGGACCAACTTTATATAAGTACCCAGATCACAAATATTCTCATTTTTCAGCATGATTCTTTTTATTTGAATTGTATTAAAAATCACTATTTGTACTCAATATTGGATAAGCCTTCCACATGTACTTTTGACGCACAGATAACAAATGTTGTTTTTCAATGTCGCACGGGACATCGAAAAATGCGATGATGCAAATCAAAAAATTACTTTATTTACCAATCGCATTGTCTCTTTTGCATTTTTATTTGACTCTTTGTATCCTTGGAAAGATTTAAGAATGCAAAGTCAATGCATAAAGAAAGACATTAAAGAACAATTCTGAGTAATAGTTGACCTTGTGCGACTTTGCTTTTGAATATCTCGAAGTGGGTTATAAATAAATGTAAAATTAGTTTATATTAGTACAATTTGACCGTTTTCCTATGAAAATATCATAAAGCAAGGGTTTTAAAAAACTTTAAAATTTTTTTTCTTTCAAAAAGTAAAATTTTTTCCCTAAACTTTTTAGAGAACCGTTTTGTAATTTAAAAAGAACATTTGTTTATATCTGCCTCTTCAACACATTCACCCTGGCCCACACCGTTTAATCCAAGTCTTAGTCAACTTAAATCGCTTGATTTAGCTTCTTGCTCAACTTACTGATAGAAAGTAATCTGCTTTTGATTTCAATTTCACATAGATTTCAGTTCGATTCCCACCTCCAGACTCAGCGTTAAGCGCCAAATGGTCTGACAGCTCATGAAACTGTAATTGAAAGCCATTTGAGAGGGTTGCCTTCTCTGTCTAAGAGTTGTGCCTGGTTACTCGGATATTGCATTTTTGATAAACGAGAAGGATAGAAAAATGACAGATTGCTCTCTACCTGCCATGACAACTCACATATTAATTATGAGAATATTGAAACAGAACCCCGTTTGGATATGCCCTCGGGTAGTTGACAAATCGATTTTTGTTTTAGCCCCCCCCCCCCCGAGAGGTTTCAACTGAAAGCAATCTCTTGTTGCTCGACCCTCACTTGAGTTTCAGACCTCCATTGGAGTCTACTAGACTGTGTGCATCGCTTTGTTCGCAGCTAAAATTGTCATTTCATTATCTCATCGCTCATTCATTGGGTTGCCAAGGCTGTTTATCAGTTAATGTGACGCTTTATTAGGTTATGGAAATTTGTGCTCCGCTTGCTGGAGCTGCCACACATATTTTCCAATTCATTTCATTGTGCGGCATCTGAAATTCAAATATCACTGGTAAAAAGCGTAACCATGTTTATATCCGCATCCGCTTCCTTGCTGAAGTGCAGTCAGTATTCATCATCGATGTCATCATCATCATCCCCTTGGGCTCCTTCTTGGGTTTACGATCGAATGCTAATAAAGTTGTCTGGGCTTTGGGTGTTGGCGCCAACTTGCATAATTCAATTACATCCGATGTAGACTCATAAAACTAAATCAAAGGAAAACAAAGCATCATGCTTCATTTAGTTTAGTACGGACTCCGTCAGAGCTCCAAAAAGGGGGATTCTCCTACGGACATATTGGTTGGACAAATTTGGCTTTGGCAATAAAAAACAACATTCCTTGCCCCGCCCCCACACTCATACTTATCCCCTTATTTGGCTGGACTCCACCAGACTGGCAGCTTTGTTCGCCTTCTGCTGCTGCTGCAGGCAAGCAAAGTTTCCCGTCACTTCCGACACCCTCGAGGCCAAGCACCAAACAATTTACTTGCCTTGACTTTGAAGCTACTTTTTGATTTTCCGTTTTCCTCCGACATAATAAAAACAAAAACTGTAATAAGTAGTCTTAAGGCTTGATGTTTGCTACAATACTTATGGTTAGGGCATCGATATGGTATCATACTTTGTTAATACATATGAGAACATGAATGGATGCCTTCTTGTAATTATTGTATTTGAGGCCGCAAATAGAAAACCCAAATAACTTTCTTAGAACTTCATTTGTATCACTGAATTTTTCTATAGAATTAACCTGGAATGGGTATACCTTAAATTGCAAACACATAAACTCTTCTCAGAATTGCATTTGTATTACTGTTGGACTGCATTCTTCTACTCAAATTTATTCGGAACACGGTATATAACCCATTAAAATCGAGCTACTTTTATATAAAGGCCTATTCTCAGATGAGATAAAAATTATTTTCGTCACAATGCTTCATATGAATAGAAACACTTTTGTAGAGCTTTGAAATCATAATGCTTTTGAACAGCTGTCTTATTTATATGAAGCACTGTGCCTATGTCATCTGAGATCAGGCCTTTACCTACAAGTTTTTCTTTAAAGAAAATTCCATATCAGTATAGAAAAAGAAGAAGAGTGTGAGAAATGTATACACATTTGTATTGGCTGTCGCGCAAGCATTCCTATTTCAAACATCATCCATTATATGAACCTTTCACAATGTTTGGTCCTTCGAGCCGGATACAAAACGAGCACAGGCTGAAAGAAACGAAACAGCCTATAAATCAGAGCCTTAATCCAGTGGTTCCAGTTCTATAAATTGTTATAATCAAGACATTAAAGCTGTAACAGCGAATTGAAGTGATCTGTCCAGTTCTGACTAACAACTTTTTTGTTGCCCTCACTCTAATATTAGACGCAATTATAATAGGTTCTAAATGACTTTAAAAATATTTTTATGAGCAATTTAAGCATAATTCAGATATACTACGTTTATTTATAAAAAAAATCATGAATTTTGCCTCTCAAAGTATGCTAACTTTTTTGAAGAATTAATCATTTATTTATAGTCAGTTATGGCAGCATTATACATAATCCACATTGTGCATTCACTTAGATTGTCGGTCCACTTTAAAGTATACAAAAATAATTAGAGTTAAGGCTAGACAAAAAATAATATTTTCCATAATTATAAAACATAGCATACTTCAAAGAGCAAAAATCATGATTTTTTATTTGTGCATAAACGTAGTAACTTAATTATATTATTCCCAACAGGAATATCGGAAAAACCTAAAGTGATCATAGAAATAGGTACAAAATATAAATTTTGGAAATCAATCATTGTCAAAACATCATCCGCTAATCAGTTAAATATTTTTGGGATTTTAAAGGGATTAATTTGATCTGAAATGCCAAGTGCTAAATGTTTCTTAATGGCTTTACTTAAAGCTGATCAGTAATCAAGTGTCCATTGATTTTCAAAAACTACTTGTTGGTGGGGGTTAATAAACAATCTGGGAAACGGAAATAGTCTCATGTTGTAGATATCAAATATCAAATAGAAAATGAGCAGCCAAGAGTTTCAGCACCCTGTCAACAGCAGGACAAGAGATAGCTCAAACTGACAATAAGTGCATATGTATGTACTTGTATGTAACTACACTGTACAAAATTTCTAATATGCTATTTGGGGCTTAAATAAATCAATTTTTTAAAGAACTTTGAAAGATTCAATATTATTCGCAATTTTGAATCTACTAAGTGCCTTTTTTTGTTGTCATCAAGCTTAAGCACGGCTTAAGGCCACAACCAACACTTGGTCCACCTATTTGGAGCCTCCATTTTGTTTGTCTGGAGAATAACTGAAGTAAAGAAAAATAGAAGGCTAACATCGGTCGATAACAAAGTTGTTCCCACACTCAGAAAAAAAACCGAGAACTTTGTACTTGAATTAAGTACAAACGGTGACATTAGTACGCCAAGTACGAAAATACTTGATACAAGTACAAATACTTGGTTCAAGCACGATCCCGAAATACTTGATTTAAGACCGTTTCGGGATACATTAAGTACATTTGGACTGTTCCAATCCCAATTGGTTCAAAAAAAAATAACTCAATACCTCAACATAATGGGTTAATTCTCGGAATGGCTCAACCTCTGTGTACCCCGACTGTTTTTATATTTTCGGAGAAACTGCTTCCCTAATTGTGTGATAGAATTATAACCCACAGTATGGGGGTCACCGCAAGTCTTCTTTTCTGAAAACATATAAATAATTTATAAATTAATAATAGCTTCCTTTACTTTACCTTCCTTGTCTGGGAATCGAACTCGCGACTTCGGGACTGAAGCACAAGAACGGCTGCGTCTTAGCGCACTCGACCGCGTCGCGCTTTGCGAGACTAGGCGCCAAATTATACAAGTACGTTTGCTCCAGACGGCAAAACGAAACTCAAAGAGAGAAGCCAAGATGAGCCAATTTGCTTTTGCTCTCAGCCTGTGCGCGCTCTCACTCGACACCCATGAACGAATCATACTTATTTTAAGTACAAATCGGTATTCATTATATGCCCGTTCCAGTTTGTATTTAAGTATTTCGTAATTGATTTAAGAATTTTGTTTTAATTTTAGGAACATTTTGGGTAAATTTTAAACTTAAGACTGATTCGTACTTACTTTAAGTACAATCAAGTACGAATTATACTTGAAATTTTAAGTACGAAACGGTATAAATTCAATCCCGTTTGTTCTAGAACGCTGGCAGCCGTTTTTTTCTGAGTGTATGCGTCGTAACAACTTTAATATACTCTCTGCAAGGGTTTAAAAAAAATTGATCTTACCCATAGGAAATATGGGATATACATGTCCGAATTTGGTACCTTCAGAATCATTAAGAATCTGATTGTTTACTTTCACATTTTTCGACCGATATTTTAGTAATTTTTTTCACTATTCACGATTAAACGTTTTATAAAAGTGAAATATTCAACATTTCTCAGTGTAGTTGTTAAAGGAAGTAAGTTTCCCAAATGTGGCAGCAAATCGTTTCCACTGGCAAAGGAAATGAAAAGAGAACAAAATGTTCAAACTGTAGCATTGCAAATACTTCGAATACTCCTACTCCTCTCTCTTATACAGATTTATCTTTCATGATGCTGTCCATTTTTATTGTAACTGCAACCATTTGTAAGGCGGCCACAAAACTGACAGCCTTCTCGAGAACTGCAGGGGCGCACTGGTCAAGTGTGAATAATACACTAAACAACAACCGACCGTCTGGGTGAACTTTTGGAGTGCATGCTGGCGCCGTTTTATGATGGCGCAACAATCTTTAAACTGACAGGATTACTTTCGGACTCCGCCTGCTGGTCACGTGCCCATTTTGTTTACATGCCGCATTAAAAGGGGGATGCCGTTTCGTTTCGTTTTCAATTTTCTATTTACTCACACATCCTGCTCAACCCCTCAACTCGGGCATATTTGTTTTTACTCCAGCATTATTATCCTTATCCATGGATTGGTGTGAACTTCGGCACATGGTGGAAGCTTTTCTTTGGCCTAATCTGGTTTTTAGCACTCATTACGCGTGTGTCCTTAAGTTGATAAAAGCTTCCCTTTTAAATACAAATTTTATCACCATCAGCAATTTGCTAAAAAGTCACGTGCCCCATCTAAAAACTTCTGTAAAATGTCCAAAGTTGTAAAAGGGATTCAACTCTCCGGGTGGTGGTCAGCCATGAAAATTTCAATTAATTTTAAAAGTCTGTTTGTGATTTTTAATTATCCAAAAAACGGAACCCTTTTTGCTTAATCGAAAATGTCCCCTACAAATCATTGAATATTCCTCTAATTGACACTTCTCAGTCTGTAATTTTCCAGTTGGTAATTGTTTTACGCTTTCCCTTCGTCTGGCTGGCAAATTGAATTCATTTCGGCTTTTGTGTCCCTGTCAATTAGTTATTCAGCAGCATTCGCCACGTTCCGCAAATGATTCGACCAGATTGGATTAGTGTCAATTTCCAGTGCAATAAAAAATAATAAATAAGATTTCGAAAAAAAAAAGGAGCAACAGTTGCACACAGAGGTACAAAATCCAGCTATGCGCATGTGCCCACACACTGGAGGAGCGTTTCGTCGTTGTTATGTAAACAAACGACAGTTGTCTGAGACTTCTTGATAAGCTTTGTGGTTTGTCCATGACAACCGAAAATCAAATTTGGCGTGCAAATGTACAAGGGTTTAGCTTTTGGGGCTTACCAAGTATATTTGGTTAGACCTTTGACAACTTATGTGATGGGGGGGAGGAGGTCAGCGTAGCACCTACAAAAAGTGAATAAAAATGTCATCAAAGTTATTTCATTTTGGGCAACAGATTTGTCAAATTGCTGGTCCCTGGTCAACATAGTTGATAAGTGCACATTTAATGTGTTGGTTTAAAGGGTTCAGACACACACACACACACTCACACCATAACCGCACACACCCTCTAAACATACTTTAACCCCTCTAACTAATGGACAAGCAATACCAAACCATTTTGTGGGAAAACTAAAACAAATATTTGTGCTCCATAACTTGGATATGAGGGTATCTAAGAGGGGGTATTAGGCAATTGCACCAATAAATAATTATGCACAACGTTGTTATTGTTAATTTCTTGAGCTGAGACGCGTAACGGTAAATGCATTTAATTGTTTTTCGAGGGAGCAAGAGCTAAAGGGTCCTATTCAGAGAAAAAATAGTGAGTGTCGAAAAAGATTCGAATGAAAAATCTTGATCCAAGTATGCATTGTTGGATCTAGAGCTGTAAAACTATCGACGATATCGATAATATCGATGGTGGCTGTGCTGCGGGTCATCATCGATTGTTTTTTCCCCATCGATACATCGCGATGTCGGAAAATTCTATATGGTAAAACCTATTTTTAATCCGATTGACTTCAAAATCGTTATGTGTTAAGTTATCTTATCTTATGTTATCGTACTTACGTAATCTTAGCTTACATTATCTTAGCTTACCTAACCTTACCTTTTGTTCCTTTACCTTACTTTACGTTACCTTATGTTACGTTACGTTACGTTACCTTTCGTTGCGTTAACTAACGTTGCGTTACCCTACGTTACGTTAAAATACGTTACCTTAACTAACCTTAGCTTACCTAAGCTTACGTTATCTTACCTTACGATACCTAACGTTAAGTTAAGTTGTGACTAGCGCATTAATGATACGTCATCTTTATGTTCTTGTAGCGCTGGGATATTTAAATAGAATTACTTTCAAATTATTTTAAAATACGTAAAATTACGTCACATTACGTAACGTTACCTAACGTTACGTTATCTTACCTCTCGTTACGTTACTATATTTTATCTTACGATACCTTACCCTACGTTACCTGAGCTTACGTTATCATATCTTACGTTACCTTACTTTACGTTACGTAACGTTACCTTACTGGAAAGAATCAAATCTTTTAAATTAATTTGACTCTTAAATTGTATTATTTTTGGGACTAAGTAGAATCTTTGCATATATAAGTAGGCTATACACGTAGTATCTTCAATTTAAAACTTTATAAAAGAAGCTTATAGAGGCTAAAGTCAAAGTGAAATTGATTACAAGCTCTTTTTAGGGACGATATCTAATCTTCTAGATAGTGGATATGTGTCAGATAGTCACGCATTTTACTCGGTGATTTGTAAGTTTATGTTGGGAAAAGAAATCTCTCTAAGACGGGATTTACATGATGAAGCAAACTTCATGAAGTTTTCTAAGAGGCGAGAGATTTAAATGTATTTCTTTACTATTCGTTTTAAAGGTCTGAAAGAATTCCCCTTTATTTCACGCCTTCTAAGAAAACTTCATGTAGTTTGCTTCATCATGTAAATCCCGACTTAGTGTGTATTGACTTTGTTTGAAGAATAAATAGAGCTTTAGGTACACCTGTAAGGTAGAGCTGTAAAACTATCGACGATATATCGATAATATCGATGGTGGCTGTGCTGCGGGTCATCATCGATTGTTTTTTCCACCATCGATACATCGCGATGTTGGAAAATTTGCCCCAAGCGTGGGGAAATGACTGGACAATTCTTTATGGTAAAACCTATTTTTAATCCGATTGGCTTCAAAATCGTTTTGGAACACAATTTAGAAAATAATTAGACATTTGATTTCTCGGTGGTGGAATTTCCGCCCACAGGCAAGAATAATGGTGGGCATATTTCGATTCAGTGACAATGGCTATTTGTGAGCCGATCTGAATAAAATTCGTTTTGTAAGCTCTAGGGTCAGAATGAATGGATTTATTTCGGGAAGTTTACTGCAAAGGTCGGAATATAGGTGCGGGATTTTAGCAACCTAAATTGTTAAAACAAAATGTGTTTTTTGTTTCGATAATATCGAAATAATCGATGGTTTATACTATCACTATCGAAAACATCGATGGGGGCATTATCGATGTTTTTACAGCTCTAGTTGGATCCCCAATTCCTAGATCCAAAAGTTTTGAGCGCTGCGCTCTTCAACTTTGCTTGCTCTCTCCGTCCAGATACTTTCCAACTATCAAAAATTCAGTACACTCAGAGAAATAATAGAGAATTTTGTACAATAATTAAGAATTTTTCATGTCAAAAATAAGATACATAAGAAAATTCTTAATTCAAGAGCTAATTTCTTGATCCAAGTATGTATTTTTGATCTTGAAATTTATAAATGCGTCCAGATACTTCTCTACTATCCAAAATGCAGCACACTTAGAGCAATAATAGAGATTTTCGAACTAAAGTTACGAATTTTCGTTGTCAAAAATAAAATACAAATGAAAGTTCTTGATTCAAGAGCGATTTTCTTGACCGAAGTATGCTCCAGAAATTTCTAAATCAGTTTAGATACTTCTCTACTGTCCAAATTGCAGTACACTCAGAGAAATAATACAGAATTTCGTACAATAATTCCGAATTTTTCATGTCAAAAATAAGATACATAAGAAAATTCTTGATTCAAGAGCTAATTATCTTGAAATTTATAAATCCGCCCAGATACTTCTCTACTATCCAAAATGCAGTACACTAAGAGCAATAATAGAGTTTTAGGAACTAAAGTTACGAATTTCCAAAGTCAAAAATAAAATACAAATGAAAGTTCTTGAATCAAGAGCGAATTTCTTGACTGAAGTTTTGTTCCTGAAATTTCCAAATTCGTTCAGATACTTCTCCACTTCGAACTTAAGAATTTTGTATGTCAAAAATAATATACGAATGAAGGTTCTTGATTGAAAAGCGAATTTCTTGATCCAAGTATGCATTTTTGTTTCCGAAATTTCTAAAAACCATCTAGATATTTCTCTAATATCTAAAATTTAGTGCACTCAAAAAATAACAGAAAATTAAATACTAAAATCAAGAATTTTCGATATCAAACATAAGATGCGAATGAAAAATCTTAATTAAAGAATTTCCAAATTCAAGTTTGCATTTTGTATACCGAATTTGTAGATCCAAGAGTTTTGAGCGCTTTGCTGTCCAATATTGCTTGCTCTCTCCGTGCAGATACTTCTCTACTACACGCTATGCTGTCCTACTTTGCTTGCTCTTTCCGTTCAGTTAATTCTCTTTACTCCCCTGACCCATTTAAACCCAATTGATTCAGTTAAAGAACAAACACGAGCGTTAGTATTTAATTTGCAGAACGCTTTTTACACTCTGTTTCAAAGGTATGAAACAGCCGGAAAAAAGCATCTTCAACCCTATAAAGTATACATATACAACAAATTTTTGTGAACTTTTTGGATAATGGCTTAAAGTAAATGTGCATGACAGAAAAAACACTGTTATAACTGATTTAATAATTGCAGATTCTGTTTCAAAGTGTATGAATAGCGATAGACACAAAAAAGCATCACCGACCTTACCGACCAAGATCAGCACTGAATTCCTCTATTCATTGTGTCCGACAAACCTGTACCTCTAATGGGAATCCCCTAGTCTAACCCTTTTCCCTACCCCACAAAATGTGACCGCAGTATTGCGTGACCAGACTTGATGAGTGCGTATGTGTGTGTGTGTGGTGTTACTGTATGCACTCGGTGTGTTTGTATAAAATCAAAAAAATTGACACTAATTGAAATATGTCAGAGATTAAGAGGCACTAAGTAAGGCCACATCCTCACCCTAGCTCACTGCCTTTACTCTTCAGTTATTATGCAAATTTAAAAAAAAAAATCTTCTCGATTGAGTGCCAAAACCATCCCTAATCTAGGTTCAGATTGAATATTTCAATTTGCCTCCTCTCTAAGTCGGTCAAGTGGGCAAAGAGCATCGCAGTTGGGCAAAAGCTCATTGTAATAACCCAAAATGACAGTCATAAATCTGTGATTATGGCCCATTGTCTGCTTTAAAGTGCCTCTGTCGGGGTGTCAAGCTGAAAGTCGAGAGATTTTTATGACACCTAAAAAAATTTTGCAAATTTCCCCAGCCAGGAATAACTAACATTCAATATCGGTTCTCTCATTAGCTTTAATGTCTGTTAAAACAATGCCGCTGACTTCATTAAATTCGTGTAAAATTTATAAAAACACACACCAAAAACCACCTGCCCAATGGGCAGACAAATTTTCAGCTATAAATTTTGATAGCTGATTAAAAATAACGAGCGACATTTGCTTTTATTTACCCAGCGCCATGTTGTAAATGGAAAATGATGGCAAATGTTGCTGTTGTTTGGGTTTGGGTAGGGTAGAGGAGAGCTTGTGGTCCTCTGTTTAATTTGGCTTTTGGGCCTACGAAAAGCTAAATCGAAATATTTTTGTTGCCTAATTTGTACAGACAATTAATTTACATTACAAATGGTGGGCAGTTCCAACCAACCATAGGGGTACAATTTGGACAACAGATACAAGTTGTGTGTGTGTGTGTGTGACCTCTAGAAGGGTTTATTGAGTGCTTCCTCTAGCAAGAACTTTGCTCCACTAAAATGGCTATATCTCCTAAACTATTTCGAATTTTTGAAAATGGTTTGAAGGGGATGAAAGTGGAATGCCCAAGCTATAATAATAATGCAAAACAAAAAAATCGAAAAAAAAATTTTTTTCAAAGGTAAAAGACCCTCTTAACTTGTATTGAGTGCTTCCTGAAGCATGAACTTAGCTCCACTAAAGTGGCAATATCTCCTAAACTATTTCGAATTTTTGAAAATGGTTTGAAGTGGATGAATGTGGAATGACCAAGCTATAATAATAATGCAAAACAAAAAAATCGAAAAAAAAATTTTTTCAAAGGTAAAAGACCCTCTTATTGGTATTGAGTGCTTCCTGAAGCATGAACTTAGCTCCACTAAAGTGGCAATATCTCCTAAACTATTTCGAATTTTTTGAAAATGGTTTTGAAGTGGATGAATGTGGAATGCCCAAGCTATAATAATAATGCAAAGAAAAAAATCGAAAAATTATTTTTTTCAAAGGTAAAAGACCCGTCTTAAGGTTGTATTGACTGCATCCTCAGGCATGAACTTTGCTCCACTAAAATTGCAATATCTCCTAAACTATTTCGAATTTTTGAAAATGGTTTGAAGGGGATGTCAATGTGGAATGCCCAAGCTATAATAATAATGCAAAAGAAAAAATCCAAAAAAAAATTTTTTTTTCAAAGGCAAAAGACCAGCTCTTAAGGTTGTATTGAGTGCATCCTCAGGCATGAACTTTGCTCCACTAAAATGGCAATATCTCCTAAACTATTTCGAATTTTTGAAAATGGTTTGAAGGGGATGAATGTGGAATGCCCAAGCTATAATAATAATGCAAAACAAAAAAATCGAAAAAAATTTTTTTTTCAAAGGTAAAAGACCCTCTTAATTGGTATTGAGTGCTTCCTGAAGCATGAACTTGGCTCCACTAAAGTGGCAATATCTCCTAAACTATTTCGAATTTTTGAAAATGGTTTGAAGTGGATGAATGAGGAATGCCCAAGCTATAATAATAATGCAAAAAAAAAAAATAGAAAAGAATAAATTTTTCAAAGGTAAAAGACCCTCTTAATTGGTATTGATTGCTTCCTCTAGCAAGAACTTTGCTCCACTAAAGTGGCAATATCTCCTAAACTATTTCGAATTTTGAAAATGGTTTGAAGGGGATGAAAAAGGAATGCCCAAGCTATAATAATAATGCAAAAAAAAAATCGACAAAAATTTTTTTTTTTTCAAAGGTAAAAGACCCTCTTAAGGTTGTATTGAGTGCTATCCTCAGGCATGAACTTTGCTCCACTAAAGTGGCAATATCTCCTAAACTATTCGAATTTTTGAAAATGGTTTGAAGGGGATGAATGGAATGCCCAAGCTATAATAATAATGCAAAACAAAAAAATCGAAAAAATTTTTTTTTTCAAAGGTAAAGAGACCCTCTTAACTGGTATTGAGTGCTTCCTGAAGCATGAACTTAGCTCCACTAAAGTGGCAATATCTCCTAAACTATTTCGAATTTTTGAAAATGGTTTGAAGTGGATGAATGTGGAATGCCCAAGCTATAATAATAATGCAAAACAAAAAATCGAAAAAAAAAATTTTTTTTCAAAGGTAAAAGACCCTCTTAAGGTTGGTATTGAGTGCTTCCTCAAGCATGAACTTTGCTCCACTAAAATTGCAATATCTCCTAAACTATTTCGAATTTTTGAAAATGGTTTGAAGGGGATGAATGTGGAATCGAATAATAATGCAAAAGAAAAAAATCGAAAAAAATTTTTTCAAAGGTAGGAGACCCTCTTAACTGGTATTGAGTGCTTCCTGAAGCATGAACTTAGCTCCACTAAAGTGGCAATATCTCCTAAACTATTTCGATTTTTAAAATGGTTTGAAGTGGATGAATGTGGAATGCCCAAGCTATAATAATAATGCAAAACAAAAAAATCGAAAAAAATTTTTTTTTTAAGGTAAAAGACCCTCTTACTGGTATTGAGTGCTTCCTGAAGCATGAAACTTAGCTCCACTAAAGTGGCAATATCTCCTAAACTATTTTTTGAAAATGGTTTGAAGGGGATGAATGTGGAATGCCCAAGCTAAATAATAATGCAAAAGAAAAAATCGAAAAAAAATTTTTTTCAAAGGTAAAGACCTCTTAACTGGTATTGAGTGCTTCCTGAAGCATGAACTTAGCTCCACTTGCATATCTCTAAACTTCATTTTTGAGGTTTAGGGAGAAACCTTAAAAAAAAAAAAATAGACCCCTTATTGGTGCTTCCTCAGCAAGAACTTTGCTCCACTAAAATGGCAATATCTGCTAAACTATTTCGAATTTTTGAAAATGGTTTGAAGGTGATGAAAAGGGAATGCCCAAGCTATAATAATAATGCAAAAACAAAAAATCGAAAAAAAATTTTTCAAAGGTAAAAGACCCCTTAAGGGTTTATTGAGTGCTTCCTCAGCAAGAACTTTGCTCCACTAAAGTGGCAATATCTCCTAAACTATTTCGAATTTTTGAAAATGGTTTTGAAGGGGATGAAGTGGAATGCCCAAGCTATAATAATAATGCAAAAGAAAAAATCTAAAAAAAAAATTTTTTTTTAAAGGTAGAAGACCCTCTTAAGTTGGTATTGAGTGCTTCCTGAAGCATGAACTTTGCTCCACTAAAATGGCAATATCTCCTAAACTATTTCGAATTTTTGAAAATGGTTTGAAGTGGATGAATGTGGAATGCCCAAGCTATAATAATAATGAAAAACAAAAGAATCGAAAAAAAATTTTTTTCAAGGTAAAAGACCCTCTTAATTGGTATTGAGTGCTTCCTGAAGCATGAACTTAGCTCCACTAAAGTGGCAATATCTCCTAAACTATTTCGAATTTTTTGAAAATGGTTTGAAGTGGATGAATGTGGAATGCCCAAGCTATAATAATAATGCAAAACAAAAAATCGAAAAAAAAAATTTTTTTCAAAGGTAAAAGACCCCTAAAAGGGTTTATTGAGTGCTTCCTCCAGCAAGAACTTTGCTCCACTAAAATGGCTATATCTGCTAAACTATTTCGAATTTTTGAAAATGGTTTAAAGGTGATAAAAGGGGAATGTCCAAGCTATAATAATAATGCAAAACTAAAAAATCAAAAAATTAAATTTTTTTCAAAGGTTTAAGACCCCTTTAGGGTTTGTCGAGTGCTTCCTCCAGCAAGGACTTTGCTCCACTAAAATGGCTATATCTGCTAAACTACTTCGAATTTTTGGATATGGTTTGAAGGGTATGAAAATGGAATGTCCAAGCTATAATAATAATGCAAAACTAAAAAAATCAAAAAATTAAAATTTTTTTCAAAGGCATAAGACCCCTAAAAAGGGTTTATTGAGAGCTTCTCCAGCAAATTTGCTCCACTAAAATGGCAATATCTCCTAAACTATTTCGAATTTTTGAAAATGGTTTAAAGGTGATAAAAGGGGAATGTCCAAGCTATAATAATAATGCAAAACTAAAAAATCAAAAAATTAAATTTTTTTCAAAGGCATAAGACCCCCTAAAAAGGGTTTATTGAGTGCTTCCTCAGGCAGAACTTTGCTCCACTAATGGCTATATCTTTAAACTATTTGAATTTTTGAATGGTTTGAAGACGAAAAAGGGGAATGGCTACAAATAAAAGGCTACAAATAAACGTAAGCCAAACACAACAAAATTCGATATTTAGTCCTAATTTTTACTTTCCGATTAAAAGGAGCGAAAATATGAATTTATGCTTTAAAATTGGTTTATAACCAAATGTCAGAAGTTATTTAAGCTTTAAATTTGAAATTAGTTGTGTGGGTAAGTAAAATGAAGTTAGATATTTTAACGGTCCAAAAACGATTCCAAACCTGTTTAAATAAAAGAATATAATTTTTTTTTGTATTTCTAAAACAACATCTAGCCGAGTTCATGACCCTTTTGCCCAAGTTATTTGCTAGCCTAAGGCCATCGGAACGTGGTCTTCATGCTGTCTCGGGGTAAGCCTAAATAAAATATTAACTTGGCTCAACTTCAAGTGCACGTTTCAATTAGCCACGAAAGCCATTTTATAATTGAAAGCAGCAAGCGGCAGGATGTCTTGAAAGGGAATGAGCAAATGATACACATCGATAGAATAAATATTTACAGCTCGGCCAGTTGAATTGGCCAATAAATTTCTGGGAAATGGGAAACGTGCGGTGGGCAAGAGATTATTATTCATTAGACTCCTGGCGGCAAGTAATTGAAAAGTTATACCGCTACATCATTTTAGCCAAGGCTCAATTTGTCTGATGACTGACACAGACGACGAAGCGTGTGACTAAGCACAAAATTCTCGCTGACTTCCAGGGAGCACATCCTTGTGTGATTATGATTGAGTTGATGTCGTTAATATGTTATCGACAAAAATGGGGGGCGGCATTTGAATTATTAATGAATCTCTGCGCAGCTCAGCTGAGCCAAGTTTAATTAAAAAGCTGCCACACATTCTTCCTTTGCCACTGAAACTATTTCCTGTGGATAAAACTTTAAAAAATTCCACCAAACTTGGCTGATTTCGATTTTTATGGCGGACCAAAATAAAATAAAAAAAAGGAAGGAAGCCAAAGAACATTTCCATGACGATAGTTTGGGAGTGCTTCTTGGCAACAATTTCATTTTGTAGCCACTCGGCATTCCATTCGAGTTTACCTGCACACGCAAACCCAATCCCAAACCCAGAAGCAGAAGCAGCTGTATAAACACTCGAACAATGCCCCGGAATGGAGGGCAAAACCACTTGAACCACAAAATCCAAACAAACACACAGAAAAGTTTTTCGTATTTTTTGCAGTTCATAATTTATGCCAAACAAACATATAAATATTACCTCATTTTCAATGATGAAACCAAAGGAAAGATAACTTATTGAGTTTTTTAAGTTTGTAATTACTTTTGCAAGCCAAAAAGAAAAGTTGTCTCTCTGTCACCAGCATCAACTATAGAGAACCAAACTAAATCACTTTCTACTCAACAGGAACAGGACTTGAACGGGAATAACGTGACCAGAGGGAAACCCACAAAACAACATACGAAACTGGGAGCAGAAAATGCTGATGCGGCTGGCAAAAGTTCAACCAGAAAAGTTCCCAAATTCGGCAGACAGTCTACCCAATCCGCAACCCCAATTACCTACCCCCAACCCTAACTGTCTCACTTTGCCCCTTTGTCTGGTGGCGGCGTCTGCTGTTCGTTGGCCGGAACTGTTAGGCAGCAGTTGGAATTTGATTTTAACGCTTCTTTTGTAAGCTGCGCGTCGGCGAACTCAAATCCAACCAAAAGGCAGACACAACTTCACTCCCGGCTGAGGTTGAGGTGATGCTCCAATGGACACACATTGAAATTGGCTGTCACAGATTGCAACCGCAAGTTTGACCAAACTGTTGAAATGTGCGCCAATTGTGGCGTCATATGCTCGGACAAGTTATTAACTTGCTCTCCCCCTGACGACAGCCGTTGAAACTGATGAATAAGTCTTGGTCTTTAAATTATTAAGGGGCTCCACACCCTCGTCTCCTCCTCGCTATGATTAATAGTTAAAGGACAAAGTGCGACAACACAAATTCATTGATCCTGAACATGAAAATAAAAAACAACAAACAAAAAACCACGTCGTAGTCATTAAAAGTTCCCCAAAATTATAGTTGACCATGACGACGACGACGACAAGAAGGAGGAGGAGAACCTAGAACGACCACAAAAGTAGCGCGAAAACACGACAAAAACAAATTCACACAAATCGATTTCCGGCCCTCACCTTGCCGACAACAACAACAAAAACAAGTAAGAAAGTCAAAGCCGACTGTAATGTACTCTGTACCTGTTTGTGTATAACTGATAACTGTAAAGTGTTGGGTTACAAAAATCTGTGTAAGTGCTGCCCATCACGATTGCGGCCAGTGCTGCCCAGCGTAATTATTTGTTTTGCTTATAACTCGACTATCGTTTATGTTATCTGGAAACGAAGTATGAGGATCGATAAGTAATGACGATTGAAATATATCCCACAAAAAAAATCGAAATTCGAATAATATAACTTCAATATTGTGAAAGATTTAAGGTGTTAAGGGTTAAACTTTAATTACCATTATAATTACGATTTTTTGGCTACTTAAAATTTAATTACCATTGTAATTACGATTTTGGGCTACTTAAAATTTAATTACCATTGAAATTACGATTTTTTTGGTATTTAAAATTGAATTACCATTACAATTACGATTTTTTGGGTATTTAAAATTTATTTACTATTACAATTACAATTTTTTTTGGGTATTTAAAAATTTAATTACCATTTCAACTACGATTTTTTGGGTATTCAAAATTCAATTACCATTACAATTACGATTTTTGGGTATTTAAAATTTAATTACCATTACAATTACGATTTTTTTGGGTATTTAAAATTTAATTACCATTACAATTACGTTTTTTTGGGTATTTAAAATTTAATTACCATTACAATTACGATTTTTGTGGGTATTTAAAATTTAATTACCATTACCATTACAATTACGATTTTTTAGGTATTTAAACTTTGATTACCAATACAATTACCAATTATTCGTAATTAAAAATTTCATTACCATTACAATTTCTTTATAAATTTTTGTACAATTCTTTATGTAATTAAAACTTCCATCGAAATTACTACAATTATTTTTAATTACCAAAAAATTAAATTTTTGAACACAATTACAAAAAAAAAAATTGTAATGGTAATTAAGAATATCAAATTACAAAAAAGTCGTAATTGTTATAGTAATTAAATTTTTAAATACCCAAAAATCGTAGATGTTGTTGTAATAGAAATTTCTATTTACAGCTATGTTCTATTCATATGAAGCATTGTGCCAAAATGAATTTTAATGTGATCTAACAATAGGCCTTTAAGTTAAGATACTCAAAATGGCTTTAGTCAAAAATGTATTTAGTTTAATTTAGACTCCTTTCGAAAATCCATTTTCCTTTTAAAAACTGCAATATCCTATAAAAACCTTGAAACTTCTAAATAAAGTTACCCATACGCAGTGTGGGCTTATATGAGCGACTAAGGTGGGTGTGTTCGGGAATGGTTTAAAATGTTCCCCAAATGTTATTTTTGATATAATTTAATTTAAAATGTTCCCCGAATGTTATTTTTGATATAATTATAAAATCCTCTTGGACTATGCCAAAAAATCAGACCATTTTGTCCAGTGTTAATTGGTACAAGGGGTAACTTATTGAAATTTGCCTGACGCATTTAAAAAACAAGTAAGAAAGTCGGTCAAGCCCGATTGTAATATACTCTGTACCTGTTTGTACCTGTATTGCGGTTCGATAAGTAATGATGAGTAGAATATATGTCTAGATGGTTCGAAACACCTAACTCTAAAATTGCGGGATATTTGAGGTGTTTTTCAAATTGCGGGGGTGGCAACTCTACTATCGTACATCTGATCGAAAATCAATTTATGGAGGCTCGATAAGTAATGATGATTAGAGTATATGTCTAGAAGGTTTGAATAACCTAACTCCAAAATTTGGGGATATTTGAGATGTTTTTCAAATTGTGGGGGTGGCAACTCTACTATCATTCATCTGATCGGAAACAAATGTATGGGGGTTCGATAAGTAATGATGAGTAGGATATATGTCTAGAAGGTTCGAACAATCTATCTCCAAAATTGTGGGAGTTTTGAGGAGTTGTTCAAATTGTGGGGGTGGCAACTCTACTACCATGCATCTGATCGAAAATCAATGTATGGAGGCTCGATAAGTATTGACAAGTAGAATATATGTCTAGAAGGTTCGAACAACATAAATCCAAAATTGTGGGAGATATGATGGGTTTCTTTTTTCAAATTGCGGGGGAGGCAGGGGGCGTGGCAAAAATCAAAAATAAACTTGATCTGCCTGCAAGTACAGTGCCGTTCAACTGAATAGGTTTGACTTTTTTTGTTTTTAACTTTTTATTTTTTAACTAGCCCGATTTATGTGAAATAAATTTTGTTGTATAAAGAATTTAGTCATTTGTGAAATAGCAAAGTTTCTGTTCTATTAGTTTTGTTTTTATATAATTTTTATTATTTTTTTCAAAAACATAACAAAAAAATCTCCTTTTTTGGCTCACTGAATAGGTTTGTCCACTAAAACTATTAAACAAAGAATAAAATCGAAATTTCGCGCTTGGTAACTTAAATAATAAGCACTGTTTTAGCATTATTTAGATTTGATAGCCCACCCTTGTCATCTCGTACTCCATCGTAATCTGCCATATTTCGCGGAATAGCGATACTTCGAAAGTCTATTTGCCGTCTTATACTTTGCGTTCATCTTCGAGTGACAAACTGGAGCTCGCCTGTTCCATAAAACGATATTGGCCCCACAACCGCAAGTGTGATGGCGACTTTAAAATCATTCTTCCTTTCGCATATCGTAAATAGTAAAATATAGATCCGGTCGATCGAGGTTGAACTTCTTTTCGTCGGAGAAGACCACCGTCTTCCACTTCTTGTTCCACGTCATGTGTTCTCGGGCAAATCGAAGTTGTGCTTCCTTACGGCATCATTGAAAGGTGGTTTTTTTTTTTTCAATCTCTTTAAGTGTTTGGCGCTTCGAATAATTCGTTTTACCGTGGCTACACTAGCGTTTACGCCGCATTCTTCCCTAATTTTCCAGCAAAGGTGGGAATGCAGGATAAGTCGCCTCTCCGATGCTGTTGTTGCATATTTTTTTCCTCCATTCATTTTTTTTCTAGTCTGCTTATTACGGAGAAAATTACTCCACAACGTTTTAACTTCGACCGATTTTCTTGGCTATTTCATAGTGTTTTAGACCAAATTCACTATAGCCTTTATTAGACCTTTTTCAAAATCGGTAAAAGGTTTTCCGCGGCCATTTTACAAAAAACTGATTTCAGTTGCTTTAAATTTTGGAACACAAAAGAATTCAACTCTGTTCAATCACGCAGTCAATCAAAAGTGAAGCCAAAAGTGTCAAACCTTTTCAGATGAGCCAAAAATAGCGCGCTCATTTAGTGAAATTCACGATGAAAGCAAATTTTTAATTACCGTGGCATTTGTCCCGTTACTTTTTTTTTTTGCATATAATGAGTAAACAAATGAAGGTTCAAAATAAAGAAAAGATCGAAAAATTCAATTGAACAAAGAAAGTGAAAATTCTGACCTATTCAGTTGAGCGGCACTGTATAAGAATTATATATTCCAAACACTTTAAAGCTCTAGCTCTTGCCATCTCTGAGATTTATTCGTTCATACGGACAGACGGACATGTCTATATCGACTCTGCTGTTGATGCTGATCAAGAATATATATACTTAATAGGGTCGGAGATGCTTTCTTCTGGCTGTTATACATACATTTGCACAAACCCAATATACTCTTAGTACCCACAGTACAGAGTATAACAACAGCTGCAAGTGGCTTTCTCCGCTCAATTGCGATTTGTTTTGCTGTTTTTCCGTTTGTTGCCTTAAGCGAACTTTTGTTATTGATGGCCCCATACACCGGTGCCAGATCGAACCAAGGCCAAGTACTCGCCCTAATCACCATGCTGGTTACAGTAAGAGCGAACATGGCTTCCATGTTGATTAATGGTGTTCTGGCCTAGTTCGTCCACACAGCTGTTTCCGGCACTTAACTGTAATTGGAGCAAACTGTTGGCCAAATCACGACACTTAAAATTAGTTAATAGCATATTCAAATTTTTTACATAGAGCCGGAGGCTAGCACTTCATTAATCAAAGTTTAGTCATAGAAAGTTTAATAAGCTGCAGCATCTTTTACGCTCTGTTCAGGCAAATGCAAATCGGATTTCATTAGCGACAATTCAAAGACTTTTCCACTTTGTTTGTTGCTCCTTGCAATTTCCTTTGCTCGATTGTCCGGAGATTTCTTTTCAAGCTTTCTACTTCAGCCCCATCCCAGCGGCTCGTTATGATTTTAACGACCAGTTAGCGCTTCTACTTCCCCTCAGCTCGGGCTTTACTGGTTAATGGAGGGTTGCCACCCTCGAAGTTGTTTTTATATGAAAATCAAACAAACTGACCCGCCCCCACCAGCATTCTCTCTCTCTCTCTTTTAAGTGAGACATGCCATTGCATGATTTGCCTACCCCATCTCAATCGTCTCTATGGTTATTTGTTTATGTGAAAGGCTCACTCAATTCCATTTCAATTCGACTGCATTCCTCTGTGATTTATTTCCCTTGCTTCATCTGCTCGATGACTGACTGATATGTTGCATACCTTGCGAGGCAACGGTAAACAAAGTTGAGCGATTTCTTTTCAATCGCTGTCAACATTAAACATTAAAATTAAATATCTTTTACACGATATTTTGCGCGTCTGACTTTCATTTCTTTGGGGTTGCCCCAGTAACAAGCAATTTTCTTCTCCCCTAAAAATGTGTACACTGTTCAAGGGTGCGTAAAAATGCAATTTCAACAAGTTTCACTTTGATGTGCACATTTTCTTGGTACCCACGAACCCAACACCAACCATTGAACTAACCGTCACCATTTCTGGTTGTAAGTGGCGCAAGAAAATTTCCCTTCAAATGAAAAGTTAATGCGAAAGAAAATTATTTTTAATGAATAGAAAACAGTGGGGAATATTACGCTTAAAATTACACAGTACGACACATTTTTCTTGGGTGGTTCGAACATCAATCTGAGTCAGTATTCTGATTAAAAGAGCAATTGGAAGGAAGTGCAGGTACACTCAGCAAAACACACAACTTCACAACTATCACAACTTTTACAAATAACTTTTTTAGAATCTAGTTTCACGAAACTTGGAGTCTTTCAAAATGTACTTCAAAAGGAGGTATACAATTTTTCCTCATTTTTAGTGCACGAATCGGGCTCTATAATTCTCAACTGATGTAAGCTTTCTCTAAAATCAAGGGTAATTTCAAAATACTCTTAGTTGTTAATGGAACGAAGCGAAAATGTCTAGCAAAAGATCTTCAAAAAGGTTTAAAATAGTTTTAAAATTATAAAAAAAAATGTCTTTTAGTAGCGATGTCGGATATTTGAAAAAAATTTTTAATGGATATTTTTTCGATATTGAAAATTATCATTTCGATATTGAAAAAATATCGATATTCTAAAAATTTTTCAATAAAATGATTTTGTGGGGAAAAAAAAATTTTTTATGATGTTAGGAAAGTAAAAAAAGGTTAGGTAAAATAATTTGGCTGCTCGGTCGTAGGCCGAGTTCACCCAGAGGCCTTTCGACCCATTGTTATCCTAATGAGGGGGGCAAATTAACAAATATTTTTAAATATTAGAGAAGGTATTGAAAACTTTCAATCTCTTCCTAATTCCTGCAGCTGCGAACAAAAAGTCTTTTCTGACTGGTACGTGCATCTTGGCGGCCGTATATGGCACTATGGGGCAGTGTCCCGAAATGACTCCTATCACTATCTAATCCTGTTCTTTCTAAAGTGTAGGAGCAGGAGGTTCGAAATTTGCTACGTATCTTGCCAGAGTGATCGGGATGATGTGACATATATTACCCGGTACGATGTCACCATTGTCGTTCTGCCTTGGTTCAATGGTTGTCCTATATAGTTCTGTTAGAATATCCTGATTGGTCTTTGTACGTCCGTTACCGCTTATGACATTAGCTGCGCTGATCCGATTCTTTGCACACTCGTCAGCTCACTCGTTGCCTGGTATGCCTGAGTGGCCAGGTACACAGACGAGGGTGATGGAGTACTGACGGATTTGAATTCAGTGCAGTCATCGTACCGCTCCGGAATATTAGTTGCTATTGGTGGTGCGATGACTATCAGGCTTTAATAGCAGCCTGACTGTCGACCAAGATTAATATGTTCCTTGGTTGTTTCTGAACCAGGGTGTATATAAGACCGCTAGGTGTCATTTCAAGCGGATTTAAAACTAAATTCTGTCTGTGATCAAAATTTACAGAACAGAGCTCCGAAACCCAAAAAATATACAGATAAAATGTATTTTTATAGGCTTGACACAAATATGTATTTTATTTTATTTATAGTAAAAGCTGTTGTGGAAACTTATTCAAGAATTTATAGTGAAAGAAGACCCTAAAGTTGAAAATAAAACATATCAACAACAAAGAAACAAGCAGTTAAGTCCAAGAAATGTAAGAACTTTTTTTTTTACCAATAATCGCTAGACAGAGATTTTTGGAAGACACGTTGAGTTATGTGCTTATCGGTTATTAGGCTTCAGTTGTAGGAAACAACACTTTAATAGTCGAAGACAACTTTTTTATGGTCGAATCGAAGCGCTCCGATGGCACCGAGGTTCCTGGTGAAGTATCATATGCCAATTCTAAGTCGGAAAGCGCTGGCATATGTCTTTCTCTTCCATGGAGAACTTAAAAATATCGCCGAAAATATCACAACAAAATATTCGATATACGATATATCGCGTTTGTAAAATATTCGATATTGATATATCGTTTTTTCGTCAAAAATATAGATATTCGATATATCGATATTGTTTTTCCTTTTTGACAAAAGTATCGATATATCGATATTCGATATAATTTTTCCGCAACCCTACTATTTAGTCGCTACATCGTATTGAATCTCCAGATCTAAAACAAAAAAGTTCTGCATATTTTTTGTATACCAACAAATTTTCTTAGCTATAGGATATAGTCTTCCGATTCCGACCAAATTTTGAAAATCTGCTTAAAAGCATTTGATTTTTGTGATTGCTGAAAACTATCGTACAAAACCAAAATGTGTTTCTAACAAAGACCTATTTCGACCGATGGTTCCTATGGCAGCTTTAGAATATAGACATCCGATTTTGATAGTTTAAAAACGCTATCATAGAAATCAAATAAAGTTTCTCTCATCCAATCCGGGCGGTTCCGACATATTAGCAGCGTGCAGAAGACTCTGTGCAAAATTTTAGCTAGATAGATAAAAAACTAAGAAACTAATTTACGGAAGGACGGTCAAAGCTTAATCTAGTTAGCTCGACGCCCTGATCAGGTATAAGAAAGAGTTTTTTTGAGCCTAATTTCAAATTCTGTTGAGGTTCTAAGAAAGTTCTCAGTGTAATAAATTTACTAGCTAACCTCTTTTCAAATTATCTTACACCTGGATTCAACAAGTACGACAATCAAGAAACAAGTGTTTTTCTCAGTGTAGAAGTCATTCCACAGATTTTCTGTAGAGAAAGATGCACACCTTTGCCAACTAATGACACTAATTATCCTCTTAATCTTTTATGCAAATAGTGTGAGCAAAAATAAAACTAACCCCGACCATTCCTCCTGCTGACTTTTGCCTTTGTTTGCCTTTGCGGTTGTTGCGTCACGTGTGTGTGTGGCAGAGTCGTTTAGACAATCGCAATCGCAGGTATTATATAATTATGAGCAGCGGGGGGGAGGGGGTAGCAAAACTTTGGGCAGGCAAAGTTGGCGGCTATGCAAAGCGTGTGATATGAAAGACGGCCAAAGTTTGACAAAGCAGCGGCAAGAGTGAAGTTATGCCAATTGCAGTTGTGGTTTTCATGTCGCTAAAGAGGCTAATCTTAAACGTATTTGGGGTTGAGACATTTCCGTTTCAAATTGAGGTTATCACAAGTGCATTTCCCTTACCTGAGTCACTATTTTCCTCTGCATATTTGATGCGAGCACTTTGGGTGTTTTTTTTTCTCTGTTTGCTCCTCTGGCGTTTCATCTCCTTTGCGTCAAGGCAGTTTGTCAGGAAAGTAGCTCACTTGGGCCCAAACTCCTTGCGCAACGGGGTGCAAAGCAATTTGGGATTCAAAAACGTAACGAAACTGAAATAGAAAACGGAACTGAAGTTTACAAAAGATGGTTTAAGACTTTGTGCCAGGATGAAAGCTAACGAAAAATGTTTTTTCTTGTTCTGTAATTGGATTTAAAATTGTCTTAAGATTGGAGCAAACGGCTGCTTTGTTCTAGTCTAAATGCACACACACACACAGTCACCCACTCTACACAGCCCCAATCTCTTGGAGGCTAGCGGAAGCGGAAGCGCAACATTCAACATCCGACACAGACGTTTCAGCAGGGGGGGGAGAGTAAAGCTGAGAGTTGCCGAGAGTAAACAGCATTTCCATTTGCAAAGCAAGAGCGGACGCGGCTTAGTCTGATCCTGGGGAGTAAATAATGCAACAATGCAGAGCACGCGAATACACTCAAAAAAAAAAATAACGTACAGCGCTGATTGAACAGAGTTTTTATACCTTGACCAGGCGATTGCTTTGGAAAATAGTGTTGGAAAACAGTGTTGGAAAATCGTGTTGGAAAACAGTGTTGGGAAATAAGTGTGGGAAACAAGTGTTCGAAAACAATGTTGAAAAACAGACTTGGAAAACAGTGTTGGAAAACAGTGTTGGAAAACAGTGTTAAAATATTGAGAACAGTGTTGAAAAGCAATGTTAAAGTGTTGGAAAATAGTGTTGCAAAACAGTTTTGGAAAATAGTGTTGCGAGAAAGTGGTGGGTAAGTGTTGGTAAACAGTAAGTGGAAAACAGTGTTGGGAAATAGTGTTGGAAAACAGTGTTGGAAAATAGAGTTGCGAGAAAGTGGTGGGTAAATGTTAGGAAATAGTGTTGGAAAACAGTGTTGGAAAACAGTGTTGGAAAAAAGTGTTGGAAAACAGTGTTGGAAAACAGTGTTGGAAAACAGTGTTGGAAAACAGTGTTGGAAAACAGTGGAGGAAAACAGTGTTAAAATATTGAGAACAGTGTTGAAAAGCAATGTTAAAGTGTTGGAAAATAGTGTTGCAAAACAGTTTTGGAAAATAGTGTTGCGAGAAAGTGGTGGGTAAGTGTTGGTAAACAGTAAGTGGAAAACAGTGTTGGGAAATAGTGTTAGAAAACAGTGTTGGAAAATAGTGTTGGAAAATAGTGTTGCGAGAAAGTGGTGGGAAAATGTTGGAAAACAGTGTTGGAAAACAGTGGAGGAAAACAGTGTTAAAATATTGAGAACAGTGTTGAAAAGCAATGTTAAAGTTGTTGGAAAATACACCGATAAATGTCTGGTGAGGCCAAGGGGGGAACCAAACCATATCAAATGTAGCGAAGTAAATGTTATATTGAAGGTTAAATTAGTGTTGCAAAATAGTGTGGGAAATATAGGTTTTTTAATTGAGGGGGAAAGTGGTGGGTAAGTGTTGGAAAAAACTTGGTGGAAAACAGTGTTGGGAAATAAGTGTCGGAAAAAATGTAGTCTTGGAAAATAGTGTTGGAGAAATAGGTGTTGCAGGAGGAACGGACTGGGACAAATGTTGTCTAAATACAGTATTGGATAATAATAGAAAACAGAGTTGGAAAACCGTGTCTTCTGCGTGATACAATGTTGAAAACAGTGTTAAAAAACAATAATAAAAACACTGGTGGATAATAGTGTTAAAAAACAGTGTTGGAAATAGTGTTGAAAAAAATGTTGGAAAATAGTGTTGAAAAACGGTGTTGGGAAATAGTGTTTTAAACAGTTTTGGGAAACAGTGTTGAATAAATTATTGTGGGGAAATCAGTGTTAAAATGTTGAAAACAGTGTTGTAAACCAATATTAAAGGCAGTGTTAGAAATTAGAGTTGCAAAAAAGTTTTGAAAACTAGAGTTGCCAGAAAGTGGTGGGAAAGTGTTGGGAAATAGTGTTGGGAAACAGCGTTGGGAAACAGTGTTAGAAAACAGTGTTAGGAAACAATGTTGAAAATCTTTGTATTGTATTGTGCATTGAATTTATATTTTTTTTTTAGTGTAGAAAACTAAAAATGAGGCTTGGGGGAGTTGGATAAAGAAATTTAATTTCACGTCGTTTTAACTCAAGTGGCTTTTCTTTCATTTGACGGCAGGAGACTGGGACATTCCATGATTTTGTCATTCGACTAGATGTACTCGTAAGACAGCAATTGACACCTTTTAACATTTGGTGCCACCTCTTGCTCTCCCCCAGACGCCTGTCGCTCTTCATTTGATGTCCCTTGCATTGTCGCCTGCTGGTGACGGATTCGATTTCGATTATTATTGTGTCTTGGTTTCTGTTTACCCACCATCAGGGCTCTTCTCCTTCCCGCTTAAAAAAGAAAATCAATTTCCGCTCAAGGTTGGATAAGCGGATGAGGGTCTTTTGAGGAAAGTAAACACCAAATGCACAAAGTTTGCACAACAGTGGAAAATCTTTGAAGGGGATGTCAGGGGGTGGCGGCGTGATGGTGGGTAACAAAGCAAATTGCGAAATAAACTTTCTCTTTGCGTCTGCAACGCATCCGTAGTTTACACTCATGCTACCCGTAAGCACCAGGGATCCATTAACACACACACACACGGCAATGCACCCGCTGGTGTCCACCTGTAAGTCAAATCTCATTTGCACTCCATTAACCCATCAATTCTGCAGCTGCCCTTTGCCATTAGCATTGAGTGAGTCTTTGTGCCTTCCACAGCTAATATTACCCACCTCCAGCTGGCTGTCAATGTCACAGCATGTGGGTAGAGGGGGGGGATATCCGCGTTACAATGACACTAACATGATCTGTGACAATGCTAGGTCCACACCCTGTCCACTGGATGGCTATTTTAAGCTCCTCCTTTACACCAATTAACCCTACCAACAGCTGTGAGCCTCGACAATCAAATACCCTGTACCCTTGATATTGCAACCAGTTTGATGCCTTAAAACTATTTAATAAGGTTGGTGATTCTAGTTCATTTTAATGACCTGGTTCATTAATGCATTTTATGATGAACTAAAGTTCAAAAAAATTAACTAAAGGTGAAAAAGTTCAAGATACTTCAACAAATGAACTATTGTTCAATAAGTGAACTATCGTTCAAAAAAAATCTATAGGTCAAACAGTTCAAGATAGTTTAAACGAGAAGGCAAAGCTAACTTCGACTGTGCCGAAGTTTTAATACACTTGAAAAACTTTACTCCAACTGATTTAACCAGTAAAATATATATAGGATATAGATATCAGATATTAAAAAATTTTTAAATCATTGATAATAAAAATAGGATACCATAAAAAAACTTTTCTTAGTAAAACACATTTTCCGACCGATCGGTCCTATGGCAGCTATATGCTATAGTCATCCGATTTTATAAATTTTTTAAAAAATTTGTAAAATCATATAAAACTAATATCTACCAAGATTGGTGACGATACGATGGAAAACAAAAGAGTTTTTCTCACTAGAACTTGTTTTTTTGACCGACCGTTCCTATGGCAGCTATATGCTATAGTGATCCTTTTGATACATTTTTCCAGAATTATGTGAAATCATATAAAACTATCATTTACCAAGATTAGTGACGCTACGATGGAAAACCAACAAGTTTTTCTCACTAAAACTTATTTTCCGACCGATCGTTCCTATGGCAGCTATATGATATAGTCATCCGATTTTGATAAATTTTTTCGAAATTGTGTGGAAGCATATAAAACTAATATATACCACGATTGGTGACGCTACGATGAAAAACAAAAAAGTTTTTCCCACTAGAACTAGTTTTTTGACCGACCCTATATATGGCAGCTATATGATATAGTCATCCGATTTTGATAAATTTTTTCACAATTTTGTGGAAGCATATAAAACTAACATACACCAAGATTTGTGCCGCTACGATGGAAAACAACAAAGTTTTTCTAACTAGAACTAGTTCTTAGACCGATCGTTCCTATGGCAGCTAAATGATATAGTCATCCGATCCGGCCGGTTCCGACATATTAGTTGCGTGCAGTAAAAAGAAGACTCTGTGCAAAATTTCAGCTCGATAGCTTTAAAACTGAGAGACTAGTTCGCGTAGAAACAGACGGACAGACGGACGGACGGACAGACGGAATTGAACTCAGCTCGTCGTCCTGATCAAGAATATATATAGTTAATGGGGTCGGAAATGAATATTTTTATGCGTTACAAACTTCTGGGCAAAATTAATATACACTTTTCAAGTGTATAATGAACTAAAGGTGAAAAAAGTTCAAGATACTTCAACAAATGAACTATTGTTCAATATTTTCAATATGTGAACTATCGTTAAAAAAAATCTATAGGTCAAGCAGTTCAAAATAGTTTAAAAAATGAACTATAGTTCAAAACCTAATACCTAGTTTATTTAGTTTATTTTAAGGCCTAGTTTATTTTAAAGACTAGTTCATTTTATAGACTAGTTCATTTTAATGACTAATTCATTTTAATGATCCGTTAGTTTCAATGATTAGTTCATTTTAATGACTATTGTTAAAAAATATGAACGATTTTTAGAAAAAATATTTAAAATATTGTGCTTAAAAAAATCAAAATAGCTAATTTTAATGACTAATTCATTTAAATGAATAATTTATTTGAACTAGTTCATTTTAATATCTAGTTCATTTGAAGTAGTTCATTTTAATGGTTAGTTCATTTGAAGTAGTTTACTTAAAGTAGTTCATTTGAAGTAGTTCATTTTAATGCTTAGTTAATTTGAACTAGTTCATTTTAATATCTAGTTCATTTGAAGTAGTTCATTTTAATGGTTAGTTCATTTGAAGTAGTTCATTTAAAGTAGTTTACTTAAAGTAGTTCATTTGAAGTAGTTCATTTTAATGATTAGTTAATTTGAACTAGTTCATGTTAATAAATGGTCCATTCTGAACTAGTTCACAAAACCAAATACCATAGTTCCAACTTAGAAAATTTCAAGATCATCTCTATATATATATAAAGAGTTTGTCTGACTGACTGACTGACTGACTGACTGACTGACTGACTGACTGACTGATTGGCAATCAACGTAGAGCCTGAACGGTAAGAGATAGAAAGCTGAAATTTTCACAGAAGTTCCTTATGAGTTGAAAGTGAGCACTAAGGCTCTACCCCTAAGGGGTGGAAAACTCCCGGAAAAGCTACTATGGGGAAAATTTTGTTTTTTCATCCGATTGACTTGAAATTTGGTTTGTAAGTAAAGTAAGCGAATTAATTGGACACCTGTTTCCCAGATTTCAGAAAATCCGCCCACAAGGAAAATGGCCGGAAAATTCTTCATGAAAGAAACTATTTTTCATCCGACTGACTTCAAACTCGTTTGTGAGGATGTTAAGCAGAATAATTAGACTTGAGCATTTCCGATGATGGAAAATCCGCCCGAAAAGTCGGGAAATTCCCGGAAAATTCCAAAGGGGAAAAACTATTTTTCATCCGACTGACTTCAAACTCGTTTGTGAGGATGTTAAGCAGAATAATTAGACTTGAGCATTTCCGATGATGGAAAATCCGCCCGAAAAGTCGGGAAATTCCCGGAAATTTCCAAAGGGAAAAACTATTTTTCATCCGACTGACTTCAAACTCGTTTGTGAGGATGTTAAGCAGAATAATTAGACTTGAGCATTTCCGATGATGGAAAATCCGCCCGAAAAGTCGGGAAATTCCCGGAAAATTCCAAAGGGAAAAACTATTTTTCATCCGATTGGCTTCAAACTCGGTTTTGTAAAGAGAGTATGCTAAGTAATTGGACATGAGATTTTCAAATGTTGGAAAATCCGCCCACAAAGAAAATACCCGGAAAATTCTATATGAAAAACTATTTTTTGATCCGATTGACTTCAAACTCGGTTTGCAGCGATAGTATACAAAATAAGTTGACGTGAAATTTTCGATTGTGGAAACTCCACCCATAAGGAAAATGCCCGGAAAATTCTATATGGAAAAATCTATTTTTCATCGGATTGACTTCAAACTCGGTTTGCAAGCATAGTATGCAAAATAATTAGACATGAGATTTTCCAATGTTGAAAAATCCACCAGAAAAGTCGGGAAATTCCTGAAAATTCCCGGCGTGGTTGCAGGGTTTGTACGCTCAATGGACCAAATAGGTGGAAAATAATTTTTCTCAGTTCTGAAGTTCGGAAAATGGGTGGCGGGGGTGGTATCATTGCCAAACTTTTTTTTCATCATTTGGCGGCTTTACTATGGTGGCGAAGCGAAGCGCGCCAGGTTATATGCATTATTTATATATAAAACGTAAGATATGTCTCTAAACCTCTTTTGAACCGGTTCACAGATTAATAGAGGCAAACATATGTATAGTTCATAACGAACCACTTACTCTTACGCTCTTATCAATAATCTTAGCTTAAACATCAACTTTCAAGGTTTCTGCTGCAGCTTTCCCACTTCATCTTCCTATGCCAAGCCAAAATTCTTGCTATTCCTCAAGCTTCTCACAGCTAACTCAGGTATACCCAGCCATAAGCATACCTTTGGGGTTGGTTGATTGGGCAACTTGCCTTTGAAATATCACGACACGTGCCAGACGCAAATGGAAATGAATCCCGTTGAAGTTGCCATTCTAATTTGTCCCAAGCACCACACGATTGTTCCCCAGGCTGAAGCGCACCTTTCCTCGACGATAAAAATTAAATTCTAATTTATATTTACGAGCTGATAAAGCTCCCGTAGTGCGTTAAACTCGAAACAAGAGCCATTCATATATATATATATATGGGCGGCTATTCCAGCTTCTGTCCAGGTAGGGTAAGTTTTGTGTGGGTTCACAAAGAAGATGGGGGGGGGGATGTGAATGTGTAAAGTGCTTTTGTAGAGCTTGAAATGAATGGAGTATGCCAAGGGTTCTCTACGCATTTGTTTAGATAAGCAAAAGGTGTTTCCCTTAGCCTTGTTTTTGTTTCCAATCGAGTTATTTTTAACCAACTACCGAAAATTAGCTAACTAAATAAAAACAAAGCCATAAAGGGGAGCCAACAAACTTGAGATTTTAAGAAGATTATTGATATTTGAGACAGACCCGCGGGTAGGTAGTTCACCATGTTTTTACCCTTGAATATCATCTTGGGTTAATGCAAGTAGTCACAAATGATTTCTCGCCCCTCCATTTTATTTCACAACAAATTAACTTTTTGGTCTTGACAAATCTGTTACAAATTAGAATAAATTATTTAGCAGCCTCTTCATTCTATTTTTTTTTTTTTTATTTGGGGTCTTTTTCCTTAGACCCCAGCAACGCCTTCATAGACAATCTACTTGCTCCTCCTCTCACACTTCTTCTCTCATCATTGCCGAGGCCCATTTTCATCGCCATTTTCCATGACGCATAATTAAATATTCAATTTCCATGGCGACGCTAGAGAGAGGCAGAGGATTTTTATATTCATTTCTTAACGCTGGTCCAGAGCCCCAGTTTGTTTGCCTAACGATTTCTGTTTGTTTAGACTTCAATTTTATACTCATTTGGCAGTGGAGGGACTTACATGGTTATCTGGCAACACACAATGCCAGGAGTCATATCCATTTGGTCTCTCTATCGAAGCAGACGATGGGGAATTAAATGAATTTGCCTTCCCCTAGATGATGCGGTTGGGAGTTGGAGTATGCTTGCCATAATTATTGCCTCCACTCCACACACACACACACACCACTTCAGCGGTTGCCAGGCCATATGTGTGTGAGCGTTAAGCGAGATGTAGCACAGTTTTTGGGGCAACCGAAAACAGAGAGGCGGAGGCACTCATTTAGTCAAACAATTATATCCAAGTGCACACAGACAGAAACTCTGTTCACTTGTGTGGAAATATCTCATGCTACCCCAAAGCCCCCCCCCCCCCCAACCATCACAGATACCCTTAAATCAGTCTATAAATGTTGGCCAAATTGCTTTAATGTGCAGCGAAAGTTTAGCTAACAACAACCGTGTGGGGGGGGGGGGGGTGTATACTGGGGGGTGGTTAAATGGAGGGAACCATAACAATAAAAACAGCAGCGAACAGAGAAGCCAGACTACAGCTGTTGAAACATGACTTTGTGCTTGTTTAGAAACACTTGCAAAATATTATTGCCGCAACAACAACAAAAGGAAAAGAGGGGAATATGCCATGTGCCAGGCAAACAACTAAGCTTTATCATCAGAACATTAGTATATTGGTTTAGATGCTAGAGGGAGTAGCCAAGTAGCTACGAGGGCAGTTTAATAAGTCAGTGTTGTTACTTTAAAATCAAAACAGTATATAAAAACGAGAAGGCAAAGCTAACTTCGACTGTGCCGAAGTTTTAATACACTTGAAAAACTTTACTCCAACTGATTTAACTGGAAAAATATATATAGGATATAGATATCAAATATTAAAAATTTTTAAATCATTATTAATAAAAATTTGATACCATAAAAAAAACTTTTCTTAGTAAAACACATTTTCCGACCGATCGGTCCTATGGCAGCTATATGCTATAGTCATCCGATTTTTATAAATTTTTTTAAAAATTTGTAAAAGCATATAAAACTAATATCTACCAAGATTGGTGACGATACGATGGAAAACAAAAAAGTTTTTCTCACTAGAAGTAGTTTTTTGACCGACCGTTTATATGGCAGCTATATGCTATAGTCATTCGATTTTGATACATTTTTCCAGAATTATGTGAAATCATATAAAACTAACATACACCAAGATTAGTGACGCTACGATGGAAAACAAAAAAGTTTTTCTCACTAAAACTTATTTTCCGACCGATCGTTCCTATGGCATATGTATAGTCATCCGATTTTGATCAATTTTTTTCAGAATTATGTGAAACATATAAAACAAATATATACTACGATTGGAGACGCTACGATGGAAATCAAAAAAGTTTTTCTCACAAAGACTTATTTTTCGACCGATCGTTCCTATGGCAGCTATATGCTATAGTCATCCGATTTTGATACATTTTTCCAGAATTATGTGAAAACATATAAAACTAACATATACCAAGATTAGTGACGCTACGATGGAAAACAAAAAAGTTTTTCTCACTAAAACTTATTTTCCGACCGATCGTTCCTATGGCAGCTATATGATATAGTCATCCGATTTTGATAAATTTTTTCGAAATTGTGTGGAAGCATATAAAACTAATATATACTACGATTGGTGACGCTACGATGAAAAACAAAAAAGTTTTTCCCACTAGAACTAGTTTTTTGACCGACCTTTTATATGGCAGCTATATGATATAGTCATCCGATTTTGATACATTTTTTCACAATTATGTGGAAGCATATAAAAATAACATACACCAAGATTTGTGCCGCTACGATGGAAAACAACAAAGTTTTTCTAACTAGAACTAGTTCTTAGACCGATCGTTCCTATGGCAGCTATATGATATAGTCATCCGATCCGGCCGGTTCCGACATATTAGTTGCGTGCAGTAAAAAGAAGACTCTGTGCAAAATTTCAGCTCGATAGCTTTAAAACTGAGAGACTAGTTCGCGTAGAAACAGACAGACGGACAGACGGACGGACGGACAGACGGAATTGAACTCAGCTCGTCGTCCTGATCAAGAATATATATAGTTTATGTGGTCGGAAATGAATATTTCTATGCGTTACAAACATCTGGGCAAAATTAATATACACTTTTCAAGTGTATAAAAATACTGGGTAAATTCCACGAGTTCCATAAATCGTTTACAACTCGAAAACGACCTAATTCCTTTTGGGACCAACACATGGGAAAAAGTAATAGATGATTAATGAGCTGTTGGTCACACTTATTTAAAGTCGACTCGATATTGATTTATGATTATTACATTTTAGAAATTCGCCCCTCAAGAATAAACAGAATCAACATCTCTTTTTAAGATATATAAGATAGATTTTAATCCAATTTCGGCCTAAAAAAAACTCTGTTATAATATTTCAAAATAATATTACCGCAGCTTTTATGTTTAATCTGTTTTTGTGTTATTTAGAGCTGATATACCCCTTTTGAGTATTTTTCAAGCGTATTATGAGCTATATTGTAGCGTAGTCTTATAGTAGGGTTCAAAACTATCCAAATCGCTAAAAATCTCTATTTTTGACGGAGATACGACAGATTTTAGAGCGGATTATTTCGAACCATTATCAAGAAATATTTGTCAGCTTTATGAGAATAGAAAATTACTTAATTCTAGGTTTTTTTTCTGAGTGTAGGAATACCACTGGAAGCGTGGACAGAAACGAAATTGTTCGTCCAAAGATAAAAAGGCTCGAAATTGGTATATTTTGAAAAACGTTTTTTTATGTGGCATATTACGATCATTCATTTTTTTAATATCTTGAAACAATTTATATTTTTGAATATTAAAAAAAATAATACTTGTACCGGTACGTACCGGTATACCGAAATAAAAATCTAAGTACCGTATCGGAACCGAAAACCGAAATAGAACCTTTAACCGTTATTTTAATGTCGGTACGTACCGGAACCGGTACCGAAACCCATATTCGTTTCGGGATTAATCCCTGCTATTAATATAGACGTCCGTTTTGTGACGTATGGAATTATACATTCGTGATCAAAATCATTTCTAATTTTTTTTTACCAAAATAAATATTTTAAAATTATGACCAAACATACATATATGACCTAGATACTATAAAGATCGATTAAACAGTAACTTTATGAACTGAAGCACATGGAACTGCGCAGTTGTTCGAAACTGACTTGCAGTCGTCGGACAAAGTCCACTGACGATAGATCCAGGAGTTTCTTAAAACTGCTTTATAGACGACCAGCCTTCTGTGCTAGTTTCAAAATAAATATCTTTTTTAGACTTTACAAACTGCCCTGGTAGCTATATCTTTTGTGATTGCTAGTAGAAGCAAACGACGACTGACATTTGAATGCCATGATTAGAGCTCAAATTGGTCTCCCCAAGATGAAAGCAAAGACAACGTTAAAGTTACTTGATGATGGCACTTGATGTAAATTACTTCGGTTGCCTCAACCGGATGAGGTGCTAATTAAAAATGTGGTTGTTGTTGCCTCGTTAAAGAAATTTGTAAATCAACTTGCAAATGAGGCGCACAGCATGACAGGATGCTCCCCACATTTCAAGTTGTTAATAGACTTGTCCGTGTTGTTCCTTGGGATTAAATTGCATTACATATTTAGATTTTGGTGACAAATTTGCTCCCTTTCATATTGCACTTTCAGTCCTGTCAGCCGCAGCGAAGGGATCCGGATGTAGCCAGCATTTGTTCTGCTTTCGCGGTTTGAGCTTTTGCGGTCAAGTGGTCTCACATCTGCCATTAATTGCCCATCTCCTCCTGCTGCACTTAATGGCAATGAGGCTACGTTTAGCCAATCCTTAATTGAAGACCAGAGTTTTCCCATAAAACGGGTCCGATCATCTATAACTGGGTCAAAGCACTTCTCTCGGGCATTGATGGCTTTACTCTTTTCCCCAAGTGCTTGGCCAGCTCTACCATTAAAATGTCAATTAGAGTTGACCGAAAATCGATTCGAATCATTACAGTTTCAGTTTAACTGCGCAAGTGCATCAATCACATCAGTCGGAAATTTCCAACCAATTTAAATGGCCAGGAAATTGGCAAATGCATGAAAATTGATCAGGTGTGGGACATGCTCAATAATCAACTGTAATTGATAAGGAAATTAACCAAATGGGTAACCAGATAGAACAATGATTTTGTCTGTAATCATCTGCAAATTTTGAACTACATAATTAGGAAGGCAGTTAAAGAACCAAAAGACAGCGAAAGGAGATAAAACTTACAAAATTCAGGAACAGCAAAAATCTTAGAACAAGATTGTTTAAGTTTATCTATTTATTAAACCCAAGAACTTAAAAATAATATATAAATATCGTCATTCTATATTCAAAAGCAAAATTAGCAGGCAGCACTTTACAAAGTTCGTGTGGCGCCACATTCAAACCATTTCCAAAAATTCGAAATAGTTTAGGAGATATTGCAATTTTAGTGGAGCAAAGTTCATGCCTGAGGATGCAGTCAATACAACCTTAAGAGCTGGTCTTCTACCTTTGAAAAAAAAATTTTTTTCGATTTTTTTCTTTTGCATTATTATTATAGCTTGGACATTCCCTTTGACATCCCCTTCAAACCATTTTCAAAAAATTCGAAATAGTTTAGGAGATATTGCAATTTTAGTGGAGCAAAGTTCATGCCTGAGGATGCAGTCAATACAACCTTAAGAGCTGGTCTTCTACCTTTGAAAAAAAATTTTTCGATTTTTTTCTTTTGCATTATTATTATAGCTTGGGCATTCCTTTGACATCCCCTTCAAACCATTTTCAAAAATTCGAAATAGTTTAGGAGATATTGCAATTTTAGTGGAGCAAAGTTCATGCCTGAGGATGCAGTCAATACAACCTTAAGAGCTGGTCTTCTACCTTTGAAAAAATTTTTTTCGATTTTTTTTTTTGCATTATTATTATAGCTTGGGCATTCCCTTTGACATCCCCTTCAAACCATTTTCAAAAATTCGAAATAGTTTAGGAGATATTGCAATTTTAGTGGAGCAAAGTTCATGCCTGAGGATGCAGTCAATACAACCTTAAGAGCTGGTCTTCTACCTTTGAAAAAAAATTTTTTTTCGATTTTTTTCTTTTGCATTATTATTATAGCTTGGGCATTCCTTTGACATCCCCTTCAAACCATTTTCAAAAAATTCGAAATAGTTTAGGAGATATTGCAATTTTAGTGGAGCAAAGTTCATGCCTGAGGATGCAGTCAATACAACCTTAAGAGCTGGTCTTCTACCTTTGAACAACATTTTTTTTCGATTTTTTTTTTTTTGCATTATTATTATAGCTTGGGCATTCCTTTGACATCCCCTTCAAACCATTTTCAAAAATTCGAAATAGTTTAGGAGATATTGCAATTTTAGTGGAGCAAAGTTCATGCCTGAGGATGCAGTCAATACAACCTTAAGAGCTGGTCTTCTACCTTTGAAAAAATTTTTTTTTCGATTTTTTTCTTTTGCATTATTATTATAGCTTGGGCATTCCCCTTTCATCCCCTTCAAACCATTTTCAAAAATTCGAAATAGTTTAGGAGATATTGCAATTTTAGTGGAGCAAAGTTCATGCCTGAGGATGCAGTCAATACAACCTTAAGAGCTGGTCTTCTACCTTTGAAAAAAATTTTTTTTTCGATTTTTTTCTTTTGCATTATTATTATAGCTTGGGCATTCCCCTTTCATCCCCTTCAAACCATTTTCAAAAATTCGAAATAGTTTAGGAGATATTGCAATTTTAGTGGAGCAAAGTTCATGCCTGAGGATGCAGTCAATACAACCTTAAGAGCTGGTCTTCTACCTTTGAAAAAAAAATTTTTTTTTCGATTTTTTTCTTTTGCATTATTATTATAGCTTGGGCATTCCTTTGACATCCCCTTCAAACCATTTTAAAAAATTCGAAATAGTTTAGGAGATATTGCAATTTTAGTGGAGCAAAGTTCATGCCTGAGGATGCAGTCAATACAACCTTAAGAGCTGGTCTTCTACCTTTGAAAAAAAAATTTTTTTTTTCGATTTTTTTCTTTTGCATTATTATTATAGCTTGGGCATTCCTTTGACATCCCCTTCAAACCATTTTTAAAAATTCGAAATAGTTTAGGAGATATTGCAATTTTAGTGGAGCAAAGTTCATGCCTGAGGATGCAGTCAATACAACCTTAAGAGCTGGTCTTCTACCTTTGAAAAAAAATTTTTTTTTCGATTTTTTTCTTTTGCATTATTATTATAGCTTGGGCATTCCTTTGACATCCCCTTCAAACCATTTTCAAAAATTCGAAATAGTTTAGGAGATATTGCAATTTTAGTGGAGCAAAGTTCATGCCTGAGGATGCAGTCAATACAACCTTAAGAGCTGGTCTTCTACCTTTGAAAAAAATTTTTTTTTCGATTTTTTTCTTTTGCATTATTATTATAGCTTGGGCATTCCTTTGACATCCCCTTCAAACCATTTTCAAAAATTCGAAATAGTTTAGGAGATATTGCAATTTTAGTGGAGCAAAGTTCATGCCTCAGATGCTTTCCCATCTAAAGTTGTCACACCCCACATGTGAATTATATTCAATATAAATCCTTGCCACATCTTTGAAAAAATATTTACATAATTATGCAGAAAAATGTGTATAAAATGAATAACAAAAGCAGCAGCCCAAACTCAAGCCAAGCGTCCTTGATTAAAGACTTTCAAACTACAAATCCCTAGGGAGCAGCAAGCAACCCAGAGGCGGAAGTTAGGGCCACCAAAATTGAAATATAAACGCATGCTGGGCCAAGTCTCCCCCCCCCGGTCCCCCTTTGCCAGGTCCTCCCCTCCTTTTGGGCGTCATGGTGCGACACCTGACTAATTTATGTTCATTAAGCAGGCGTTAAGTCGCCTTGAGAGCAGCAGCTGGCAACAACGTTGTGGGTCGACATTTGCATGGAACCGACGAGTGGGAGAGAGAAAGCTTTGCGTACACACAGCTGATTACATTTTACGTGCCGTAATGCCGAGGTGACAAACCAAAATGTGTAGTTCCATGTAATTTGCAAAGTAGTGGCAAAAGGGGCAGAGAGAGAGAGAGAGGGGAACCCAAGATTAATATGCAAATTTAGGTACAAAAAAGAAATTCAATTTCTATCTCCCTCCGTCTGTTTTCCTAATTTGTGTTTAGTGCATTTTCGTGTCTGGTTAAAACCCCAAAAAAAAAAAAAAAAAAAAAAGAAAAAAAAAAAAAAAAAAAAAAAAAAAAGAAAAACCAAATCCCCTCAAATCTATCAAAATCATTTACACAAATCGCCCAAGTAAAGCACACGCACTTAATGGATCCTTCACACACACACACAAAGAGCATCAAATCCAATAAAAGGGATGAGGTAAAACTTTATTAAAAAACGGAAAACTGTTCGCACCCCAAAGTGGCGCCAAACTGACAGCTTAAGGCACATTCTTTGCCCAGCATCCTGTCAGGCAGTCAGTCAATTGTAGTTTTTGGTGGCTGTTACTCAAAGTTTTAATTACTCGGTGGTGGGTGGGTTGGGGGCGGCCACATTGCTGAGGCTGCCTAATAGCAGGCGGCAGGAGCAGGAGCAGGCGGCAGGCAGACTGTTGGTGTTGTCGTTGTCTGGTTTTGCCATGCCAGATGCCGCTGGCCTTGTACAGTTTTTGGCTGGTCTTGTCTGCTGCATGCAAAGTGCCGTGTTTCCTATTTATTTGGCGACAAAGATTTATCACCAAAAAAAAAAACAGACGCAGAGGGAAAATGGCAAGGCAAACCCTTTAAGTTTTTATCATTTTTGCCTACATTTACATTTATGTTGCAAAATATTTAAAGCCTGTTCAGAAACTCTCATATGCAAATGTACCAAATCCCCTACTAAATTTAACTTAAAGCCAATCCCTAAAAAGAGATTCTGAAACGTTATTTTCCAAACATTTTGGTTGGTAGATGGAAGCAGAGAATGCGCCGCGGTTTGTCAGTTTGGCGGCGTTGATGATGGAGTGCGGCATTGTTGCATTTTAATTGAAATTTCTTTGTGAACTTGGCGCGACAACGAGAGCAACAACAACAACAACTACAAATACTAACGAGCATAAAAAAGTGGAGAAGCGACGAGTGTCGGGTGCAATCACAAAGCAAACAACGAGAACAAGGCGAAAGCACAGCGCCAAAGTGGCAATACATAATAATGAATGAACAAAATGACAACAGCAAGTGTAACTTACACAAAGCAAAGTCCATTGGCAATGTTAAGACTTGCCCAGAAGAAAACAGGGTTGCCCATATTCGACGGACCCATCTGGCAACGCCATAACTTTTGACAGAGATGTCAGATCGCTTAATGACATACCGCGTTTGAAGCGTCAGTCCAAGCAGATTTTTACCATGGAACAATACACGCCACGCGAGCGCTCTGAAATAGTTGAAATTTACATTCAACAGAACAAGTCAATTGTAAAAACTCAATTATCATGTCCGATGAAGCCCATTTCACATTGAATGGGACCGTAAATAAGCAAAATTGCCGTATTTACGCCACTGAAAATCCTCAGAGATTCAGAAGTGCCTCTTCATGACGAAAAATTTACAGTTTGGTGCGGCGTTAGTGCGAAACGGTCATTGGGCCGTTTTTTCTTGCAAAATGAAAATGGCCATGCTGATACCATCAACTAGGCGTTATCCGACATGATGAAATTTGTAATGCCAATTATTCGTCGAAAGCGTATGAGGCAGTTCTGGTTTCAACAAGACGGCGCTCCACCGCACACAAGTCGCATAACAATCGATTTTTCTGAAGAAATTGTTTCCGGGCCGTTTTGAAAGTGGTGATTTGGACTGGCCACCGCGTTCGCCCGTGACGCCGCCTGACTTCTTCTTGTGGGGATATTTGAAGTCAAAGGTTTACGTTAACAAGCCAAGGACCGTAGAAGAGCTCAAGGACAACATTCGTGAAGAAATAGCCGCTATTCTGGCCGAAATGTTGGCGAAAACGATGGAAAATGCTGCAAAAAGGGCACAATACGCCATCAACGCCAGAGGCGGCCATTTGAGAGATATCATATTAAAAAATTGATGTAAAAAAAAATCTACTTGAAACAAATTAAATGATTAAGATTGCCAACCGCCAAATTTTATTTTTCTTTGATTTTTAAAAAAAAACATGGGTCCGTCGAATATGGGCAGCCCCTGCTTAATTCCATAGACGCTGTCCATTGCACCACGCAGGATTGTGATTAGGAGTAGACTACGACTTAAATCATCCTGATACGGGGAGAGAGAGGGTGGGGGGGTCAAAACAATTAATACCGAAATATGTTTCTTTATTAACATTCATTCGTATGTATGTTTGTTTGGGAGGTTGCACTGCGACCATTGTTGATCTATTGTGCCCCCACGCTGAGTTTACAACTCACCTAGCAGCCCTATTTCCTGCACAAATGTCAGGATTTTCTTAGGGTCTAAGTTTCTAATGCAGCGTGTGCTTCCCAAAGCTCCTAAATCTGCGCCTCGTTAGAGCGTCACAGTATGCTAGTATGTGCTCCGAGGACTCCTCCTTCTCTTCGCAATATCTACATAGTTGGGTGTTTGTTATCCCCCAGTTTATACAAGTATTTAAAGTCTACAATGTCCTGTGTAGAGTCTGTTAGAATCCTCAAAGTATTCTTCCCTTGGTGAATTAGTTTTTGAAACCTTTTGTTGTTATGGTTTCCTATCAATACTTTTGCTTGTCTCAACCCCTGGTGTCCTCCCAAGATGTTGTTCTAAGCTTATTCTCCTCATTTCTGAGGAGCTCTCTAATGGTGTGCTGTCAATGCCGCAGTAGGGTTCCGGACCTATCATTGCGGTGGCTGCGCCCTTCCGCTAGTTTGTCGGCTATTTCATTTCCGGGAATGTTTTTTGTGGCCTGGTAACCCAAAGTAGGGACAGGTTTTCCTGCTGCCAAATTGATCCAGTTTCACCTTTGTCTCTAAGACCAGTTTGGAGTTAATCTTTTTACTGCTTAATGCGTTAAGCGCTGCTTACTATCCGAAAGAATAGCTATTTCCCTATTATGGTAGTTTTTCCCCATATTAAAGTCCGCGCATCGGGAGATGGCGCATATTTCTGCCTGAAATAGGCTGGTATATTCGCCCATTGATTCGGACCTTTTCATTCCCGGTTCCCACTACCCCAAGTCGGCTCCTTGGGGTGTTGGACGTTGTTATCTGTTTCTGTTATTGAGATCCATTCTTTCTTACTACTTTTTGTGTACAGTGTAATTCCTGTCAAAGTGAAATTCTGCTACCATTTCGTTCTCTGGGTTGGAGGATTATAGGGGTTTCCTTCTCCAATTCCTCAAAGTCTCTTAGGCTAACTATGCAATTCCTGCCTACTCCCCTCTGCTGTCAGTCTTAACAGTGTTGCTCTCTTCTTCAGGCTGATGGTGTGGTGGAGTGGTGTTAGCTCCATCAGCACCTCTAGTGCCGCTATCGGACAGGGCGCGTGGCTCCAGTCATGCATATGCATGCTAGCCTCTGGAGCTTTTGCAGTTGTGACCTTACGGTGAGCGGTTTGATCTTCCCCCCACGACAGCTCCATATGTGAGCATCGGTCGCACCACCATGAGGTATAGCCATCGGAGTATATCTGGGGTACCTGCCCCACGATTTTCCTGCTATGCTCCAGCATGTGTATAGTGCTCTCGTGCACTTACTTAAGTGTGTATTCTATATGTTTGTCAAATCTTAGTCTGTTGTCGGAGGCAACACCGGAATAATATTGACCTCTTTTTTGGTATAATGAGGCACCGGTAGGCGCATTCATTCACAAACAGTTTTAAAGAATATAAAAATCGCTTCCGATCCGAAAAAGACCCAATTCCGTTACGATTTGTATGGATTTTAAGACGGAAGCGATTTTTGAGAATAACTAATTTTAAGCAAACTCAGTAATGATAACTTTTCTGTATGATAAAGCGCTTCTGACGTAGTTAACCTACTTATTCCCAGAAATTTCGCAATTATTTCATCTTGCGTGAGTACTGATTTTCCAAAGTATCTAACTCGTACAGGATGTCAAACCGGAACCCGAACCGGAACCGTATACCGAAAAGAACCGATTGAAACTCAGAACCAAAACCGGAACCGTAAATGTTTATTTTTTGAGAACCGGTATTTCGGAACTTTTTTTTGGAACCGAAAAGAACCAGTTTTTTTGTGTTTTTGTGTCTCAGGGTAAAACGCAGGGTAAACGTTATCCGTTCCATTATAGCTTCGGTTTAAAGGATTTTTAAATTATACCGGTACATACCGATACGTACCGGTATACCAAAATAAAGACCAAGGTACCGATACGGAACCGAATACTGAAATAAACTAGAACCTAAACAGAACCTTTTACCGAAACATTAGTTTTGGTACGTACCAGAACCGGAACCGAAACCGAAATTCAATTCGGTTTGATTCCCTGAGCTCGTATGTTTTTTAGAATAACGTTAAAATTTGGACCTAAATATAGGATGTTATTTTTGTCTGGGTGTAGGTCAAATAGGCGAATGTGAGCACAGTAATTTCTGTTTCCAGTTAGATGCAATAATTCAGGGCCTGAAGTCTGCGTGTCTTAAAATGTAGAAATTAAGCGTTCTATCAACTTCTTTTAAGTTGGACGATCACTACGCAAGAGTTCACCATTGGAGCCGGAGTCCCACAGGGTAGCGTTCTTGGCCCTTTTCTTTATGTATTATACACTGCTGACATCCCAACAGACCCCCGACTTACAATATCCACATTTGCGGATGATACGGCAATTCTAAGCAGATCACGATGTCCAATTAATGCAACAAGACTTTTGGCAAGCCACCTAGCTGAAGTAGAAGAGTGGCTGGCCAATTGGCGCATAAGGATTAATGAGCAAAAGTGTAAACATGTCACGTTCACATTCAACAGAAGCACCTGTCCCCCACTATACCTAAACGGGACCTTGATCCCACAATCAAGTGATGTTGTATACCTTGGTATTCACCTCGATAGAAGGCTAACTTGGCGCAAACACATAGATTCGAAAAAACTTCAAATAAAGCTGAAGGCCAATAGCCTCCACTGGCTTATTAACTCCCGTTCCCCATTAAAACTGGAATATAAAGTCTTACTGTATAAAACCATCATAAAGCCTGTTTGGACGTATGGCTCCCAGCTATGGGGAAATGCCTGTGCGAGCAGCGTGGACATCCTCCAAAGAGCACAATCACGAATTCTTAGAATCCTTACTGGAGCGCCATTGTACATTCGAAACGAGTGTATACACAACGATCTCAACATCCCATTGGTCGATACTAAAATAGCCCAAATAAAACGCAAATATATCGAGAAGCTCCATGCCCATCCTAATCAACTTGCCCAATCTCTCACCCTGCAAGCAACGCATACCCGACTCCGAAGAAAAGACCTCCCAACCCAGCGATTGTACTAAAGGGCCGCTGAACACAAAACTACATCCAATTGGAGATAGTTTTCTTATTTTTCTTGTTTTTAGATTAAGATTTGCAAAATTATTGTTAGTCTCATTTAGAGAAGATTCAATAAATACCAAAAAACTAAAAAAAAAAAAAAAAAAAAAAAAAAAAATTGGTCGATCACCATAACAAGTATGGTTATAGCTTTGTACCATGGCTTTGTACCGATGTGCAATCGGCCTGGTACAGTTCTTATTTGGTGCCTAGTTTCGCTCTAGCAATGTTTTTTAAAGAATAGAGAAAAAGCCCGAGAAGTCTGTATTCGTCGAAAGCAGATGGGATGCATCACGCAGCTACTAAGCTGACATGAATGATTCAGGGGCTTCCTAAAGCGTAATGCACCGCTTGCGGTGAGAGCACGAATAGTTTGTTCTCCTTTTTGAGTGTCCTGCATTCGATGCTGCGGGTCTAAGTCTTACGTTGGCAAACTAAGTGCCAGAGATGATTGCGTAAGAGACGTGCCTATGGATAAACGTCAAAGGCATGAGATGGGAAATCAGGATCAGACATAACTAAAGTCGTATAATGTTAAAATTCTCTAACAAAGTGTAATTAACATTCGGTTTGACTTTAACGAAAAAGATTTCATTGCTCTTTCCCTCATCACCCAAACGGTCTATGGGGTCAGAGTTGCTGGTCTCAGATCTGTCGCATTTTTGCGGCTCAACGCAAATATAATAATAAATTTTGCATATTTTTCATAAATGAAACTGTTGTCAATGGCTGTACCCTGCTGCCCTTCCCCCCGTTGCTGTCCCTCTGCACATTCTGTTGGTCTTTTTTGTCACCGCTTTTATTGTTTTACCCACCCAGTGGAGGTAGGCTCCGGCTCACATTGCGGTCACTTTATTGCTTGCCGGATACATTCCGCCACATTTCGAAAAGTGGCCAAAAAGCGTAGGCCAGGACGTAATTTGCCGTCTGATGAAGATTTACGACATGAAAAAGCCGCAAAAAATAAACGCCAAAGCCAAGTGAAAAACAAACAAAAGGCAACGACATGATGGATGTCCCCAAAAGGAGAGAACTCGATACTCGAGTCTTTTTGCCCACTCTTTGGTCATTTATGTAAATTTGCTAAGAAAATTAAGCACAAAATGAAGAGATTTGTCTTGGAGTTTATTAGCCAAGAAGTAGATGCAATAGGAGCTGCGTGCCACATACATATATGAAAACAAATAACCCTCTGGGATGGGACTTGGGTAGTTGGTAGCGGAGGACACATGCAATTCATGGGAGGGTTGGGCAAATGAGTGGGCGTATGGTATCTGTTTTTAATGGTAGCTCTATTAGATGAAAATGGTACATACACGTCGTTGCTCCTACTGATTAGGAGGCAGCCTCCTCCTCCTGCTGGCTCTGCTTATGAATACTTTCCTAGCTCTCCCCTTATAGTCCAATAAATAATTCATGCAGCTAGCCAGAAGCAAAAAGAGGGCGTTCAGACAGAGGAAGCTGTCGACTGGAGGTGGATTCTATGTGTTGTGTGTGTGTAAACGGATATGTAATGCAATTCACGAAGGCCAAATGAATGGTTTAATGTATGCCCATATACCACATAGAATGGGCAATGTTTACCAGGATCTAGGATAACACAGAATCTTAATGGACAAAATTGAAATTATTGCATAAACAATTTACAACTGAGAACATTAGGGGAAAAGTTTGGTTTTCTCCGGCATATTTCAATTAGAGGGTATGAGCTTTTAATGATAATTGCATGTATTGAGTTAATTATACACAAAAAAGGAAGGATTTTGGAACTATAAAATGTAAGTACACTGTTCAAACAAGGTAAAAACGAGAAGGCAAAGCTAACTTCGACTGTGCCGAAGTTTTAATACACTTGAAAAACTTTACTCCAACTGATTTAACTGGAAAAATATATATAGGATATAGATATCAGATATTAAAAATTTTTAAATCCTTGATAATAAAAATTTGATACCATAAAAAAACTTTTCTTAGTAAAACACATTTTCCGACAGATCGGTCCTATGGCAGCTATATGCTATAGTCATCCGATTTTGATAATTTTTCAAAATTATGTTGAAAGCATATAAAACTAATATATACCAAGATTGGGAACGCTACGATAAAAAACAAAAAAGTTTTTCTCACTAAAAGTGGCTTTTTGACCGACCATTTATATGGCAGCTATATGCTATAGTCATCCGATTTTGTTGAATTTTTTCGGAATTGAGTGAAAACATATAATACAAATATATACTACGATTGGAAACGCTACGATTGAAATCAAAAAAAGTTTTTCTCACAAAGACTTATTTTTTCGACCGATCGTTCCTATGGCAGCTATATGCTATAGTGATCCGATTATGATACATTTTTCCAGAACTATGTGAATGCATATAAAACTAACATATACCAAGATTAGTGACGCTACGATGGAAAACAAAAAAGTTTTTCTCACTAAAACTTATTTTCCGACCGATCGTTCCTATGGCAGCTATATGATATAGTCATCCGATTTTGATAAATTTTTTCGAAATTGTGTGGAAGCATATAAAACTAATATATACTACGATTGGTGACGCTACGATGAAAAACAAAAAAGTTTTTCCCACTAGAACTAGTTTTTTTGACCGACCCTTTATATGGCAGCTATATGATATAGTCATCCGATTTTAATAAATTTTTTCACAATTATGTGGAAGCATATAAAACTAACATACACCAAGATTTGTGCCGCTACGATGAAAAACAAAAAAGTTTTTCTAACTAGAACTAGTTCTTAGACCGATCGTTCCTATGGCAGCTATATGATATAGTCATCCGATCCGGCCGGTTCCGACATATTAGTTGCGTGCAGTAAAAGAAGACTCTGTGCAAAATTTCAGCTCGATAGCTTTAAAACTGAGAGACTAGTTCGCGTAGAAACAGACAGACGGACAGACGGACGGACGGAAATTTGAACTCAGCTCGTCGTCCTGATCAAGAATATATATAGTTTATGTGGTCGGAAATGAATATTTCTATGCGTTACAAACTTCTGGGCAAAATTAATATACACTTTTCAAGTGTATAAATATAATTTTGTAGTGAAAAGGTTTTCGAATTTTTGTATTTTGTATTTTTTTTTCAAAATCCTCAAAGAAAGTATGTTTGTTTCAGTTATGTTCTCTTTATTGCTTCATTTTTTAAAACGAGAAATTAATTAGCCTAGTTAAGATTAAGTGTGACCAGGTTTGATTGGCTACTCTCTTTAAAAAGTTTGTCATTTTTTAGCACAATTCTACTTAAAACTTTTTGTAGTACGGTCACACTGTCTACCGTTTTTCTACTAAGAAGGTGGTACCCTCTAAAAGGAGCATTTAAAAGGCTTCAATTTTTTTGTTTTTTTTAAAGGATTTACGGAACTCACTCAATCATCCGCTTACAAAAATTTTTCCAGGTTAAAAAGACTTTAATCCCGTCCATAAACGCAGACATTGCAAATAAATTCTTGTGCAAACAAAAATAAATTATAGGGTCCCAAGTAGGATGTGTCGAAATCGAGTGACCCTTCAATTCGATATTTAAAGTATACAGAGGGGAAAGCGAAAAGAAAGAAAGAAACATTGTCCAACCGACAGCTATAGGATATAGTATTCCGATTCCGACCACTATATGCAAATTTGTTTGGAAGCATTTAAATTTCGTTGTTGCTAAGTTTAAGAACGCTATCGTGAAAAATAAAAGCATTTTTCTTACTAAGCCACATTTTCTACCCAAATATACAGCTATAGAATATAGTCATCCGATCTCAATCTCAATCTTGGTTGAACTTTTTAAAATCATATAAAATTCATAATTTTCGAGTTTGAAAACGCTAATAACACAACCAAAAAAATTTTCCCACTAAGACCTATTTTAGTACCGATCGGTACTACGGCAGCTATAGGATATAGTCATTCGATCTTGACCACATTTTGCAGAACTGTTTGACAACATATAATATTTACAATTGCTGAGTTTAAAAACGCTTTCATTGAAAATAAACAAGTTTTTCCAACTAAGACCAGCCGATCCGGGGCAGTTCCGAGCAATACAAAAGAAAACTATTTGCAAAAATTAAACTCGATAGCTTTAAAACTAAGAGACAGAGAAGAACAAAGTTCAATCGACGAATGTAGCTCTGTATGCTCGCAACTATAGCGACGAGCTAAGCAACAACAAAAGAGCCCTGCGAGTATAGGCGTTGGGCCATCTCTGGCATAGCCTGTTCTAGCATGCAAATTTTGGCACCTAGAGACACTCTAAAATAAACGATTTAAGGATTAAGCGTTCTCTTAAGATTTATCCTGCCAGTCGCGATCAAAAGTCTGTTGTACGCTGCCACAAAGTACTCCCTGGCGAGTAATTCTTTGGGGACGTAGTTGATCGACCTGTGTAGCTGCTCTGCTCTGGACTTTTTTTTTTTTTTTTTTTTTTTTTTTTTTTTTTAGGACGTTGACGTACAATGCACAGTACGTTCAAGTGGCCCAAGCGACACCAAGCCGTAGCCTGTATTGAATCTGGTATTGCCGGGATTCTCCGCAATATGCACCAAATGTACGTTTTCACCTCACACAATACTGTGAATCGCTTTATTATCACATAAAAGAAAAACGATTGTTTTAACTAACTACACACAAACACAGAAATAGACTTAACAGGATTCTTAAACTTAGCTAATTACTTGGCTAATTGTCTAGATTTTTGTTTAGTTTTTTGAGCAAGTTGGAAAGCTAATTAAGATCATTTTGAACTTTTTTTCTCTTACATTTGGCAAAATGAAGGATAAATTCATAGAGGTTTTCAAAACTAATGCAGTTTGATGAGTACATGGCAGGCATGTCGCTTATACAACACCAACGATATGTTGACCAGGAATGGAGCAGCCAACCAGAAAATTCGCGTACCAATGCCCGTATCCTCGCGATGAAAGATACCCGAAGCGGCGCCACGTCCCGTATTGCAAAAGGATTCCTCACAACAGGAGGTACAGGCATAGAGCTTGGTACGCTCACCAATAATGATGCAGCCAGGCTCACAGTTGGCAGCACAACGTCGATCCAGTGACCACATTTTAGGTGAGCTGGTGGAATTCTCGGTGCTGGTAGTGTAAGAGAATCGTTTGACCTGAGAATGCAATTAGATATGTGTGCAATCAAGAGCAGGCGGAGACTTTGAGTCCAGTGTTACCATACAAATGAACTCCTCGCCATGACACTTTTTCATCAGATGCGTATCATTGCGCAGAGCCACATCCACACAGGCCGGGCCATCATCCATGGTATCACAGGCATAGCACCAGAGTTTGTTAACCCTCTCAATGGCTGCGGCAGTGCGATGAATATGTCCGCCAGTCAGGGAGGTACTGCCACCCGAGCCAAGTGAACTGCTGCCCGTGACTAAACAAGAATTTATTGATTTTCCAAGGTCATCCAAGTCAATTCACTCTTACCATTGTTAACGCAGGCCGTGAACACAATGGACGAACTGGTAATCAAAAAGTAGGCTAGCGTCCACAAGGCCCGGAACATGATTTTGTCCCCACTTTGGCCAGCCAAAATAGCTTAATTTCTAAAAAAATGCACAAATCTTGGCTATTGTTTGTATATGCCACGCATTTTACCAGAGAATGACAGTTTGGCCAACTGTCAGAGTAGAGAGAGAGAGAGAGAGCAAACAAGGACCTGCGCAGTAGAAGAGCATCAGAAAATACCAAATCGCGTTAAATAGTTTTCCTGGGAAATGCCCGCTGGCTTGAAAACAGAGTTGGAAGCATGTCCCAGTGCCTGACTCCAGATACCAAACCTCGGGGTCCCCATCCCAGATCCTGAATTGAACTGATCCTTTCCCTAAACGAACACCTATCCCCATCCCAAATCCAAATCCCCCCATCCATAATCCAATCCCTATCGCCAAACCACAACCCCACCCCCAATCCCAAAACCCCCCCCCCCCCCTCCCCCCCCCATCCCTGTTCCCCGTTCCAAATCACTGATCCCTGATCCGAGATCCCAGACCTCTGATCCCCACAGATCCTGTCTGAGATCCCGATACTGATCCCAGATTCCATCCCAAATTCAGATCTCTAATCCCTAATCTTGATTCCAGATCCCTGATCCCTATCCCAAATCCCAGTTCCCCATCCTGGTCCCGATCCCTGATCCCTGTCCCTTATCCCAAATCCCTGATTTCACATCTCTGATCCCTAATCCCAACCCCGATCCCAGACCCCTGATCCCCCAACCCGAATCCCTAATCCCAGATCCCTCATCCTATTCCTTGATCCCAGATCCCTGTCCCCCACATAAATCCCAGTTGCCCCATCCTGTCCCTGATCCCTGGTCCCAGATCCCTGATCCCAAATCCTGTCCCACTTTGATCCCCCGATCCCAGATCCGTGAGCCCAGATCCCTGATTCCAGATCCGTGAGCCCAGATCCCAATCCCTGATCCCTAATCCCGATTCCTAATCCTTGATCCCAGATACCCCATCCCAAATCCCAGTTGCCCCATCCTGGTCCCGATCTCTGATCCCAAATTCCTGATCCCACATCCTGATCCTAGTCCCAGACCCTCGTCCCAGATCCCTGATTCCATCCGTGGCCCAGATCCCCCATCCCTGATCCCAGACCCCTGATCCCCATCCTGATCCCTAATCCCAGATTCCTAATCCTTGATCCCAGATACCCCATCCCAAATCCCAGTTGCCCCATCCCTGGTCCCAGATCCCTGATCCCAAATTCCTGATCCCACATCTCTGATCCCTAGTCCCAGACCCTCGATCCCAGATCCCCGATCCCAGATCCGTGAGCTTTGGTCAAGTGGCCATGGTCAAGTGTCCATGGGCAAGTAGCCACGGTTGGCCAGGCAGTTGCTTGGTGTATACCAGTGAGCAATATGCAATATGCGTTTGCATTAGCGTTTGCGTTCGCGTTATGCGTTATGCGTTATTTCCAAGTGAATTTTACCCCTACTATAAAATGATTTTATTAAAGTCATCGTACCGAAATTAAAGAGATGTTTCACATCAAAACCTTTTATTTGGTTCGGTACCCCACGTTGGGCGCCAGATGTAACATACCTTTGCAGCTGGGCTGAGGGCAAGGTGATATAGTTTTCTAATCCAAATAAGATTTAGGAAGTTGTCTGAGGAGCGTTAGTTATCTGAAACCTTTTATTTGGTTCGGTACCCCACGTTGGGCGCCAGATGTAACATACCTTTGCAGCTGGGCTGAGGTCAAGGTGATATAGTTTTCTAATCCAAATAAGATTTAGGAAGTTGTCTGAGGAGCGTTAGTTATCTGAAACCTTTTATTTGGTTCGGTTACCCCACGTTGGGCGCCAGATGTAACATACCTTTGCAGCTGGGCTGAGGGCAAGGTGATATAGTTTTCTAATCCAAATAAGATTTAGGAAGTTGTCTGAGGAGCGTTAGTTATCTGAAACCTTTTATTTGGTTCGGTACCCCACGTTGGGCGCCAAATGTAACATACCTTTGCAGCTGGGCTGAGGGCAAGGTGATATAGTTTTCTAATCCAAATAAGATTTAGAAAGTTGTCTGAGGAGCGTAAATAATGCTCAGTTCAAACCAGTTCAGTTTGGCATAAAATTTTTTTTTTTTTATTTTCAAGCAAAAAAAAAACCATAAATTTTGAAAAGCGACAACTTCAGTAAAGACGCAGATACTGCAAGGCCTGACGACTCTGCATGGGATACAGTTCACCCACATTGAACATCAAGTCCACAATATGTGTGGGTCTCAGCATACGCCAGGGCATAAATTTCAATGTCTTTTTATCGCAATGCACATCCTTTTCAATCTCCAGGGGTAAAGGCACCTCATTGTACAGCATACGTCCGTCGACACTGCGTTGCAAAGTACTGGGCAGTCCTATCTGATCGGCAAAGCACTTGAACAAAATGGCTCTCTCAAACTGACATCCACTGTGCACTTCACCCAACGGTATGAAATTGGTGTGATACACTTTTCGTAATTCCTGCAAATGACAGCGTACCGTATGCCGCGAGCACTCTTCGGTGGCATTTAAATCCAAAATCTTGAGTTCATCACTCATCACACTGGCCACCGCTTCGGCAATGATTTTACTACGTTTGGCCACATTATCAAAGTCAATGCTACGTCGTATTTTATCCGGGTTTTCCACTAGACCATGAATCTTCAAAGTAGCAAAGTAGATGGTTAGTCGGGCTGAAAATCACTGTGTAGCACAGAACTGCAGCGGTTATACGTCGAAATATTTTGAATATAGAATTGGAAGGTCCTTGCTAGGGTCAAATATTCGTAAAAAGAACCACTCTGATACCCATAAGAAAGTATATGAGCTTATTATGCCTATAACTCTGAAAAATATCGACCTAGGTTAATGAGAATGGTCGTTAAAGATTCATATACGAGTATACGACCTGAATATGTCTATAATTCGGACATATTTCGACAAACGTCAATAAATAGATTACTTAAAATCTGTTTTATGCTTCTACAAGCCGAGTTTTCCTAAACAGTATATTTTCTAGGCTTTAAGAGGATTATACCATCCCAAAAGAACAACTTGAAAACCAATATTATGAGTATATGACCTAAATATGCCTATAACTTAATCAAATTTCGACCTAGGTTAATGAAAAATTACGTTCTTGATTCCTTGGAACCTGTATTATTCTATTACAAGCCGACTTTGTTAATGTCGGGCCTTGTATAGGCTTTAAAAGGGGTATACCATCCCAAAAGACCAACTTGAAGGCCAATTTATGAGAACTTGATCTAAATATGCCTATAACTTCATTCCGACCTAGGTGAATAAAAATGGGCGTTATGGATTTCTTGGAAATTCTATTATACTTCTACAAACCTACTTACCCTAAAATAACCTCTTCCGGCCCTTACCATTCCAAGCTAATACGCCTAGGATCACTAAAGGGGTATAAAGCAGAATCTGCTTATAACTCGTGACTAATTTCGAACAACATTCATGAGAAAGGACGTTATGTATATCTTCAATCCTGTATTATACGTTTACAAACAGATTTTTTCTAAAATTGGGCTGCAAAAAAAACTTTTCTGGGTTTTAAGAAAATGTAGCATCTTAAAAACCTTTCTAAAGATATTAATCTGCCTACAACTCCGACAAATTTTGACTTATATTAATAAAAATGGACGTTAAGGATTCGTAAGAACCTGTATTAAACTTCTACAAACCGACTTTACCTAAAATCGGACGTAAAGTACCTTATCTGGACCTTTAGAGTGTGACCATTCGAAACTACCATTGCTAAGACCATTATACGAGTATATCGCAGTATCTGCCTATAACTCTGACTAATTTAGACCAACATTTCTGGTCCTTGAGAGGATGTACCATCCTAAGAACCACTCTAAAGGCCGATATTCGAGTATATGACCTGAATTTGCCTATAAATCCGACAATTTTGGACTTATGTTAATGAATATGAAGGTTAACGATTCGTAAGGACCCTTATGCTACTTCTTTAAACCGACTTATCCTAAAATAGTTACCTTTTTCAGGTCGTGAGAAAATTAACATTCCAAAAAACACTGTTAGAAGCAAGGCTGCAAACCGGTCCTAAACCGAACCCCTAAGAACCGGTTCGGTTCGGGTTTCTTAAATTAGCCGAACCGGACCATGAACCGAACCTTCTACATTTTTGATCCCTCGAACCTGAACCCGAACCGAACCACCAATTCAAAAAAAAAGGTTTGGTTCACAATATTAAGTAATTTTTCAGCCGGAGATAATTCTCGATATGTTTATTTAAAATGTTATCTATGAATGACTCTACGACTGACTGTAAAGAAGTCAAGTTTATAAGATCAATGGAAATCAATGATGTTATAGATTCCTTCGAAAATTGTCCAAGAGAATATACATCGAAAATAATTTAATTATTTGGAAAGGTTTTTTCAAAATATTCTTCTAACTTGGTTGTACGAGCATTTTCAACACTAAAATCTGTTTCTTCTAATGTAGAAATTAACAGTTCCAGAATGATATAATGCCTACACAGACAGATGGTGGATTCCAGATTTTATGAAATTTCTTGAAATTTTAATCCGAAGTTCGGGACTTAAAATAACCTTAAACAAAGCAAGGTCGCCTATATTATATTATATAATAATAGATGATCAAACTAATTGAATCGTAAAAATTAATCGAAATAAAACCTTCATATTATTTTTTTTAAGTGAACCGAGGTTCGAACCTGAACCTGGGGTTCAGAGGATCCAGGAACCGGTCCGTGAACCGAACCCAAAGATTCCTCACTGGTTCGAACCTCCGAACCGAACCTTTTCTAAAATTTTGAAGGTTTGCAGCCCTGGTTAGAAGTGTATTCTACAAATACATTTTTCTTAAGTATCTTTCCGTTAAAATGATCGTGCGATCAGAATAAATCGTATGTCGCGGGTTCTAGAACCCAAAGAAGCAAAGTATTGTACCATCTAAAGTGTTTCATGATAAAGCTTTAGCTTCGTTTTGTACAAAGGACAGACCCTTAGACAAACTTAGATTCGAAAAGTAATTCAACGAATTGGATAAAACTCATTCATAAAAATAAACCCCCTGCAGTTCCCTGTCACATAGATCATATCGTACCGCTAGGGTTTGATTAAGAGCCTCCAAATATACGGGTAAATTTGCATCCCCCGGTCGCTTGCAATAGCACCAACCCTGATCTCCAGCGCCATCGGGCACATTCTTAAGGCAGAACGATGGTACAGGCACTAGATCCTTCTCATCTGGAACGGGACGGTCAAAGTTAATCACCAATACCGCCTCCAAAGGCGAACAATCGGAAAGTAGAATATCTTGAAAAGTGCGAAAATCCTCAAACTTTTGCTTGGACACATAAAAGTCCTTGCCAGCGGTGATATCGGTGAAGGTCAGGCAATCACGTATACAGAATTTCATGGTGGGAGATTTGGACAGTATACTCTCAATGGCTGGGCCCCAGGTGGAGACGCAGAAGGCATGCTTCTGGAATATCATCAGACTGGAAAAGGGGGCAGTTTTATAACTTGGTTAAACGCAAGGGGTATAAGAGATCATACACTTCCAGTATACCGCGATCTATATAGGCATCGATGAACTCATTGAAACGTGTCGTCTGAAGTATAAAATTGGTCACTGCCGTTTTTACCAAATTGGACAAGGACTTCAAAGCACGCTTAATGGAGGAAACTATGTAATTGCTTAGAAGAATTTCACGTACGGGCTCCTCGTCGATTAAGGTGCAAAGACAGCGGAATATGTTGTTAACCAGTATGGAATGGGCATAGGAACGCTAAGGGTATAAAATTACACTAGGCATTATTTTAGACAGGGACCGTAACGATTATAACTTATATCAAATAAATCTCTTGATAACAATTATTTCTTGATTTTTAACCAATTGCTCATGAAATAACTATTAATTTTTAACATTTTTTTAAAACTCAAGAAATAACGATTAATTTTTAAGCATCAAAATAAAAATCTAAGATATGAGGTATTTATGGATTTTAAAATAAAACTCAAGAAATACCGATTATTAATGAATTCAAAAAAATAAAAATCTTAAATAAGAGTTATTGAAGGATTTTTAAATATAACACATGAAATAACTATTATTTTTTGAGCATTAAAATAAAAATCTGAAATAAGAGTTATTTAATGATTTTTAAATTAAACTTACAAAAAACTGATTATTTTTTGAGTACAAAAATATAAATCTAATATAAGAGTTATTTAATGATTTTTAAAAAAATCTAAAAAAATAACGATTATTTTTTGATCAAAAAAATAAAAATCTAAAATAAAAATTATTATATGATTTTTATTTTTTCCTCAAAATAAAAATCAAAATCAAATAACAGCTTTTTTTAGAAGATGTATGTGGTCTTATTTGTGATTTTTATTTTGATGATCAAAAATTAATCGTTATTTCTTGAGTTTTAAAAATATGTTAAAAATTAATCGTTATTTTTGAGAGTTATCAAAAAAATTCAGAAATTTGTAAATCATGGTGCAAATGGACAGATATGCCATCTGGGATTTGATTGGTATATTTTCCACTCTCATAGAGTGATTATGAGCGAATGATTTTTTTGATGAAAAAAAAAAAATAATCGTTATTTACGGTCCCTGATTTTAGACAGTAATTGGGCGTACCATTAAAAGCTGAGCAATTTGCTCCGTAAGCGGTCGATATTGGCCCAGTTCCGCTCGATACTCCTCATTCTGGGCCAGACTCTCAATGATGGCCAACAGGGACAAGATCAAATCAATTGACAAAGCAGGCAAACCCTGTTGTAAAGTGGCTGTTATTACACCGGCTATATCCAGCTCCATTAGTTGCTCGGCCGTATCCTTAAATGCTCCAGTCAGCAGATGATTGATAAACTCCGCCGCCTGTTCGCGGGTCTTGATGATCACCTCGGGCGATTGGACAATGCTTACCAGCTGCCTTAGGGCTCCAGCCTCATATTCCGCCACTATACGACGCAGTGGTTCCGGATGATCAGCCAAACGATTAAGTCCCACTACCACAAAAGTGGCAGGAGCTGGCTTATTTTCCATTAGGCAACTCAAAAACATGTCCGTTATTTCCGCATTATGCATCCGGGCCAAGTACTGTGCATACTTGGCTGTCTCAGCAAATATGGAAATTATGGTACAGCGTATCTCCAAAGGCAAAATCTCCATATTCTCTTTCAAATGCTCCACAATCAGATCAAAGAGATTCTGTTCGAAAAACAATTTGGTCATCTTTTCCGAACGCAGGGCCGTGGCCAAGACTTCCATTATCTCCATTGCATCCGGTCCCTGGGGATCTTCACAAAACACCTTGACCAACTGTTCCAGCACAAACAAGACAACGATGCACTGGCTCAAACACACTCTGATCGCTGGTATCCGCCAGCAAAGTCTTGAGCACTTTCAAGGCGGCATGACGTATCTCTAGAAACTCATTGGTGATCTCGCATATCATGCGATCAATGGGAAAATCAGGTAAAGTGGTAAAACCCAACATTTGATCGGCACTCTGAACCTGCAGCATGCGATGCACAGCCTCTATGGAGTTAAACAACGTATCCGGATTTTCAGTATTGGCAAAGATCATTTTGAACTTCTCCAGAACGGACAGTTGCTGCAATAAGCTCTGGGCCACCTGAGGATCGCGCAGACACATGTTCACTATATACGTCAGATACTCAATACAAAAGTCATCATTCTCCTTCAAATAAAAACGATAAGCCAATTCCAAAATCTGTTCCGTTTTCTCCGTATCGAACTCATTCATATCCGTATTGTCCATTAGTGCTGTAATCAGATATAGGGCAAAGCGTCGAATGAGCATACTTTCGGCATCTATAAAGAATTCCTTGCTCAATAGTAAATCCAACATTTGATGCTGCTTCAATTCCAAAACATTCTCATCCTGACGACGTGCAAAGTCCATTATGTGATTGAAAACGGTCAATAAAACAAATTCCTCTTTGGAACTAAGCAACAGCAGAGCCGTATCCAAAGTCTTGATTAAAACATTCAACTCGGTAAAAGATTTCTCCTCAGATTTGGTCCGATCGGGATAGGTAGAGCGAGCCTCGTAAACGCGTTTGGTTAATCGGGACATGGTTTTTTGTATTCAATATTTAGGGCAAGTGTTTTTTAAAAGCAAATATTAAGACAGACAGAAAAATACTGGGATATGTCCCAAAAATTGGGTTGGCAAGCAATTATAAATAATCAAATTTTAATAAATCTTTCATTTTCAAAAAATTGTTTGACCGTGGAAATTGTCATATTTCACTACTTTTCAACTAAGATTGCAAAAAAATTATTTCAACCCAAAAAAAATGCGAGTCAGAAATTTTTCGTGAAACCACCTATATATATGGGAGAAGAAAATAACGATTTAAGGGGGTATTCTACCTTTGAACAGCGTTTTATGAGTGATTTTAAAAAATTTCTGAAAAAAACTATAAGAGCTTTTTCAGTTTGGTTTTTTTGGATTTGAGTTATTAATTAACAATATAATAAAATATAAAAAAATGTTTGGATTTCGAGGGCTGTTCAAAAAGTTATCGGCCTGCCAATTAAGGTCTCAAAAAAAAGGTTTAGAGGTGGTGGCCATGATTCCGGGACTCAAGGTTATCGGAATTGAAAACGGTAAATGAGATTATGATCAGAATCAATGTAATTCTGGCCCGTACCTCAATCATAATTTTCAATATTTTTTTAAAAAATTGGGGGCCGTTTAAAAAAAATTTCGAATTTTCAAGTTTTTTTTTGTGTAGTTTAGTGTAAAAAAAATAGTAAAAAATTGTTTTTCCTCTTGATTGAGGTACGGGCTAGAATTACATCAATTATGCGTCGATTGCAACATGGCTGATCAAAATCGGTTCAGTAGAACTGGCCCAATCATGGCTACCAGGTCAAAAAAACGTGGTTTCGAGAAAAACGTATTTAAAATTTTGTAATGTGTAAAATACTCACTATAGCAAGAACATTGCTTCACTAAAATGGCTATATCTGCTATTAATTATATAAAACTATTTCGAATATTTGAAAATGGGTTAAAAGGGGATGAAAGGGGAATATCAAGCTAAAATAATAAGGCAAAACAAAAAAATCGAAAAAAATAATTTTCAAAGGTAGAAGACCCCCCTTAACAATTTTTAAAAAAAGTTAAAGAAAATGTTATCTTTTTCTAAAATATCACATTTTCTTTTTCAAACCCCCAAAAAGTTGAAATTTTTGGATTTTTTCCGTTTTTCTTTAGTTCAGACAAGAATTGTGACCAGTGTTGCCAACGCCTCCTCAAAAATAAAGGACAATGACCCTTGAAAAAGATAGAAACGCGATTTTTTAAAAGGACAAAAACAGGACAAGGCAAGCCCCCTCTTACTAGGCGTATCGCCCCAATTCTATCCATATTTAAGTATGCAGTTTTAGAGTACATCAACGAAAGTAATTTACTTTTTTAAACATCTAGTTACAACCCGATTTTATATAGATTTTTATCATCCAACACAACGTTTTTCGGACCAATTACCCATCTAAATTCCCAAAGTTTTATGGCAATAACGGCATGTCCGGACTCCCCCAGAACGATTTTTCTGATCTTAAAATGCCATCCCGACACAAAATTCTGCGAAATTTTTAACTTTAGGTAGACTTTTAGTTGGGGTATCAGTTTTTATTAAACATGGTAAGTTCAAGATACAATTCGTACAATCTTGCAGAATTTTTGAAGGTGTTAAAGGTGGTAAAAATAATAAAAAACCCAAAAGTAAATGAAGTTTAAGTCCATTGCGAGTTTTTAAAACAAGTTCGCAACACTAGTGTACAATCTTTTCTAATCTCAACTCTAAACAACAGCCGAGGGGGGCCAGCTGGATATTCAGGAATAGTGCGCTATTTAAAAAGCTAATTTATAAAACTTAAAAAAGATGAAAAAGGAAAGAACAAAATAAAAAGCATTTTCCGGATAGGGGACAAACTAAATTTTTCCGGAAATGCCAGTTTTAAAAGGACAGATCTATCCAGAAAAGGACAAATGGCAACACTGATTGTGACCTTTATTTTTCACTCCATGGAAAACTTGAGCGATGCCGGCCACACCAATTTGCCAAACAAATTTTATAAAACATTTTAAATAAAAAATAAATTGTTTGTGTTCTTCAAATAAATGTTTTTTTTTTATATAAATTTTTGCAGAGATCAATTAATTTATTCCCTCCCAAAAATTAAAATAATAACACTTTTTTATAATTAATCTATTAAAGTTGGCCCATATCGGGGCCTTTCGTATCGAAATTTAACATATTTTACGCAATAAAATAAAAATAGTTCTCACTCACCTTCACTAGGTGCAAAATCAGCAGCTCCTTTCAATTTATTTGTTTGGTCACAAAAAAAAAAACAACGAAAAACGAGCCGGTACGAAATTTCGCGTGTATTTCATTTTCCCGTACTTCTGCCCGGCTTAGCGAACAGTATGTAATTATTTTTTCACTCACTGGCGTTAATTATTTACAATTAATCAACCGATTTAAACGCACAGAATCGCCCACGCACAAACAAAATAGCCAACTGACTCTCTCTCCCTCTCTCTCTTACGCTGAGAAACAGAACGTGACGTCAGCAGCAACAGCAGGCTCAACAAATGCACATATTTATATGCAACGGTGAATGGCAATTCAATTGTTGCCAAGCTCCCCCCTCCCCCGCAAAGGAGAAACTACCGCAATAAGAACTCGCCCGTGCCTGTGGCCTGCGCCGGCGTCGTTTTTTTTTCACTTGTTGCTTATCTGATCGCGAGCCACTGAATTGCGCATTGCATTTATTGAATAATCCTCACACATACACATACATATAATGAACAACTCAAGAGGCACGCGCCTCTTTTTGCATACGAGAGAGCAAGACAGACAGAGAGCAGCAATCTCTGCTGCAAATTTTACAATAAGAACTCGCCCGGCTTTGGGGCCTACACTTGTTGCTTATCACATTAATTAAACAAATTGATAATTATCATCTTTGCTTCATTTGCAGCTCCTTACATACACACATGCACATAAACATAACGGAGCACCCACACGAAAAAAAGGCAAAAAAAATGTGAGACTCCTGTGGCCAGAGAATTGCTGCCCTTAAAACAAGCGTAGCCCGCATGACATTTGAAGCGTATTTCTATTTCCCGCACACAACACCGACTTTGCGAAGATTATGCACTTATTTTTAATTCATTTGCGTAATTTTTAATCACTAAATAAACCGATTTAATTTGCGCCGACGCGACCACGAACATTTTCACAAAAAACAAAATGGCAGACTGAAGCTCAACACAGCTTAAAAAAACTCTGGTACTCAATAATTTACTAACGCCACCTACCGAGAGTAACTGTTCAACTCTGCGACAATTGGTGTGCGATAGGTGCGCTAGTGGTGTTCGCCTTGAGCGCCAAATTAAATTTATTTGAATGCTACTCTGCTAAAAGGGTGATATCTTTGATAGATCAAATAGGTATACGCATAATAATCTTTAATAAATTAAATCAAAATACTTACAATCAGATGGCCTTAAAATGAATTATAAATCAACTTTATGCAATCTTTCATGATTGAATCAGATTTAAATCTTGATGATTTAAAGCTCAATTGAATCAATCAAGATGCAAATAAATCATTAAGAAAAAATGATTTAAATCTTTTACAGCTCTGACGCATATACGTGATTTATATACAAACTAATCTTACTCTAGCTCTTATAACCTAAACATAACCAGCTATAACCAGCTATCAATACTTTACAATAACGGAAATGCCTTCTATTAATTAAACACCCCAACCGGGAGACAAATGCTCGGCTGACTTTTGCAAAGCTATCAGACAGAAATGGCTTGCAATTTCCAAGTTCTTTTCCATACGCAAGTGATAATCACGGTTGCCACAGTTGGCGTTTTTGCGCCAAAACTGGTGTTTTTTTTTGCGGTTGGCGCATTGGCACTTTTTTTTGGAACTGGCTCTTTTTGCTTATGATTGATGATATGAATCGAATCAATTGTCGGCTTATAACTGGATCCTCTTGATCAGAAAATATTTATATAAATGTAAATTATTTGAGGTGTGTTTATACTTCCAAGTCTATGAAAACTAAGATGAATGACGATACAGAAAAAACAACCACAATGTTATAATTTTGTTCTTAAGATAAAAATTTTTTTATTTAAATGTGGAAAATTCGATTTTTTATCTTTAAAAACCATTTTTTTCCCAATTTTAAATAATTCTTAAAAATGTTCAACAATTTTAAAAAATTCCGCGATTACATTTTTTAAGTAAACGTAGGTGCCCTTCAATTTACTACACTCAGAATTTTTTATATATCATCGCGCCTTTCAAAATAATTGTCCAAAAACTACGGAAACTCACGATTTTTTTTTACCAAATTTTTCTACCAAAAATACAATACATAACATTAAAGTATTGAAAAACAAAGAAAAAGTCAAGAAACAATATTGTAGACATTTAAGAATTATTTTATTTTTTTCAGCTCACTTAAAAAAGTTAAAACAGGAATTTTTGGAACATTTTTAAGAATTATTTAAACTTGGAAAAAAAGAGAATTTCTAAAAAAAAATCCACATTTTCCACATTAATAAAAAAATATTAAAAAAAGTTATTTATCTTAGTTTACATAAAAACCAATGTGGTTAGTAAAAGGTTATATGATATGGCCATCAGACTTGAAAGTGTATACATTCCTCACATAAATATCTTCGGAACAAAAAGAACCAGGGCAAAACGGACGATTGTTTTGAATTCAGAATTCAAAAATACATAATAAAGGCTTGATATTTGATTTGTTCCAAAACCTTGTATACGTGAGTAATTTTAAGTTATTCAGAAATAAATATTTTTTATATAATAAAATGAAAATATAACCGAAAAAAAATATTTTGGCTCTTTTTAACGAATTTGGCTCTTTTTTGATTTTTTTTTGGTGCTAAAAAATTTTCTCAAGTGGCAACCGTGGTGATAATTTCATATTTTGAAAGCAGCGCCAACTGTTAACATACTAGTTTTGTTATCGAACCAGTTGCCAGCCCCTTTTCAGGGTACTTTCAAATATTAACGCTCGATAGTTTTTAGTTATCGCTGCCTCTTTTTTGTACTCGCTGCTTTTCACATCACTAACGCAAAGACGACGCTGATGCGGACGCTCGCTTGACAAACAATTTAAAAAATTCATTAACATTAGCCAATAGCAATCAATTAATTTTAACCTATCACAGTGAAATGGGCAAGAAAGCCAAAAACAAAACGAAAAAGGCGTCGGCAGACGCGGAGGCTCCCACCAGCAGCAAGAACAATAACAACAACAACAAGAAGAAGCGCAACCAAAATACAGTTGCCACACAAAAAGAGAACAATGGCGGCGTCGCATCAAAACGCCAGGAGCCCATGTTGGCCATATTCTCGAAGGCTCAGGAGACGGAAACCTATCACAAGCGCTACATAAAGGAAATGCAGCAACTTTACTCAACCGTAAGCCGTAAATGATGATCCTGCTCTTTGACACTGGCCTCATTTTGTTATTCCCCCCAACTTTGCAGATGACACATGAGGACTTTATGGCCAAGTTTACGGCAATTATATGTACCATAATCAAGGCGGAGGATAGCAATGAGAAGGGCAACATAGCCATGTCGTTCTGTGCCAAATTGGTGACCAGTTTTGAAACGGAACACACACATCCTTTGCTGCATGGCACCTTGCATTGGTGTTTGCATGTAAGTGTGGGCTTGTTTTTTGTATTTCTGGTTGTGTTAATGTTGTTTCTTCCAGACCATATCAAAGCATCCCCATTGTCGCTATCGCATTTGCCTATTTGTGAATGTGATTCTAAATGAACTGGGTCCTCAGGCCGCTTTGGATGACACACAATGCGATGAGATTTTGGAGTATATGCTGGATAGGGTCAAGGATGTGGCGCCCAATGTGCGTAAACAAGCTGTTTTGGCCATGCAACGTTTGCAAATGCCCGACAAACCCAATGATCCCGTGTTGTGCGCCTATCAATATCATTTGAGTGCAGATCCCTCGCCCGCGGTGCGCCAGTGTATTATAACCTGCATGGGACGCAATTATCTAACCATTCCCCATATTTTACAACGTCTGTGGGATGTGGATGAGAAAGTAAGACGACACACCTATGTGAATCTCTGCAATTATCCGGTGCGTTCGTATCGAGTGGCCCAGCGTTTGACTTTGCTGGAGCAGGGTCTAAACGATAGCTCGGAGCCCATTAAGAAAACCGTAATCAGGTATATGTTAAAAGCCTGGATTGAGTCCTACCAAAAGAATTTCATAGCCTTAACTGGAGCTCTCAAATTGGACTCGGATGAGTTGACTTTATTGCGTTTTCGTGGCGTGGCCAAACAAATGCTTATGGTCATCTTTGAGCAGTATGGCAATGAGGAGCTATTGGCACAGTTACCCTTGAGTGAGGATTGTGATTTACATCGTTGTGTGCCACTGGAGAAGCTAACAGTGGAATTGCTTTTATATTGGGAGTGTTTGAGCAGCTATTTGCAGCGTACCAATGCGGATGAGGCGGATCAGTGTTTGCCCGAATTGAGCGTGTACTGTGCCTATGTGGAAAAGTAAGTATAGGGGGGGAGGGTCAGGGTGTAAGAATCAACTTTGAGATTGATTCACGATTCAATCTCAACCTGATTTTAAAAATAAAGATTTCATTCATTTCGGCTTAAATCAAAGATTTAAATCTGATTCAACATAAAGTTGTTTAAGGTGATTTATAAATCAAACGCAATCAGATTGTACATTGAAATCAGATTAAATCAGGACCGAAAAAATGAAGAAAAGAATAAACAAAGGAACTATTGATGGTCAAAATGGAAATTTTTATTTGCAATTTTAAAAAATTTATTTATATTATAATTTTTAAAATTTTTTTACGATGTTATAAAATTTTGAAAATATAAAATAATTATTTATATAATTATAAATTTTTATAATACCTTAGTAAATCGCAAGGACAAACCCTAGTAGTAATAAATATATTTCATAACTTTATAAAAATACTTTATTTTATATAATTAGTTTTAACATTCATTTTTATAAATTACCAAACATATTAAAATAAAAAAATTTATAAAAAATAATAAAACCCAGGTAACGTTGTTCACTTCAAAAGAGCACTTCAATGTTCACCAACAACCCCCTGAGGGCCGAGCCCCACCCTGGCGCGGCAAACTGAGCTCTTCATAGTTACACTTCCACTACACGGCCATCAGAGACCGGTTACGCTCGTCGGGTTCTAGACATTAGTACAATTTTAATATTTTTGTTGGATAGTTTTAACGACCTAATATTCCAAAATCATTAGATGCCTCGAATCATCAATCGATATACCTCTTCAGATACCGCATCCTTAAAAAGTTTTTAGTGCCGTCTTCACAGTTTCCAACACTTCAACCGAGCGTTTGCGATCCAAGTTTGACTGAAGGGCAGAGAAGCAACAACACGTTCCGACCCCTTTTTAAATTAACATAGTGTCGAATCTGTTGTCTGATAGCAATCGATTTGCCATTTCACAACATAATCCTGTCTTTCAGCGTCAGCATCTATTTGTCTTCATTGTTGCCAACGTTGGCATCCTAAACTTCCGCTTTCGTTGGAGAAAATCGTGCCCAGCCACAGGTTTCAAAAAACTACGTACTATTCTAAATATTGTCGCGTCTAATAAAGCCTGTTTTTGTTTGTGAAACAATATTTGATCGAATCGTATAAGACCCGGGACTTATATCAACTGTGATCCCAAACAATAATTTTTCTGTTTGCGCACCCACCCAAACATTTCTCAAAATCTTTTGAGCAGTAGACACCCGGGATCCGATCAGTCCGAACTTCATTATAATTCACTGTGTCTTCCAAAGATTTTATAGTTTGACCCTTGAGGAACATATCTTCGCGCGGACCGCCCGCCCATCTCACCAACACGTCACATTTTATGTTTTTTAGACGTTTTGTTTTTTTGACCTTGTAGTGAGCGCATCCGGGCGCAGCAGAAGCCAAAGATTGTATATTTCGGACTTCCTAGACGCCCCCATTTACGGTTTGATCGATAGCCGAACCTTTATGCCACAAGTTACCGTACGTCGTGGTGCTACACCACGGAGACCATCTCCAGTTTTCTGTTTTCGTTTATCTGATTTACAAGCATTAAATCTTTTAAAAGATGCAAAAATGATTTAAATCACATGATTTCAAGATTACAAGATTTAAATCTTAGATTTGAACCAAGATTTAAATCAAAGAATTAAATCAAAAGTAAACAATCGATTGCGAAAGTTATAAATCACCTTAAAGCAACCAAGATGAACAGATTTAAATCTGATGATTTAGAAGAATTGAAGCAATCAAAGTAAAATCTAGAGATTTGAAATCAAAAATGATTTAAATCTTTTACACTCTGGTAGGGTATAAGTAAAGCCCACATCTAACACTTGTGTTTTTTTTTTACAGATTCTGTCAGTTCCAGAAGCCGGATATGGACAAGTTTGCCCAAATCGAGTTTCAAAATATGCTTCTATCTTTGATAAACATCCTCGGAGGCTATGATTTGGGCGATGAGATTGGACGTGGCAACATGCGGAAACTCATTACACACTTGCTCAAACATTGCTATTTGGATAGAAAGATTATTGAAGTTCTGGTGCGCTGCACGGAGCAGCTTATTACTGATCTGAATGCCCGCATGCAGTTCTTTATAGAGATTATCTACGAAACCTGTGAACTGGATGCCAAGCAAAATGAATTGATACATGATCGTGGTTTAATTAACAAGTTGCTGGACGACTTAACGGACACCTCTTTGAAAATGAAAATCTCCTCGCTGAAGGTGAAAATCTTGGATTTGGAGGAGCATGAGGATAACTTTGTGCGCCAAAAGGAGTATATACGTGCACAGGCGGTGAATGATGAGAAGCTGGCCGTTACCGAGGAGTATACCGAGCTGATAAGGCCTTTGCTGGAGAAGCATGGCAATGGTTTGGAGTTGGCCCAACGTCCCAAGCTGTCCAAACAGGAGCGCATTCTGAAGGGTTTATATATTAGCTTTTATATGGTGGCCTCCAAGCAGGTGCCCAAGCTGACACCCAGCCTGTGCAAGCTGTATAAGGTAAGCCCCTCTCGAAGACACTTTTTATACTCTGTACCGAAGGTACAAATTTGAAAAACACCTCAAATATCCCGCAATTTTGGAGTTAGGTTATTTGAACCTTCTAGACATTTATTCTACTCATCATTACCTATCGAGCCCCCGTACATCGTTTTCCGATCAGATGAACGATAGTAGAGTTGCCACCCCCGCAATTTGAAAACACCTCATCCTCCCCATTTTGGTTAGTTTTGAACCTTCACCCTCAACGAACAAAGAGGCCCCCCAAACACTATATCCCTTGAGTAGTGAACCTCAGACATACACTCATACCTATCGAGCCCCCACCGTCCGCGTGAACGTAGAAGGCCACCCCATTTGAAAACACCCAAATCCCCCATTAGTTAGTGTTTGAACCTTCTAGACATATATTCTACTCATATACCTATCGAGCCCCCTACATCGTTTTCCGATCAGATGAACGATATAGAGTTGCCACCCCCCGCAATTTGAAAAACACCTCAAATATCCCGCAATTTTGGAGTTAGGTTGTTTGAACCTTCTAGACATATATTCTACTCATCATTACCTATCGAGCCCCCGTACATCGTTTTCCGATCAGATGAACGATAGTAGAGTTGCCACCCCCGCAATTTGAAAAACACCTCAAATATCCCGCAATTTTGGAGTTAGTTTTGACCTTATCACTACCCCCCCACTCCGACGAGAACGGAGGTTGCCACCCCCATTGAACACCTAACCCGCTAGTTTGACCTTCTGACAACACCTCCTATCCCCCCCCGCACGAAGAAGTTGCCCCCCGCAATTTGAAAAACACCTAAATATCCGCAATTTTGGTTAGGTTATTTGAACCTTCTAGACATTTATTCTACTCTATTACCTATCGAGCCCCCATACATCGTTTTCCGATCAGATGAACGATAGTAGAGTTGCCACCCCCGCAATTTGAAAAACACCTTAAATATCCCGCAATTTTGGAGTTAGGTTATTTGAACCTTCTAGACATTTATTCTACTCATTATTACCTATCGAGCCCCCTACTCGTTTTCCACAATGAACAAAGCCACCCCAAAACACCTCAACCCCTAGTATGAACACACCCACGAGCCCCCACATCGTTTTCCGATCAGATGAACGATAGTAGAGTTGCCACCCCCGCAATTTGAAAAACACCTCAAATATCCCGCAATTTTGGAGTTAGGTTATTTGAACCTTCTAGACATATATTCTACTCATTATTACCTATCGAGCCCCCATACATCGTTTTCCGATCAGATGAACGATAGTAGAGTTGCCACCCCCGCAATTTGAAAAACACCTCAAATATCCCGCAATTTTGGAGTTAGGTTGTTTGAACCTTCTAGACATATATTCTACTCATTATTACCTATCGAGCCCCATACATCGTTTTCCGATCAGATGAACGATAGTAGAGTTGCCACCCCATTTGAAAAACACCTAAATATCATTTGGGTTAGGTTTTTGAACCTTCTAGACTTTATTCTACTCATTATTACCTATCGAGCCCCCATACATCGTTTTCCGATCAGATGAACGATAGTAGAGTTGCCACCCCCGCAATTTGAAAAACACCTCAAATATCCCGCAATTTTGGAGTTAGGTTATTTGAACCTTCTAGACATATATTCTACTCATTATTACCTATCGAGCCCCCATACATCGTTTTCCGATCAGATGAACGATAGTAGAGTTGCCACCCCCGCAATTTGAAAAACACCTCAAATATCCCGCAATTTTGGAGTTAGGTTATTTGAACCTTCTAGACATATATTCTACTCATTATTACCTATCGAGCCCCCATACATTGTTTTCCGATCAGATGAACGATAGTAGAGTTGCCACCCCCGCAATTTGAAAAACACCTCAAATATCCCGCAATTTTGGAGTTAGGTTATTTGAACCTTCTAGACATATATTCTACTCATTATTACCTATCGAGCCCCCATACATCGTTTTCCGACAGATGAACGATATAAGTTGCAACCATTGAAAAACACCTAAATATCCCGCAATTTTGGAGTTAGGTTGTTTGAACCTTCTAGACATATATTCTACTCATTATTACCTATCGAGCCCCCATACATCGTTTTCCGATCAGATGAACGATAGTAGAGTTGCCACCCCCGCAATTTGAAAAACACCTCAAATATCCCGCAATTTTGGAGTTAGGTTATTTGAACCTTCTAGACATATATTCTACTCATTATTACCTATCGAGCCCCCATACATCGTTTTCCGATCAGATGAACGATAGTAGAGTTGCCACCCCCGCAATTTGAAAAACACCTCAAATATCCCGCAATTTTGGAGTTAGGTTATTTGAACCTTCTAGACATATATTCTACTCATTATTACCTATCGAGCCCCCATACATCGTTTTCCGATCAGATGAACGATAGTAGAGTTGCCACCCCCGCAATTTGAAAAACACCTCAAATATCCCGCAATTTTGGAGTTAGGTTATTTGAACCTTCTAGACATATATTCTACTCATTATTACCTATCGAGCCCCCATACATCGTTTTCCGATCAGATGAACGATAGTAGAGTTGCCACCCCCGCAATTTGAAAAACACCTCAAATATCCCGCAATTTTGGAGTTAGGTTATTTGAACCTTCTAGACATATATTCTACTCATCATTACCTATCGAGCCCCCATACATCGTTTTCCGATCAGATGAACGATAGTAGAGTTGCCACCCCCGCAATTTGAAAAACACCTCAAATATCCCGCAATTTTGGAGTTAGGTTGTTTGAACCTTCCTTGGAGCGGCGACCTGAACGGGTACAGAGTATATTACAGTCGGGCTTGACCGACTTTCTTACTTGTTGTTTATGTGCCTGACTAAGTTTGCTCTTTTAGGACTTTATATGCCGTCACTTAGCCTCCACGGAGGTGGATATTTTTGATGCCGCCATGAAATGTGGAGCCAGCTTTAGCCTGCTCTATGAGCCCTATGTCAAGGAAGTGTTTGAGGTGGTGGTGGATCAATTCTGCAAAAACAACAATATACGCCTATGCGAAACAGCAGCTCATTGTATTCTAGAGCCCATGGATCACTATGGCATAGAGTATTTCATAGAACTAAATCAAAACGGCAGCGCTGGTGCCGCCGTGTCCAAGTCATCATCCAAGCGTCGCCAGCTGTATACCATGCAGGATCCCTATGAGGGTGAAGAGGAACGCAATCTATCCCAGACGGCGAATGAACAAAATTCCGATATCATTGGCATGATGGCACACTATATGGAACGGGTGGTGGACAAGGGCATTGGTTTGGTTTTGGTGCGTGGCCTGTGTCGTTTTGTTTTGCGTGGCCAACTAAACGATCGTCCGGATGTTATAGAGAAGCTAGTGAAGCGTTTTTTCAATCCCAACACAGAACCCATTATTAATCAAACCCTGGGCAATTTTCTGGAGCGCATGGTGGAGCGTAAAATGACCAATTTGTTGGAGCCTTGCATTTTGCCCTGTGTATGGAATGTAATGAGCTGTACCAGTGATTCTCCACTCAATGAAGTGGCACCCGATCATGTAATACGATTTTTCATTGGTCTGACCAAACAGGAGCAAAGTTCACCGCAAAATCATTTGCATAATAAAATTGCTTTGAGTTTTCTAAGCTACATACACAACTATTACACGGAACGCAAAGGAGATGTGCCGTTTGCTGGCCAAGGAACTGACCAGCTTACAATTGAATGTGAGCAATAGTCCATTGATAAAGCAGGAAATGCATGAATTGTCCGATAAGCTGATTAAGGTAAGTGTTTTGAGCAGGGACCGTAACGATTATAACTTATATCAAATAAATCTCTTGATAACAATTATTTCTTGATTTTTAACCAATTGCTCATGAAATAACTATTAATTTTTAACATTTTTTTAAAACTCAAGAAATAACGATTAATTTTTAAGCATCAAAATAAAAATCTAAGATATGAGTTATTTATGGATTTTAAAATAAAACTCAAGAAATACCGATTATTAATGAATTCAAAAAATAAAAATCTTAAATAAGAGTTATTGAAGGATTTTTAAATATAACACATGAAATAACTATTATTTTTTGAGCATTAAAATAAAAATCTGAAATAAGAGTTATTTTATGATTTTTAAATTAAACTTACAAAAAACTGATTATTTTTTGAGTAAAAAAATATAAATCTAATATAAGAGTTATTTAATGATTTTTAAAAAAATCTAAAAAAATAACGATTATTTTTTGATCAAAAAAATAAAAATCTAAAATAAAAATTATTATATGATTTTTATTTTTTTCTCAAAATAAAAATCAAAATCAAATAACAGCTTTTTTTTAGAAGATGTATGTGGTCTTATTTGTGATTTTTATTTTGATGATCAAAAATTAATCGTTATTTCTTGAGTTTTAAAAATATGTTAAAAATTAATCGTTATTTTTGAGAGTTATCAAAAAAATTCAGAAATTTGTAAATCATGGTGCAAATGGACAGATATGCCATCTGGGATTTGATTGGTATATTTTCCACTCTCATAGAGTGATTATGAGCGAATGATTTTTTTGATGAAAAAAAAAAATAATCGTTATTTACGGTCCCTGGTTTTGAGTAAAGTTTGTAAAGCGATAATTAACTTGGCTAGTTTTTTACTTGCAGAGCGATTTGGAGCCAGGCAGCTTTGGCTGGCGAACTTTGGTACAGAGTATAGTGAGTTTTAAGAATTTGGTGGAAGGCTGTTTCCAACCGCCCGCACGCAAGACTCAAGAGGGGGGTCTAAACAGTGACGAGGAGGAGGAATGTGATGATGCGGCCACTGTAACCACAACCACTGAAGGTCCGCAGGAAGAATTGGACACAGAGCCAGTACTCACTGCGGTTCCAGACCTTGCCACACTGCCTGATCCAGACCTCACCCCAGTGCCAGCTCCAGCCGTGTTGCCCACCACCTTTGGCAGTAATAATCGAGAGGGTCTACGCTTTCTACGACGATCCCTGCACAATTCTATAAGCCAATCGGAGGCTGAAAGTTTAGGCGCCCCTGAGGAGGTGGCTGAAATAAGCAGACAAAAACTGAATCGACCACAAACAAGACGACGCTTAAATGAAGCCTTGGCCAGGCTATCCAAGACACCGGAAAAACAAGCAGAATCTACGCCAGACTCAGATAACGATTTAACTCCTACCAATAAGTCGACCAGCTCTGTAAGCGATTTTTATATATTTATATTTCCCTTTAAAATTATTAAAATTTTTATTTATTTTTTTCAGTTGGCCGACATAATTGAACCCACTCCCTCACCACCCAAACAAGATGTCAGTCGCCTGCGTTCGATACGCGCACGCAAACAAACCGCAAGCAAAGTCGATGGAACACCCAATGCCAGTGTAGCCAAAGTGAGTAACAGACGATTGCTCATGCAGCTCTAGACACCGACACTTACCAAAAAGGAGTTTTAGTTTTAAGGCACAAACAGTTGCAATTTAACACATAATGTTTTCAAAACTAAACTTAACATAAAATGAAAAAATATGTTTCATTTTCCATATGGAATTCATGTAAAAATTCATGATATATTAAAGACCTTTTGTATCTTGTCGAGATCTTCAAGTAGTTTGTATTTTTGTAAACTGGAAAGTTACACTTACCCAAGCTTAAGGAACACCTTCTTAACATCAGAGCTGTAAAATACCATTTCTATTAATATTTTGGTAATTTAACATTTAAATACAATTCCAAATTTTTGGGTAATTAAAAATGTCATTACATTTAAGATTTATTTGTTATAATTACCGTTTTGGGTTAATTTAAAATTTAATTACCATTACAATTACTTTTTTTGGTAATTAAAAATTAAATTTTCATTAGAATTACAATTTTTTGGGTAATTTAAAATTTAATTACCATTAAAATTAATTAATTTAAAATTTAATTACCATTACAATTACTTTTTGGTAATTAAAAATTAAATTTTCATTAGAATTACAATTTTTTGGGTAATTTAAAATTTAATTACCATTGTTTTTTGGGTGTCAAAATTTATTTAAAATTACTTTTACGATTTTTGGGTAATTAAAAATTGCATTACATTAATTACCACTTAATCGTAATTAATGGAATTAAAAAATAATTTGTAATGTTAATTTTTTAAATTAATTGTTAATAAATTCCATTATTTAAAAAAAAATTTTAATTGTAATGAATTAAAAAAAGAAGATAGTAATGAATAATTTAAAATTTATTACCATTAATATTTTTTTGGGGGGTAGTTAAAAATTTAATTACTTACATACGTTTTGGATTAAAATTGTTACTAACTATATTAAGGAATTAAAAAATAAATTTGTAGTAATTTATTCCATTATTGCATCAAAAAATTGTAATTGTAATAAAAAATTTTAATTACAAAAAAAGTAATTGTAAAAGTAATTAAAAATAATTGTAGTAATTTCAGTTGCAAATTTTAATTACACAATTTTACAAAAATTTATTATAAATTGTAATGGTAAAGAAATTTTTAATTACAAAAAAAAAGTAATTGAAATGGTAATTAAATTCTTAGTTTACCCAAAAAATTGTAATTGTAGGTGGTAATGATAATTTCAAAGTATAGTCAACCCATAGCCTTATTAAAAATGTCATTACAATTAAGATTTATTTATTATAATTACCGTTTTGGGGTAATTTAAAATTTAATTACCATTACAATTACTTTTTTGGTAATTAAAAATTAAATTTTCATTAGAATTACAATTTTTTGGGTAATTTAAAATTTAATTACCATTAAAATGATTATTTTTTGGGTAGTTCAAAATTTATTTAAAATTACTTTTACTTTTTGGGTAATTAAAAATTGCATACTTTTACCATTAATCGTAATTAATGGAATTAAAAAATAAATTTGTAGTAATTTATTCCATTATTGCATCAAAAAATTGTAATTGTAATAAAAATTTTAATTACAAAAAAAGTAATTGTAAAAGTAATTAAAAATAATTGTAGTAATTTCAGTTGCAAATTTTAATTACACAATTTTACAAAAATTTATTATAAATTGTAATGGTAAAGAAATTTTTAATTCACAAAAAAAAGTAATTGAAATGGTAATTAAATTCTTAGTTACCCAAAAAATTGTAATTGTAGGTGGTAATGATAATTTCAAAGTATAGTCAACCCATAGCCTTATTAAAAATGTCATTACAATTAAGATTTATTTATTATAATTACCGTTTTGGGGTAATTTAAAATTTAATTACCATTACAATTACTTTTTTGGTAATTAAAAATTAAATTTTCATTAGAATTACAATTTTTTGGGTAATTTAAAATTTAATTACCATTAAAATGATTATTTTTTGGGTAGTTCAAAATTTATTTAAAAAATTACTTTTACGTTTTTGGGTAATTAAAAATTGATTACATTAATTACCACTTAATCGTAATTAATGGAATTAAAAAATAAATTTGTAGTAATTTATTCCATTATTGCATAAAAAAAATTGTAATTGTAATAAAAATTTTAATTACAAAAAAAGTAATTGTAAAAGTAATTAAAAATAATTGTAGTAATTTCAGTTGCAAATTTTAATTACACAATTTTACAAAAATTTATTATAAATTGTAATGGTAAAGAAATTTTTAATTCAAAAAAAGTAATTGAAATGGTAATTAAATTCTTAGTTTACCCAAAAAATTGTAATTGTAGGTGGTAATGGTAATTTTCAAGTATATCAAAAAATGAGTAGTTCAAAATTTATTTAAAATTACTATTACGATTTTTTGGGTAATATAAAAAATTAATCGTAATTAATGGAATTAAAAAATAAATTTGTAGTAATTTATTCCATTATTGCATCAAAAAAATTGTAATTGTAATAAAAATTTTAATTACAAAAAAAGTAATTGTAAAAGTAATTAAAAATAATTGTAGTAATTTCAGTTGCAAATTTTAATTACACAATTTTACAAAAATTTATTATAAATTGTAATGGTAAAGAAATTTTTAATTCCAAAAAAAAAGTAATTGAAATGGTAATTAAATTCTTAGTTACCCAAAAAATTGTAATTGTAGGTGGTAATGGTAATTTCAAAGTATAGTCAAAGTATAATTAGTTCAAAATTTATTTAAAATTCTATATTACGATTTTTGGGTAATTAAAAATTCATTAATTATTCAAATTTATTTAAATTACCGTTTTTATTAAAAATTGCATTAATCGTATTATGGAATTAAAAAATAAATTTGTAGTAATTTATTCCTTTATTGCATCAAAAAATTGTAATTGTAAAAAAAATTTTAATTACAAAAAAGTAATTGTAAAAGTAATTAAAAATAATTGTAGTAATTTCAGTTGCAAATTTTAATTACACAATTTTACAAAAAATTTCTTATAAATTGTAATGGTAAAGAAATTTTAATTAACCAAAAAAAAGTAATTAAAATGGTAATTAAATTCTTAGTTACCCAAAAAATTGTAATTGTAGGTGGTAATGATAATTTCAAAGTCTTGTTTCAATATCCATCAATTGTTATTTAGCTATCAGTTTCGTTGGGTCTTAAAGATTGAATAGTTTCCCAAATAAAAGTGGATAATATAAGATTAAGATAACTTGAAACTCTACTAACTAGCACCTAGTTTTATACCTAATCCTTTACTAATTTTTGCTCTTTCATTTTTTTCTTCCCCTTAGCGGAGGGTTCTTCATTTGGAGAAATATACACCGGTGCGAAATGGTAGTAAACGCATTCTACGCAAATCGCCCACCGCACCCACTTCCAGCTCCTCAAAATCACCTATGCGCAAGCAGCTACGTCGTGATGGCCAGACGCCCAACCGGCCAGCTAACAAAAGTACCAACAGCCCCACTGAAAGTACATCCTCGACCAAGGAAAATCTATTGCCTGCCCCCAAAACGCCGCTGCTGACGCGACTTCAGGCTAGCAGTAGCAACAGCAGTTCAGTCATTACGACGCGAAACTCTGCGCGCCTGGAGAGATTAGGCAACATGCGCCTTACCCGTAAGCGTATGTCCCTGGAGATGAATCAAAGTGGTGGAGTCAGTTTTAAAGTGTCCACACCTAAGCGTGTGCAGAACGAAACAAGAACGGCGCGTGCCAGATCGAAATCAACCGGTGGCAGTGGTAAAACTGTCGCCAACAGTAATGAGGGTGTGACCACACGCCTGAGGCGGAAATAGTTTGTTATTCGACTTTGAATTCTAGTTAGGTTTTATATATATATACATTAACAAGTAGGTTAAGAATTGATTTGTTAACCTCCTCCTTTTTTTTTTAATATTTCCATTGTGTGCTGTTTAGTGAAATTCTAAAGTTCAGGTTCATTTCAATGTTTAATTTTATTTTTCATATAATAAATGTGTGTATATAGATATGTATATGTGTGTATGTGTAAGTAAATGTATTTTGATTTGATTTCATTTTATGTGAATTTGCTAACTAAAATATAGCAAAAAATGTGGAAATTTTAATTGCATTTCAAATCCTTATTTGGGATAAGTACAGGCTGAGATTCGGTCATACCTCTGGGCATGGAACTTAAGTATATGCATGCAGGAATCAATATTTTGAGCAGTGTTTTTTTGTTCGGGGAGGTTAAGTTTACTTAAAGCTAAGAACAAGAATAAGGGTTGTGGGTCAACCAGTTTTAAAGAAGAGATTTGATGATAAAACACTTCCGTGTTTTTTGTCCTATCTTATTGACATTTACAGAACAAATTGTCAAGCCTGTGAAAAAAACTAAAATTTTTCATGAGTAAATGTCTTAGAATTGTTTATAGATTATGGTTTTTTGGAAAATATATCATTTGGACAACTTTGTGATACCTTTTTGTTCTTTTTAGTTTTTGCCATTTCGTTTGAAGCAAACTTCATGGGATTGGTTTGGTTCAGAGCTTCAATGAAATTAACTAAACCGTTTCCTGAACCGTTTCGATTGAGCATGTTTAGAAGTAAGCAGTTCAGTTTACAAGCTCAGAACCTGTTTTATCCTTGGTATTTTCATTGAAAAAAACACCTTTTGCCAAAAGCTTTGCTTTTTTTGTTTTACATTTAAAGAAAACTGCCACTCAGAGTCACAAAACACGATTTTAAAAATGGTAAACTTTGACAAGTAACGTAGAGAACAACCATCTGATGGGTTTAGTTTGAAATATGAGCTGTTTCCACTTAAGCAAAACCATTACAGGGCAGTTCTATCAAAAACAATTGGTGGGCTGAATGAAAAATGAGAAAAGGCTTCTAAAACAGGGGTCGGCAAAATGAGCAGAAAAATTGCCACTGGCAACTGAGAAAATATTTGTATGCATAGAAAGCTAACATCGGCTAGGCCGATGTTTTAAATACCCTTGCAGTTTTTAAAACAAGTTTTTCTCATTAGAACTAGTTTTTAGACCGATCGTTCCTATGGCAGCTATATGCTATAGTCATCCGATTTTTATAAAATTATCCAGAATTATGTGGGAGCATATGAAACTTATATACACCATGATTGGTGACGCTACGATGGAAAACAAAAAAGTGTTTCTCACTAGAACTCAATTTTTGACCGACGGTTTATATGACAGCTATATGCTATAGTCATCCGATTTTGATAAATTTTTCCAAAATTGTGGGAAAGCATATGAAACTAATATATACCAAGATTGGTGACGTTAAGATGGAAAACAAAAAAGTTTTTTAACTAGAACTATTTTTTAGACCGATCGTTCCTATGGGAGCTATATGCTATAGTCATCCGATTTTGATATATTTTTCCAAAATTACGTGAAAGCATATAAAACTCATATATACCACGATTGGTGTCGCTACGATGGAAAACAAAGAGTTTTTCTCACTAGAACTAGTTTTTGCACCGATCGGTTCTATGGCAGCTATATGATATAGTCATCCAATTTTGATAAATTTTTCCAGTATTATGTGGAAACACATAAAACTAATATATATTAAGATTGGTGAGGCAACGATGGAAAATAAACAAGTTTTTTAGCTAAAACAATTTTTTTGACCGATCGTTCCTATGGCAGCTATATGATATAGTCATCCGATCCGGTCGGTTCCGACATATTAGTTGCGTGCAGTGAAAAAGAAGACTTTGTGCAAAATTTCACCTCGATAGATTAAATTGTTGATAGTTCGCTTAGAAACAGACGACGGACAGATGTTCGCGTAGAAACAGACGGACGGACAGACAGACCGACAGACGGACGGACGGGCAGACAGACGGACGGACAGACGGAATTGAGCTCAGCTCATCGTCCTGACCAAGAATATATATATAGTTTATGGGGTCGGAAGTGAATATTTCTATGCGTTACAAACTTCTGGGCAAAATTAATATACACTTTGCAAGTGTATAATGAGAAAAGGCTTCTAAAACAGGGGTCGGCAAAGTGAGCAGAAAAATTGCCACTGGCAACTGAGAAAATAATTTGTATGCATATACAAAAAAAAAACAGCAGAGAGTTTAAAAAAGCTTACTTTTATACCTCTAGGCAGAGAATAGAGAGCTTTACAAGCTTGTGGGTTGAATCAAGATGTATCTATGAAAGGAGGCACTTAGTAAAATATGTAAACTCAAAATATTGAGAACAGACAAGTTGGTAGAAAGATATGTGTGTATTGGCTGAATGGGCGAAAAACGCAAACTTTAAAACTCAATTAAAAAAGAACCATGTACGCGTCCGGGAAATAGTTTCTGCACGATAATTTTTGAGGTAATTCGCGGTACATCGACAGCTTTTTAAAAAATATTTTTTTGGGCGTAAGGGTTACATACTGAACATTTACCCACTTTGCAAGTGTATAATGAGAAAAAGATCCTAAAACAGGGGTCGGCAAAGTGAGCAGAAGAATTGCCACTGGCAACTGAGAAATTGTTTTGCTAAGCTGAGATAAACAATCTTGATACCCTCCTAGGCAGAGAATAGAGAGCTTAAGTTAGTCTAATGTGCCTCACCCCATATGACAACTTGTTTCCCTGTTGACTCACTTATCTTTACATGGTGGCTGACAATGCTTGATCATACTTAGGGTTGCTCTAAACCAATTGGAAACCCTGAAATTGCTCCTTTCGTTCGTGGACTCATTTAATTTTTTTTTGGAAGATCCAAAAATAAATGGCAACAGTCTTCAGTCAGTTAGAAAAGAAAAACCAACTCTTTTAAAATTAATTGACCCACCTTATAGTTAAAGGAGGATTAAGGCAACGTAGTTTTTTTTTTTAGAGTTTAAGGCCCTTCAATTTCTGGGCCGTTGTATGCAGATCCCATTCATGCTCCTGCAGGGCTTCAAAGGTGGATTCCAAGCTGAGTTTAGACTCTACGAGTAAATTTTGCAGCTTAATAAGTTTAATGGATTTGTGTACATCCCAGTTGATAAACTCCAAGGCGCTGAGACAGCGCTGGGGATTGCTCTGAAAAAAAAAATTGAAAAGATGAATTATTTTTCCCCCTTAAACTTAAACCAGACTCACATCTTTGCCCAGAACTTTGACCATTATTCTGACTTCATCAGAATCCACGCCACGTTCGCAGCCTTTGGGCTTCTTGTCGGAGAATTCGAGCAAATCCTCACAGCTCACCGAATTGGAGTCGGCCAAACGGGCTGCAGTGGCTGCAAAATATTCGGCCTCGGTTTGGGGTTTACTCTCACTTATCGAATTGCGACTCATGGCCAGATTAACCGAGGCTCTGACTTTTTTGAACAAAGCATTACCGGCCAACTCTGTGGACTCTAACGGTTCCTCCTGCTGTTGCTCCACTTTTTTGCTATTCTCCAAATCCAAATTGCGCAGCTCATCATCATCATTCACATAGAGTCCCGAGTTTTGGGTTAACTCACCGGAGGCTACCACCTCTTTGCTTTTGTTGTAGTGTTCCTTTTGTATGGAAAAGTTATAGAAGCCATCGGTTACATCCGGTGACTGCAAGGCATTGTCCTGGCTGGAATCCGCCTCCAGTATGGACTCAAATTGCAAAGAGGCACTGTCAGCTGCATCGGCTGGAGTCGTCAACTTGTCTAGATTTTGATATGTATGAGACGATTCAAAGCACAAATTGGGCATATTCTCATATTCCCGCTCAGCGGCTCGTCCTGCGTTACGTCTTACGGCAGCCACCACCTCAATGGGTCGTCCTGATAGTTGTGGCTGTTGCTGCTGCGGCTGCATGGAGGCATCCTCGCCAAAGTCATTGAGTTTGCTTAGGGTACGTTGTAGACCATTGGCTGGTATGATAAGAGGATATTTTCTTACATGACGCTTGGTGCTGGTTTTCACCTGCTTTTTGCCCTCACGCGGCGGCAGGGGTATGGGATTGGCTGGCTCCTCAGCTGCTGCTGCTGTTGTTGCCTCGGGAAATTTGTAGCTGCTGTTGTAAGTCATATAGCTGGGACTTTCACAGGCTTCCAAAGTATTAAAATTCACATCATTGTGACGGCCCAAAGTAGCCGCCAGTTCGGCCTTGCGCACACGCTGAGCTGCACCACGAGTGGGCAGGGTCATGGGTCTGACGGTTGGCAATGACTGCAAAGTGGGCAAATCAAACTCATCTGTGTCCAAGTGACGCAACAAAGTGGCCGCCGGACTGGTACCCATATCCAGCAAACCCTTGCGCTCGATCAGACTATTGTAGGCCTCCAGTCCCTCCTTGCCAATGAGCGACTGTAGGGAGAGAATGAAATGAAATGAAATCAAATGAAAATGTAAAAATGAATCCGTTTTTCTGTTTCTTTATTGAATCCCTTTAAATATGCACAACATTTTGTTTTGATTACCAATAAGTTTTTGTTTGGTTCTTGGAATGCAAACTTGTATAATACTTGAGTAAAATTTAGTTATGGTTTTTTTAGTTTACTTTTGAGGGGGATTGAAACACTTCGAACTCATTGAATTAATTTTAAGTATATATAATATATATATATATATATTTATATATATAATATTTGTATTTGTAAAGTGTTTTTGGTTTGTATATAATTTATGTTAAAGATTTTAGGTTATCCATAAATGCATAGAATGCGAAAATCTTTTGTAAGTATTTAATTTTAGTTTTAAGTTTAATTTTAATTTTAAATTTACTCTTAGTGAGAGAGAGGCTATCAAAAAATGTTCAATTCAAGTTTGGTTGATTATAAGCAAATACTTAGAACATTGTTTCATCAATTCTTGGGTTAATTTTGTTGTTCATTCTGCTCATTGCTCAGTTGTTCACCATTCAGCATGGAAATACGCGGGCAATCAATCAAATCAATCAATCAATCAAAACTTTCTGTACCCATTTTTGGGGAAGCTTTAGGATATATTTATCCAAAATTGTTTTAAAACAATTAATATTCCCGATTAACAACTATAAAGACGCTACCATTGAAAACCAAGGCTGCAAACCGGTGCGGAACCGAACTCCTAAGAACCGGTTCGGTTCGGCTGAACCTGAATTGGAACCTATTTAAACAGAACATTCTACAATATTAATTGATTTTTCGAACCGGAACCGAAATTCTCGAAATGTTTATTTAAAATTTAACTTAAAACGAGAAGGCAAAGCTAAATTCGACTGTGCCGAAGTTTTAATACACTTGAAAAAGTTTACTCCAACTGATTTAACCGGTAAAAAATATATAGGATTTAGATATCAGATATTTAAAATTTTTAAATCATTGATAATAAAAATTTGATACCATAAAAAAAAACTTTTCTTAGTAAAACACATTTTCCGACCGATCGTTCCTATGGCAGCTATATGCTATAGTCATCCGATTTTGATAAATTTTTTCGAAATTATGTGAAAGCATATAAAACTAATATATACCAAGATTGGGGACGCTACGATAAAAAACAAAAAGTTTTTCTCACTAGAAGTAGTTTTTTGACCGACCGTTTATATGGCAGCTATATGCTATAGTCATCCGATTTTGATAAATTTTTTCAGAATTATGTGTGAAAGCATATAAAACTAATATATACCACGATTGGTGACGCTACGATGGAAAACAAAAAAGTTTTTCTCACTAGAACTTAGTTCTTTTCTTTTTAGACCGATCGTCTCGATGGATTTCTGAGCTATATAATATAGTCATCCGATTTTGGATAAATTTTTCGTTAAAATTTGTGAAGCATATAAAACTAATATATACCAAGATTGGGGACGCTACGATAAAAACAAAAAAGTTTTCCCACTAGAACTAGTTTTTTTGACCGACCGTTTATATGGCAGCTATATGCTATAGTCATCCGATTTTGATAAATTTTTTCAGAATTGTGTGGAAGCATATAAAACTAATATATACTACGATTGGAGACGCTACGATGGAAAACAAAAAAGTTTTTCTCACTAGAACTATATTTTTTGACCGACCGTTCCTATGGCAGCTATATGATATAGTCATCCGATTTTGATCAATTTTTTCAGAATTATGTGGAAGCATATAAAACTAACATACACCAAGATTGGTGACGCTACGATGGAAAACAACAAAGTTTTTCTAACTAGAACTAGTTCTTAGACCGATCGTTCCTATGGCAGCTATATGATATAGTCATCCGATCCGGCCGGTTCCGACATATTAGTTGCGTGCAGTAAAAAGAAGACTCTGTGCAAAATTTCAGCTCGATAGCTTTAAAACTGAGAGACTAGTTCGCGTAGAAACAGACAGACAGACAGACGGGACGACGGACGGACGGAAGACGGAATTGAACTCAGCTCGTCGTCCTGATCAAGAATATATATAGTTTATGGGGTCGGAAATGAATATTTCTATGCGTTACAAACTTCTGGGCAAAATTAATATACACTTTTCAAGTGTATAAAAAGTTCGGTTCACAATATTAAGTCATTTTTCAGCCGGAAGAAATTCTCGAAATGTTTATTTAAAATTTAACTTTAAATGACTTTTCGATTGACTGTAAGAAGGACAGTTTATAAGAACTATAGAAAGTAACGTACCGATGTCAAATATAAAATCAATCAATAATGTTTATAGATTCCTTCGAAAATTGTCACAAGCGAGCAGCGGATCACAAAATCAAAAGCAAATAAAAAAATTCGTGAATAATTGGGAAACTTATATTCACGAAAAATATTACATGCACGAATCACGCACGGATCAAGGATGCACACGCATTTTGAATTCGTTTAAAAGTTTGAAAGATTTCCTTTAAATTCCACGCATCAAAAACTTCGTCGTTGATAATGGTCGTAGACACAACTTAGTTGTACGTGCATTTTCAACACTAAAATCTGTCTCCGCTAATCTAAATTTACTAGAAATGAACAGATGCCAAAAGATATAAGGCCTGAACAGGACGAAAAAGATTCTTTCGAAAATCAATCCCAAAAATGTCATTGATGGTGGATTTCAGATTACATCGAAAATTACTTGAATAATTTAATCCGAATTAGGTCTTGAATTAAAATAATTCTATTATAATATATATTATTAATAATGTGACAAATATTAAATCGAACACTAAAATCTGTTTCCTCTAATCTAAGATTTAGTAGAAATGAACCAGTTTGTCCAATTCTGTTAAAAGATATAAGTGACCTCGAACAGGTACGAAAAAAATATCCGGGAAGCCAAAACAAACATTTATGACAGTTGATGGTGGATTTCAGATTATATGAAATTTCTTGATATTTTAATCCGAAATTCGGGACTTGAATTAACTCACTAAGACCTATTTCAGAGCGATCGGTTGTATGGCAGTCGCCCGATTATGATCAGAGTTGGCAGATTGCAAAGTTTGGAAACGTTTCTATAAAAAATAAAGAAGATTTCTAATATTTTACTGTATTAAATCAGGTTCTGAATCAGATTGAACGGGTTCAAAACTGGTTCGAACCATATTTTCGAATTTTTGTAAGCTATAAAGTTTGATCAGGTTAAAAACTGGTTCCGAACCAGTTTGTGGAATGCGATTCCCTGCCAGTTCAAACATGATAATAATCTTTCTTTTTTGAAATCAGATTATTAATATAATTTTTTAGGATCCGAGCGACGACGGGTATATAAGCTAGTTCTATATAAAAACCTTGAGTCTATTTGATTGACAGATTGATTGATCAGTTTAAAGGTTGTTCCCTAAGAACCAAATTAGATAAGAAATCTTATTGTTCCAAAAATAAGAATGTAAGAGCAAATCAGCACAAGAGATTAATGAACAACTGAGCAAAGAGCGCAATTAAAAAAGAGCTACCATTCAGTGATTTACTCATTTTTGTTCACTAATTTACATTAACAACCCGAAACTATTAGTGAGATCATCTTAGGGAGAAATTGTTAAGGGGAGAGAGGACAATTCCTCTCCTTAGCTTAAATGCTTCATTGTATTTGGTGTTTTTGTTTGTTTGTTTTGCTATGGTTTAGCTATTTGGTTTTTTTTTTTTTTCAGTAAAAATGCAAGCGTAAGGATATGGCACATAATACAGTTGCATATGTACGAGTTGTATCTTAAACATGTGGACAATATTCTGGATGTCTTGTCTTGAGGATTGTCAACAATTGTGTTGTGTGTGTGTGTGTGTGTGTGTATGAAGAGCGAGTGAGTGTAGTCTTACTGTGTGTGTGTGTGTTTTGGAGTAGGGAAAACCAATTAGTCAGTCTACAATATATATGTAAATCCAATGGTAGCCATTTAAACCCACATTCTGTACCTTTTAGTAAGTATCAGAAGTATCCCGGAATCTCCTAACATCAAAGCTGTCTATATTAATCCTTGACAGCCTAGGATCACTTGCTGTCACCTATGCGACTGATATTGAGTTTGTTCTGCTCTGAGGGAACTCAGTAATTTTTGAATGAATTTCAATGTTAAACCTTACGTCGAAAAAAAACACAGGCAAGAAGGCCTCATCCTGGACACCCTTACATATCTAATTGTTTCACTTGACAGAAGGCTCATTTGGGTAATGGCAATCAAATCAAGGCTATAGTTAAGGAAATCCAAAGTTATTCCTCCAGAGAGATTGTCGAGAAGCAAACACACATAAAACTAAAAATTTTTAGAGAAATTTCACCCTACCTAAGCGTATGAATTTCTGCGGTTCATTGCTCTATTATAACAAAAATGAACCGATTTTGAAACGATGTCATAGCTTGGGATAAAAAAATGGGTTGTTTAGATTCACGTCAAGCGCTAATGATTAGCAGCGAGTCCAGCACTTTAAGCCCCGACGGAAAGGAATTTTTTGGTTTGGTGAACTTTAGGGTATCCTCCACTTTGTCAATGAAACAATTGATTTGATAAAAACTTAAAGGATAAAAACATTTGGAAAATAATATTTAATCGCCAGGATGTCCTTTTGCATATTTACCTTTTATCAGGAAAGTGATGGCACTAACCCTTTTGTTATCATGTATTTTGGAATGCTGAACTCAAAAAATCAAATCTATTGAAATTTTTATAGATACGTTTTTGAAATAGAATATTTTTTTTAGTTTTTCGGGTAGATACCCTTACATTTTAAGCCATATCTCGAGTTAGAAACTTTAGATAGAGTCAAGAAATATAAGTTTAAAGAATATGCAATTTCTAATAATCCAGTTTAAGATCATTATCCAATTGCTTAATGCTACAAGTCAAAATATTTGAAAAAATCTAAAAATTAGATTTTTCTAAAATCCGTTAAAGGTTGAAAATTAAAATCAATAAATTGTTTTTGCGTACGAATTGCACTTTTACGAAGTAAACAAGGTATTGATAAAGAAAATCTATCAATAAATAGCAAAGTTGTGAGCAATTGAGTGAAAGATCAAAGAATCGTATTTTACTTTTTGACTTCATTTTACACTTTTTTTTTTTTAAATAAAAAAGACATGACTGAACTCGACGGTTTCACCCTATTTCGAGTCCTAGGAATCGAACTGCATCATTACTTTTTGAGTAATCACGATGGTTTCATACGACATTTTTTTTTTTTTAAGTTTTATACGAATTTCAAATTTTTTTGTAAATTTCAAAAATATGATATTTTATTCTCTTGAAATCTAAATAAATATATTTAAATGTCCTCTAATTTAATACATTCACAGTTTTTAGATACCATCGCGCATTCAAAAGTTATAGATTAAAATCTTAAAAAAATTACAAATTTTTTTACATAATTTTTATTACTAAAATGACATTTAATTAGAAAATATTTAATAAGAGATCAAGATATTGTTGAAGAACAAAAGGAAAGACAAAAAAGAAATAAATTTAACAGTGATATTATATATTTTCGAAATTTTAACTAATTTGTTGTAAAAAATTTTATCTAAAAAAAGGTTGAACCAATTATTTCAGTTGTTGGACCATTACTTTTTTAAAGAGCAATGATATCGAAAATCTGTAAATGTAGTAAATTAGAGGACACTTAAATCTATTTATTCAGATTTCAGAAGAATCAGATATAATTCTTTTACAATTTAGAAAAAAAATTTAACTTGATGAAAAACAAAAAAAAAAGCCATCGTTATAACTCATAAAACTAATGATGCAGTTCGATTCCCAGGGCCCAAAATAAGGGATTATTCATTTAGGTGCATATGATTTCAAAATTTGGTAGGGTTTAGCTCTATCAGCTCTTGTTTCCAAGATATGGCAAAAAGGAATTTCTCGTCCACAGAGCACAATATCAGTGCTTCTGTAAAAAATCAAAAGCTCAATATTCGTTCAGGCGAAAGTGTGTGAATTGGCCTCTAAAGTTAGATATTTCTTGATTTATGGCAATTTTTACAAAATAAAAATCATCCACCTATTCCCCCTAATTGGTTTTCACTTCCAATCTGATACCCTGTCTAGTTTCTGTCTTTGTCTGTGTGTGTGTTGGCATTTAATGAAGAGTAATGAGTTCCTTGTAATACTGTTTTTCGACAACCAAGCTCTGGGGGTTTTGATATTAAATATAAAATATTTCATATTGTTGTCTAAGCATGGAAGCCTTTTGTTTTTTTTTTTTTGAATACAAAAATTTGTTTGAGAATTTTCAGTTTTTTGTTTTTTTTTTTGATATTGCTTACAAAAATGTTTCGTTTTTCTGAGAACTTTGGTTTGCATTGCTTTTGGTTTCTATTGCAAAATGAGCCATCTGATGAGGCCTTCTAGGTCTAGATTTATCCATCATTATTATCTGTTCTGAGAGGTCTTCGGTGTTTTTTCCTATAAGGCACACTCTCTCAATTACAAAAAAAAACAAGTAAGAAAGTCGGTCAAGCCCGACTGTAATATACTCTGTACCTGTTTGTATATAACTAATAACTTTAAAGTGTGGGGTCACAAAAACTGCGCAAGTGCTGCCCAGCGTCAAAAACTTAAAATTTGATTTTCTTCAAATTGTGGGGGTGGAACTTTCTATCGTTCATCTGATCTGGAAAACGGTGTATGGTGGATCGATAAGTAATGACGATTAAAATATATGCCTAAAAGGTTCAAACAACCTAACTCCAAAATTGCGGGATATTTGAGGTGTTTTTCAAATTGCGGGGGTGGCAACTCTACTATCGTTCATCTGATCGGAAAACAATGTATGGGGCTCGATAAGTAATGATGAGTAGAATATATGTCTAGAAGGTTCAAACAACCTAACTCCAAAATTGCGGGATATTTGAGGTGTTTTTCAAATTGCGGGGGTGGCAACTCTACTATCGTTCATCTGATCGGAAAACGATGTATGGGGGCTCGATAAGTAATGATGAGTAGAAATATATGTCTGAAAACCTATCTCAAAATTGGATTTTGAGGTGTTTTTTTATTTTCGGGGGGGGCCTCTCTACTATCGTTCTCTGATCGGAAAACAATGTTGGGGGTTCGATAAGTAATGATTAGTAGAATATATGTCTAAAAGGTTCGAACAACCTAACTCCAAAATTGCGGGATATTTGAGGTGTTTTTCAAATTGCGGGGGTGGCAACTCTACTATCGTTCATCTGATCGGAAAACAATGTATGGGGCTCGATAAGTAATGATGAGTAGAATATATGTCTAGAAGGTTCGAACAACCTAACTCCAAAATTGCGGGATATTTGAGGTGTTTTTCAAATTGCGGGGGTGGCAACTCTACTATCGTTCATCTGATCGGAAAACGATGTATGGGGGTTCGATAAGTAATGATGAGTAGAATATATGTCTAGAAGGTTCGAACAACCTAACTCCAAAATTGTAGAAGATATACGGTTTTTTTCGATTTGCGGGGGAGGCAGGGGGCGTGGCAAAAAAAAAACTAAACTTGATCTGCCTGCAAGTATAAGAAATATATGTTCCATACACCTCAAACCTCTATCTCTTACCATCTCGGAGATATCAGCGTTCATACGGACAGACGGACATGTCTATATCGACGCTGATCAAGAATATATATACTTTATAGGGTCGGAGATGCTTCCTTCTGGCTGTTACACACATTTGCACAAACCCAATATACTCTTTGTACCTTCGGTACAGAGTATAAAAAAAAAACTAAAACTTTGGCTGTAAATATTTCTACAATTTACTTTTCGACGCACACACACACACACACACGACTACGCTGCCCCGTTCCTAATCCGATAAAACATTGCCGAAGAGTAAATTGAGAACATATTTCAGCATTTTCCTTAGTTATGGAGCCGGACTGGGTGGTATACGCGGTGTGGTATATTCTCGCCGAAATTGAAACTCATCTCCGCTTTCCGTGCTGGAGGAGGATGAACTATCACTGGAGCCCTGAGCCAAAGCTGCTGTGGTTATGAGTGTAGCTGATGGAACAGTTTGCGGCTGCGGCTGCGTCTGTTGTCTCCAGGCTGAGGCATGTATTTTCTCGGGCCAATGGAATTCTGTGGGTCTTTGGGGTTTACCAGCTTTAAGATCTTCGGGTGAGCTGCCCACAAAATTGGTGGAAGTGGGACTTTTGCCTGTTAGCCGGCTTATGTCAAATTCATGCAAAGCTGCCCCGCCACTCAAGGGACGCTGCAGCAGGCCCGGTCTATAGTTGGAGGCGGCCGAGGAAGAGCCTGAGCCGGAACCAGGTAAATCTGTGCCATTGATTATATAAGTGGGTTTGGCCAGGTAGCTGGGAATGCTTTGCATGGCTGGAGCATTGTAATTGTTGCCCGGTCCGCGTCCTCCAAAATCATAGATGCGTTCATCGTACTGAAACTGCTCATAGCCTCCTCCTCCTCGGCTGTAGTTGAAGCTGCGGCGTTGGTTTCCTAAATTGAAGTGAGGCGCCGATTTGATGCTTGAATTGGAGCCATAGATTTGACGTGGCGATATGATAACCTCGCGTTCATCATGACAGGCGGATTGCACTTGACGATTGAGACCCACACGGCGTCTTTGTGAGCTGCCCGCCACTCTGGCTCTGATATCACACTCGGAGCGTGCCAAGCTGGGTTTAGTGGACTCCTCCCCACTGGAAGAGCTTGAGTCTAAGGTCATGGGATTATAGCTGAGCCTTCTCAAGGTTCGGGCTCTAATGGTTTTGGGTTTGTAGGAGGCCGAACGTCTGGGCATTGAAACCAGCTGCGGCTGACGTGGTTTGAGTCTCTGCGGCGGTTCTGACAAAACAGGAGAAATGGGTTGGAAGCTCTCATTGAACGAGGTGGAACGTTGCCTATAGCGATATACCGAACCTTGGCACGATTTAATGGGTGAGGCACTGGCCAGCATTTGCTTGGTTTGACCATTGCCAAAACGTTCATAGCCCAGCTCATCCTTAAGACTGGCATAGCCGGTGGACATAACCACAGGCGGAGCACTAAACAGTGCCTCACTTTTGAGGGGCAAATAGCTTTCCTGTGGGCTATAGCTGGACTTTTGACTGCTGCGTCGGGATAGTGAAATATTTGTATCCCTGGAGGCAAATCCCGTGTCTGGGGTGCTCGAGCGTTTATCCTCCATTACCCTGGGCTCTCCTGCCTTGCCAGCTGCTGCACTCATTTGTGCCTGATTGTGCATATACTGCAAATGCTTGTCCAGGTGACTGGTGGCTGCATTAAAATCAAACATGGTCTGAACACCATTGCTATAACTGTACACAGCTGACTTGAGGCTGCCATTGGCACTGCTAATGCCATCATCCAGGCTTAAAAGTTGAGGCAGTTGATCATTGAGTAAGGTATCATTGGAATCACTCTTGTCCAGCTCCGTGTAGGTGTGCATAAAATCCAAATTCAAAGCCTTGAGTGTATTCTCTATGTCCATAATGTTGTCCTGCTTCGGCTGCTGCTCCAGACTGGTATTAAGCGGACGACTTAAAATCTCTCGCGACTTCTCAAACAGAAAATCCGAACTCTTCTTGTCAAAGATGGGTATGCGCAGCTCCGAGCTGTTTTTGATCTCGCTCAGCGAACGGAAACGCTAAGCCAGGTTCAAAAAGGATTCAAACAAAAAACAACACAACCAAAACAAAACAAAAACCAAAAAACCACAAAATGAAACACGGGGGGAGAAAGGTGAACGTAGAAAAAGAGATTAGACTGGCTTAAGATTTGAGTTTCTGGGCCTACCTGTATGTCCGGTATGCTCTGCAGTTCTTCGGTGAAATTCTTTTTCTTGGAGAAGGGTGAGGCATGTCCTCCTCTCTCCGTCAGAGTCGTACCACTGGCGGAATTAGCCCCACTGGGTCCACCAGCTGTGGCCTTATCCACACTGCTGCTTAAATGTGGAAATCGAAAGCTAAACTTGCGCTTGGGACTGTGAGTGGCTGGAGCATGATCTGACACCAGATCAATCATGGATCTGAAAAGTCAAAGGGTAAAGATTTAATCAGAATATATAATCAAAAATTTTAAAGTTTTTCAAAGAGTTTTATGATATTTCCGTAGGAAAACAGTCAAATTTTACAAAATAAAAAAAAAAATTTTTAGAATATTATTTATTAGCGCACGTTTATATGGCAGCTATATGCTATAGTCATCCGATTTTGATAAATTTTTCCAGAATTGTGTGAAAATATATAAAACTAATAAATACCACGATTGGTGACGCTACGATGGAAAACAAAAAAGTTTTTCTCACTAGAACTAGTTTTTTGACCGATCGTTCTTGTCAGCCTATATTCTATAGTCATCCGATTTTGATAAATTTTTCCAGAATTGTGTGAAAATATATAAAACTAATAAATACCACGATTGGTGACGCTACGATGGAAAACAAAAAAATTTTTCTCACTAGAACTAGTTTTTTGACCGATCGTTCCTATGGCAGCTATATGCTATAGTCATCCGATTTTGATAAATTTTTTCAGAATTTGTGAGGAAAGCATATAAAACTAATATATACCACGATTGTGACGCTGCGATGGAAATCCAAAAAAGTTTTTCCCACTAGAACTAGTTTTTGACCGATCGTTTCTATGGCAGCTATATGCTATAGTCATCCGATTTTGAAAAATTTTTCAGAATTATGTGGAAGCATATAAAACAAATATATACTACGATTGGAGACGCTACGATGGAAATCAAAAAAGTTTTTCTCACAAAGACTTATTTTTCGACCGATCGTTCCTATGGCAGCTATATGCTATAGTGATCCGATTTCGATACATTTTTCAGAATTCTGTGAAAGCATATAAAACTAACATATACCAAGAATGACGCTATTTCGATTTAAGACAAAAAGGTTTCTAACTTATTGCTCTTAATTGGCCCTACAATTGGTGCTACAGGTTGATTTTGGGCAAAACTGTGAATTTTTTTTCAAGATAATTACAAAAAACAACACAGGCATTCGCACGTGACAAAAACAGAAGTGGTTTTTTGCCGACCAACAATTGACAAGCCGATTTTAGCGAATCCTGAGGCAATATTTCAATCTGTTAAATTTAAGAACATTGCACATTGATGACACTTAAAAACGGTTTTGATTTTACCCAAAATAAACTTATACATTTCTTAAAATTCAATTTTAAGCACTTTCGCACGGGACATGTCGCATGGGACATTTTCTTCCGTCATAATAATAATGTTATTTCAGTTACTCTTTTAAGGAAATTATATATAAATAAGTGGAGTTAAAATGTTTTTAAGTCAACAGAAGATTTCAATGTATTTATTTTCGCATAATAACAAAAAACAAAAAAAAATTTAAAATATTGGATCGTACTTTAACTTTTTTCTTTCTATCTAAATTTTTTTTCGCCGCCGTTTTTGCTCATTTAGATATAAAAAATAAAAAACTATGATTTACAAAAAAAAAATCATTCATGTAAGAAAAAATTTTGAATTTCACACTGACGATGTCGCACGGGACCAACTTTATATAAGTACCCAGATCACAAATATTCTCATTTTTCAGCATGATTCTTTTTATTTGAATTGTATTAAAAATCACTATTTGTACTCAATATTGGATAAGCCTTCCACATGTACTTTTGACGCACAGATAACAAATGTTGTTTTTCAATGTCGCACGGGACATCGAAAAATGCGATGATGCAAATCAAAAAATTACGTTATTTACCAATCGCATAGTCTCTTTTGCATTTTTATTTGACTCTTTGTATCCTTGGAAAGATTTAAGAATGCAAAAGTCAATGCATAAAGAAAGACATTAAAGAACAATTATCAAAACAAAAAGTGAAGGGGATATATCATACTGAGAATAGTTTAGCTTGCGCGACTTTGCTTTTAAATATCTCGAAGTGGGTTATAAATAAATGTAAAATTAGTTTATATTAGTACAATTTGACGGTTTTCCTATGAAAATATCATAAAGCAAGGGGTTTTGAAAAACTTTAAAATTTTTGGTCTCGGTGGACCTTTTGGTGGAAATGCCCATATATATAGGATATAGGTCTCTGAGATATTTATAAATTCAAAATCATTGAGAAAAGATCCTTTCTTAGTAAAAACACATTTTCAGACCCATCGGTTCTATGGCAGCTATATGCTATATTCATCCGATTTTGATAAATTTTTTAAGAATTATGTGGAAGCATGTAAAACTAATATATACCACGATTGGTGACGCTACGATGTAAAACAAAAAAGTTTTTCTCACTAGAACTAGTTTTTTGACCGACCGTTTCTATGGCAGCTATATGCTATAGTCATCCGATTTTGATAAATTTTTCCAGAATTGTGTGGAAGCATATAAAACTAATAAATACCACGATTGGTGACGCTACGATGAAAAACAAAAAAGTTTTTCTCACTAGAACTAGTTTTTAGACCGACCGTTTCTATGGCAGCTATATGCTATAGTCATCCGATTTTGATAAATTTTTCCAGAACTGTGTGGAAGCATATAAAACTAATATATACCACGATTGGTGACGCTACGATGAAAAACAAAAAAGTTTTTCTCACTAGAACTAGTTTTTTGAACGACCGTTTATATGGCAGCTATATGCTATAGTCATCCGATTTTGATAAATTTTTTCCAGAATTATGTGGAAGCATATAAAACTAATATATACCACGATTGGTGACGCTACGATGGAAAACAAAAAAGTTTTTCTCACTAGAACTAGTTTTTAGACCGACCGTTTATATGGCAGCTATATGCTATAGTCATCCGATTTTGATAAATTTTTCCAGAATTGTGTGGAAGCATATAAAACTAATATATACCACGATTGGTGACGCTACGATGGAAAACAAAAAAGTTTTTCTCACTAGAACTAGTTTTTAGACCGACCGTTTATATGGCAGCTATATGCTATAGTCATCCGATTTTGATAAATTTTTCCAGAACTGTGAGGAAGCATATAAAACTAATATATACCACGATTGGTGACGCTACGATGGAAAACAAAAAAGATTTTCTCACTAGAACTAGTTTTTAGAGCGACCGTTTATATGGCAGCTATATGCTATAGTCATCCGATTTTGAAAATTTTTTTCAGAATTGTTTGAATAAGAGTTAATTTACACACCTGGCACTGATCTCATTGGCAATTTCAATTGCATGATTCAGCATCTTTTCATCCTTCACCGAAATGGGTTTCACTGTGCCGCCTGTCTTTTTCTTGGACAATGTGTTCAACAGTCCATGCTTATTGCCATTGTTATCCCCATTGGTCTTCTGACTTAGCTTGGCCGTCATTTCGGCAAATTCATTTTTCGAATTTACTTGATCGAAACCCGGTGATTTGGGCTGACTGCCGGAGGCTCCACTTATGGAACCAAACATGGAATTAATTTCATCCATTAAAGAGGGTCCAAAGTCCAGCTTATCCGTGGCTATTTCATCATCGGAAATCTCATGATACTCATGCGGATCCTCGCTGGCCTGGCGGCCATAGTTGTTGTTGTGCAAGGCAAATGCCAACTGCTCCTCGTCCAGTTTAAAGGGATTTGTGGAGCCGGTAGCAAAATCAAACGAGCTCTGACCATTGGTGGCTATCAGCTTGGGTGTGTGCTCGGTGGAGGGTATAAACGTGGGATTCAAGGTGTTGGTGGCTCCCTCAGGGAAATAACCACTGGCAGTCTGCAGCGAATCGGGACTTGTGGGCGTGGGTGGTAACAATAGAGGCGTCTGTTCAATATCCTCGGATGGTTTGTACGGCGTGACAATTTGCTTGGGCACATGATTATACTGGAAATCAGAACGGTCATAGGTTAGCAAATACAGGCCCATGCTACGGGTTCTACTTACATTCTGCGAGCTACCCACAAAAAAAGCAATATCCCCAAAGGTGGCTCCATCGATGCCCACATGTCCGGTGTGCTTGAAGTCATTCTGCGGCTTGGAGATCATCTCTGTGCGCAATTTCCTCTTGCTTATACGATGATCGCTCACGCGACTAAATGAGTCTCGATTGGAACTGGGCAAACCCTCCAGGAAGGCCACCGTATTCGAGGGATTGAAATAGCCCGTCTTGCCCGTAATCAACACGCCTTTCCAGAAGGGTGTGCCCGTATTGCGATCCAATACACTGATAATATCACCCTGGCGATACATTAAGTGATCCTTCTTGGGCTCCGTACAGTTTTCCACTGCCTTCAATTGTTCGGGCTTCATTTCGGGCAGCTGTTCATAAATCTCACTAAACTTGGGTCGCTTTACGGCATCATCCTGCCAGCATTTCATCATTAGAGTATAATATTCGCTGGGACAGCAGTCGGGTTGCTCCAAACGCTGATAGTTGGGTGCATCGATGGCCTCTAGGATTTGTAGGCCTGTTAAGGCCGCCCAAGGTTGAAATCCATAGGAGAACATCTCCCACAAACACACACCAAAGGCCCACACATCCGAGGAGTTGGTGAAACGCAAATAATTGATGCACTCCGGGGCACACCAGGCTATGGGCAGCTTTAGGTTTACATTGAAATTGGTCTTGTAGTAGTCCTTGCCCACGCCCAGGGCACGCGACAAGCCAAAATCCGAGATTTTCACTTTATCCTTGCTAAAAACGAGTATATTTCGTGCCGCCAGATCTCTGTGGATAAGACGTTTCTGTTCCAGATATCGCATGCCATTGCAAATCTGCAGGGCAAACTCGCAGAGCGTGGGTATGGTAAGGAAACTCACACGCAATCCCGAATCCTTAAGGCACTCGAGTAAGGAACGAAGATGCGCCAGCTCAGTGACCAGCATAAGCGAATCGGTGGCCAAGACCACGCCATAGAGACGCACAATATTCTCATGTTCAATGGAATGCATAATGGCGGCCTCCTTGAGAAATTCCATGGGATTCGATTGCATGCGCTCGCGACAAAGGCACTTGATGGCCACTTGGATCTATCAAAAAAAAAGCATATGAGAGGTGACTTTGGTTCAGTACAGAGAGTTACTCACCCTTTCGCTGCCATTTGTCCACACCCCCTGCTGCACAATGCCAAACTCTCCGGTGCCCAATTGCTTGTTGACACTAATTGCATCGGCTGGTATTATATGCTTATTATTCGGCACTTTGCCGGGCGAAATGGCGGTGCCCAACGCTGATGCCGTCTGGCCACCATCCGTTGCCACTTGACTTGCCCCCGCCGAACCATCCTCACGCTTCACTATCGTGGTGGGCGCCTGCAGCAGACGCTTAATTTTGCTGAGGTAACTGTGTGGAAAATGCTTTTCATAGAATTTACGCAATCTACGGATTTCCGGCCGGGAGAGCCCAATGAAACGTAAATCCTCATCCGCTGCATATTTAAATTGAGCCGCATTCGTGATTTTCAATTCGTTTCTGTGGAAGAAGAGATAAGCTTAGTGGGGGACGACACTTGCAATTCTGGGGGACGACACTCACTTAATGGCATTGTAGTACTGTTGCAGTTCCGACTCGGTGAGGAATTCGTACAAATCAATTTGTGGATACTCTGAATGAAAGAAAAATGGAAAAAATAAAATATTAAAATTTTAATTATAGATAAAACACTAACACAAGAATTAATAGGGCATGGTATAGCTGCAGACTAGGGGAGATTTTGCTAGATCCTCACTTGTTTGAACCCAGAAATTGGAGCGTTTTGTAAAAAAGAGATTTTGGCCATAGTTTAGCGATTTACAAAAGCAAAATACTTAAGGTATCGCTTTTTTAACCTTCAAGGAATAAATTAGTGAAATGTTGGAACTCTTTATATTATCTTGGTGAGGGAAAGTGATTCTTTTTTTTCGATTTTGAACCAAACGGTTTTTGGAATTCTCACTTTTCTTTTACTGTGAACCGAACCTTGAACCGAACCACTTTTAAAAAATAGCAGCTGATCCGAACCAAAACTTTCGGTTCCGTTCAAAAAAAGTTACAAGTCTTAGTTTAGCGGACATTTAAGAAGTAGCATAGACAACAAAAATTGCTCGAAGAAAAATACTTATAAAAAAATTAAAATTCGTATGTTCCAAAATTAAAAAAATCAGAATATCTGTATTGTTTTTATTTTTAACAAATTATTTACTCTTCTATAAAAATTTTAAAAACTTGAATGAACAAAGTTCTAACACTTCAAAAGATGCATGCCGACAGATTTTACAGACACAAAATGAAAGTTGCCCAAGAACTTTCTCTTCCAACTTTCAACTGGAACTACAATCCAAAGTAACTTTATATGGTTAATATCATGAAGTTTTGTCCAGATCTCCATTGAGATCTTGTGGTGATATCTTTTCAAGGTTTTATTCACTTGCCCTCTCCTCCTCCTCTAAATTTTGTTTTATGCTCCGTTTTGTTACAAAACCGTCTAAATCCCCTTCGTTTTAAAGACGCTACCATTGATAACAAAAAAGTTTTTCTAGAACTAGTTTTTGACCGATCGTTCCTATGGCAGCTATATGCTATAGTCATCCGATTTTGATAAATTATTCCAGAATTGTGTGAAAGCATATAAAACTAATATATACCAAGATTGGTGACGCTACGATGGAAAACAAAAAAGTTTTTCTCACTAGAACTAGTTTTTAGACCAACCATTTATATGGCAGCTATATGCTATAGTCATCCGATTTTGATAAATTTTTTCAGAATTATGTGGAAGCATATAAAACTAATATATACCACGATTGGTGACGCTACGATGGAAAACAAAAAAAGTTTTTCTCACAAGAACTAGTTTTTTTGACCGACCGTTCATATGGCAGCTATATGCTATAGTCATCCGATTTTGATAAATTTTTCAGAATTGTGTGGAAGCATATAAAACTAATATATACCAAGATTGGTGACGCTACGATGGAAAACAAAAAAAGTTTTTCTAACTAGAACTAGTTTTTGGACCGATCGTTCCTATGGCAGCTATATGATATAGTCATCCGATCCGGCCGGTTCCGACATATTAGTTAGTGTAGTAAAAAAAGACTCTTTGCAATCAGCTCGATAGCTTTAAAACTGAGAGAGGAGTTGCGGTAGAAACAGACGGACGGACAGATGGACGGACGGACGGACAGACGGAAGGGATACTAAGACTCGCTCGTCGCGATCAAGAATATATATAGTTTATGGGGTCGGAGATGAATCTTTCTATGCGTTACAAACTCGGGAAATTAATATACACTTTCAAGTGTATAAAATTATTTGAATTCGTATTTTTCGACAAAATTATTAAAATTATAGATTATTTCTTATTGTTTTTTTTACCAAATTAATCCCTCTTTCTCTTACATTTTTAAAAAAATTGGCAATCGATATAGTATACTTGACGAATTAAAAGCCAGATATAAGTCAGTCTCTGAGAGTTATTTTGTTTTGAAAGACGAGGACAAAATGGAAAAAGGTTATCTTTTTCTATTCTGTTTTAATTTTATTTAAAGATGCATGAATCGATAGATTTTTGAGGTTTTATAGCGCATCTTCCAACGGAAGTACAATCCAAAGTAAGAGTTTATAAATGGTTTTAAGCAGTGATCGAGGTCATGAAGTGGTCTGGTCAAACACCAGATTAAGCATCTATGTGGAAATATTAAAACCCTTTTCAAGGTTTGTATTGCCAACTTGACCTATGCTTCAGTCCCTGTCCTTCTCAAAAGTGGTTATTGGATAATTTGGTATAAAGAAATTTAAATAAAATCTTTAAAAAATTTGAAGGCTAACATTGGCTACGCCGATGATTTAAATACTCTTGCCGTTTATTAAAGACGCTACCATTGATAACAAAAGATTTTCTCACTAGAACTAGTTTTTAGACCGATTGTTCCTATAGCAGCTATATGCTATAGTCATCCGATTTTGATAAATTTTTCCAAAATTGTGTGGAAGCATATAAAACTAATATATACCACGATTGGTGACGCTACGATGGAAAACAAAAAAGATTTTCTCACTAGAACTAGTTTTTTGACCGACCGTTTATATGGCAGCTATATGCTATAGTCATCCGATTTTGACAAATTTTTCCAGAACTGTGAGGAAGCATATAAAACTAATATATAACACGATTGGTGACGCTACGATGGAATACAAAAAAGATTTTCTCACAGGAACTAGTTTTTTGACCGACTATTTATATGACAGCTATATGCTATAGCCAACCGATTTTGATAAATTTTTCCAGAATTGTGGGAAGCATATAAAACTAATATATACCACGATTGAAGACGCTACGATGAAAAACAAAAAAGTTTTTCTCACTAGAACTAGTTTTGGACCGACAATTTAAGGCAGCATAGCTATAGCCAACCGATTTTGATAAATTTTTCCAGAATTATGTGGAAGCATATAAAACTAATATATACCACGATTGAAGACGCTACGATGAAAAACAAAAAAGTTTTTCTCACTAGAACTAGTTTTTGGACCGACAGTTTATATGCCAGCTATAGCATAGCCATCCGATTTTGATAATTTTCCAGAATTATGTGGAAGCATATAAAACTAATATATACCAAGATTGGTGACGCTACGATGGAAAACAAAAAGTTTTCTCACTAGAACTAGTTTTTGACCGACCGTTTTAGGCCACTATAGCACCGTTTTATTGTAAGCAAAAACAACCACGGAGACGGAAAAAAGTTTTTCCAATACAACAACATCCGTTTGATAAATTTTTCAGATTGTGGATATAAAACTAATAATACCACGTTGTGACGCTACTGGAAACAAAAAGTTTTTCAAGAACAGTTTTTAGACCGACCGCAAGCGCAGATAGTCATCCGTTTGATAATTTTCAGTGTAAATATAAACAAAAACCACGTGGACGCTACGGAAGTTTTTCCCACTAGAACTAGTTTTTAGACCGACCGTTTATATGGCAGCTATATGCTATAGTCATCCGATTTTGATAAATTTTTTCAGAATTGTGTGGAAGCATATAAAACTAATATATACCACGATTGGTGACGCTACGATGGAAAACAAAAAAAGTTTTTCTCACTAGAACTAGTTTTTGGACCGACCGTTTATATGGCAGCTATATGCTATAGTCATCCGATTTTGATAAATTTTTTTCAGAACTGTGTGGAAGCATATAAAACTAATATATACCACGATTGGTGACGCTACGATGGAAAACAAAAAGTTTTTCTCACTAGAACTAGTTTTTAGACCGACCGTTTATATGGCAGCTATATGCTATAGTCATCCGATTTTGATAAATTTTTCCAGAATTGTGTGGAAGCATATAAAACTAATATATACCACGATTGGTGACGCTACGATGGAAAACAAAAAAGATTTTCTCACTAGAACTAGTTTTTGGACCGACCGTTTATATGGCAGCTATATGCTATAGTCATCCGATTTTGATAAATTTTTCCAGAATTGTGTGGAAGCATATAAAACTAATATATACCACGATTGGTGACGCTACGATGGAAAACAAAAAAGTTTTTCTCACAAGAACTAGTTTTTTGACCGACCGTTTATATGGCAGCTATATGCTATAGTCAACCGATTTTGATAAATTTTTCCAGAATTATGTGGAAGCATATAAAACTAATATATACCACGATTGGTGACGCTACGATGGAAAACAAAAAAGATTTTCTCACTAGAACTAGTTTTTTAGACCGACCGTTTATATGGCAGCTATATGCTATAGTCATCCGATTTTGATAAATTTTTCCAGAATTATGTGGAAGCATATAAAACTAATATATACCACGATTGGTGACGCTACGATGGAAAACAAAAAAGTTTTTCTCACTAGAACTAGTTTTTAGACCGACCGTTTATATGGCAGCTATATGCTATAGTCAACCGATTTTGATAACTTTTTCCAGAATTGTGTGGAAGCATATAAAACTAATATATACCACGATTGGTGACGCTACGATGGAAAACAAAAAAGTTTTTCTCACAAGAACTAGTTTTTTGACCGACAATTTATATGACAGCTATATGCTATAGTCAACCGATTTTGATAAATTTTTCCAGAATTGTGTGGAAGCATATAAAACTAATATATACCACGATTGAAGACGCTACGAAGAAAAATAAAAAAGTTTTTCCTAATAGAACTAGTTTTTGGACCGATCGTTCCTATGGCAGCTATATGATATAGTGGCCCGATCCGGCCGATTCCGACAAATGTGCAGCCTATGTGTATTTAAAGACTTTTTGCAAAGTTTGGTCAAGATAGCTCTAAAACTGAGGGAGTAGATAGCATAGACACAGACGGACGGACAGACGGACATGGCTATATCGACTCAGCTCGTCATGCTGATCAAGAATATATATACTTTATGGGGTCGGAGATGCTTCCTTCTATGCGTTACAAACATCGTGAGAATTTTAATATACCCTCTGCAAGGGTATAAAAAGGGAATTAAGTAAATTTTAGAACCAAAACTTTTTACTGTCCCCCCAAATGGCTTGGGAGGTACCGGTTCCGTTTTGGGCCGTGTTTCCCAGTACCCTTAACAAACCAGAACAGTTCTCTATTAAAAAATCTTAGAAGCCGGTTCCCCCTCAAGTACATGCCTGCTCCACTTACACACGCACACACACACACACCAGCCCGCATACCCGTTGCCGCCAACGCATTTCAACGTTTTCCCCTGTGATTCCAGACGACGGCCCACTCCAAAACCAAAAATATATAAAAATATATTTTTGAATTTCAAAAAAGAAAATATCTTTTTTTTTATCGCATACCTAAAAGTTCCGTTTCCCCATTGCCAACCCACTCACACAGACACATTGACACAGAATTCTGATTGTGCTGCCGCTGCACCCGCATTTGTCATCCTCCTCCTCCTCCTCCCCTGTCACCTTTGGGCTTTTGTTGTTGCAATCCCATTGTGTGGCCCTGTTTGTGCTAAGGAAACACATGTACTTGCATACATACATATGTATATGTGTACACAGATTGCTGATAATGACCGCCCCCTCCTGTGTTTCAGGGGATTTGCAATTTGAGTCATCAACGGAAGCCACAGATTACTTGTGGGAATTTCTGTTTGACCCAGCCCCTTTTAAAAAGTGGCTTCCCGCAGGATTACTAGTTGTCCTTGAATTTGCAGAATAAATCGATCGGGCAATACATACAAGCACACACACACACACACTGGCAAACGGTAGCTGCAGAAAAGGAAGCAGCCAATTTGCTGGTTTTCTTCACTTGTTTTAAACGTTAATGCTTAATCACCACAGTCACTAATCCTTGGTTACACCTTTCAGGGGTTATTTATATTTTTTTAAGTCAAACTTACCCATTTCTTGGTGCAGTTTCGGTCTGCATTGTTTTTTTTTTTTTTTATTTGGCCTTCGAGATGGCACTCGAAGACAATCGATAGTTCAGGGCTGGCAAAATAAAAAGCAGTGTTGGCTAGAAACAAGCTAAATTATTTTAATATATTTATTTAAATTGCATTAATTCAGTTACAAAAAACAATCATAAAGTGGGATTAAAATGTGTTTTTTTTTTTTTTGTGATTTAGAACAAACGATAGGTGCTGGGAAAAGCGGTAACAGTCATCCGATTAATCCCGGTCTTGGTATGCTCATAACCCAGAGCACTATTGATGGCCGCCAGTTCCTCGAAATTTTCACGCGTACGCTTATCCTCAATCAGTTTGACCACATATTTATACATGCGTCCATAGTGGGCATGAGCGTAGGCATGCCACAGGGCAAACTGTATGGCCTTGGCATCGTTGGCATCCACAAATTTAATGATTTCCGTATAGATGTCATTGAGTTCACTCAGCCGATCCTTGAGGTTGTCATCCAGTACGGCCAGCTTGGCCTGGGCAATGCCCTTCTTGCTGAGAGCCTCAATTAGATTGTTCTTTTGTTTGTCCATGTTGCTGAAATGAAAGGCAAGTTTAAACTTTGTCAAGGATTTGCGTAAGCCAGACTTACGTCTTGATCTTGGCCGCATCTGCTCGGCTGTCATTCTTAAGGCCATAGTAGGAGAGTAAAGCCTCTACATCGGATTCACGAATCACTTGCTCCGCCAGCTTGACTATGCGTTCCAAGGCACTGCGCAGCTTCTTCTGATCCTCCTCCGCCAGGCCATGGGCAAAGGCCAGCGGCAGTTGAGGCTTCATTTGTGTGGACTCAATATTCTGAATGAGGAAAAGATGAGCCTGCAAATGTTTGGGATGAGCGCTGATGACCTCATTGTAAATCTTTTCGGCCAGTTCCAGTTCTGAAAGAGAAATAAAAGTCTTAACTTCTTCTTCTTTGGTGGTGGTGGCTACCTGCTACTCACCTCCCTTGACTATATGCGTGCATTGAAAATCACGCAAACTTTCGGCATAATCGTCGGCGCTGGTCTTGCCCTTTTTGGGTGAGGCGGGTCCTGTGGCACTCTCGGCTGGTGCCTCACTTTGCACGGTCACACCATCTCCGGAGGCGGCTGAAGCCACTGAGTTGGCTGCCTTGGGCTTGGCCGCAGCACCAGCTGCTCCTGCTGCTGCTGCCAAGGCGGGCGCATTTGTGTTAGTGGACCCATTTCCAGCTCCATTGGTATGTGCCTTCTTTTCGGCTGGATTTAGTATATAATTAAAGGGATGCAATGCCACACGGCGTCCAGCCTCATCTTTGGGAAACACCAAATTGCCACTCAACCAGGCACACTGGGCGGGCAAATTGGCCTTGGTCAGACGCTCCTGTGCAATGGGCGCTATGTACACCACCCGAGTGTTGCGTCTAATCAAAGCTGAGACAAATTTACGTCCACCCACAATGCACTGATTGTAGTTCTCGTAGAAATCCATGGTCAGCATATTGGGCAACTTAAAGGCCGCCACCATAGTGGCCTCGGCAATCTTCTCCAAAACTTCACGTTTCTCGTGACGCACCTGCAGTCTCACGGTATAATCGCCCTTCTCCAGTTTGGTAAAGAATGTGTGCGAATGAGCATCACCGGTGGCCAGCAGTGCCTTGTTGACATCGAATAGCATCCACATTTGTGACTCAAACTCCGCCTCATACAGCAGATCATTGAAAATGGGCGCATACAGGGCCACCTCAGCCGGCTTGGCCACATTGAACGAGTAGACCAATAGCTGCTGATAGACCTGACGCCCTTCGGGTATAACATCTCGGGTGGCGCTTAATGGTGAGATTTTGGCCTCGTTGGGCTTGAGCACAATGGCGGCGTTTTTCAATTGCAACAAGGGTTGGATCTCCTCCGACACCAAAGCCTCAATCTCCAGCCTATGTATGCCGCGACCCGCATGCATGACATCTGTAAAAAAGAGAGAGATATGAGATTTAGGGTGGCAACTCTACTATCGTTCATCTGATCGGAAAACAATGTATGGGGGCTCGATAAGTAATGATGAGTAGAATATATGTCTAGAAGGTTTGAATAACCTAACTTCTAAATTGTGGAAGATTTGAGGTGTTTTTTCAAATTGTTTACCATCGTACACTGATCGGAACAATGTATGGGGGCTCGATTAATAATGATGAGTAGAATATATGTCTAGAAGGTTTAAATAACCTAACTTCAAAATTGTGGAAGATTTGAGGTGTTTTTCAAATTGTGGGGGTGGCAACTCTACCATCGTACATCTGATCGGAAAACAATGTATGGGGGCTCGATAAGTAATGATGAGTAGAATATATGTCTAGAAGGTTTGAATAACCTAACTTCAAAATTGTGTTGGGGGGTGCAACCTACATCTACTTGTTAACCTAACTTCAAAATTGTGGAAGATTTGAGGTGTTTTTCAAATTGTGGGGGTGGCAACTCTACCATCGTACATCTGATCGGAAAACAATGTATGGGGCTCGATAAGTAATGATGAGTAGAATATATGTCTAGAAGGTTTGAATAACCTAACTTCAAAATTGTGGAAGATTTGAGGTGTTTTTCAAATTGCGGGGGTGGCAACTCTACTATCGTTCATCTGATCGGAAAACAATGTATGGGGGCTCGATAAGTAATGATGAGTAGAATATATGTCTAGAAGGTTTGAATAACCTAACTTCAAAATTGTGGAAGATTTGAGGTGTTTTTCAAATTGTGGGGGTGGCAACTCTACCATCGTTCATCTGATCGGAAAACAATGTATGGGGGCTCGATTAATAATGATGAGTAGAATATATGTCTAGAAGGTTTGAATAACCTAACTTCAAAATTGTGGAAGATTTGAGGTGTTTTTCAAATTGTGGGGGTGGCAACTCTACCATCGTACATCTGATCGGAAAACAATGTATGGGGGCTCGATTAGTAATGATGAGTAGAATATATGTCTAGAAGGTTTGAATAACCTAACTTCAAAATTGTGGAAGATTTGAGGTGTTTTTCAAATTGTGGGGGTGGCAACTCTACCATCGTACATCTGATCGGAAAACAATGTATGGGGGCCTGATAAGTAATGATGAGTAGAATATATGTCTAGAAGGTTTGAATAACCTAACTTCAAAATTGTGGAAGATTTGAGGTGTTTTTCAAATTATGGGGGTGGCAACTCTACCATCGTTCATCTGATCGGAAAACAATGTATGGGGGCTCGATTAATAATGATGAGTAGAATATATGTCTAGAAGGTTTAAATAACCTAACTTCAAAATTGTGGAAGATTTGAGGTGTTTTTCAAATTGCTGGGGGTGGCAACTCTACCATCGTACATCTGATCGGAAAACAATGTATGGGGGCTCGATTAATAATGATGAGTAGAATATATGTCTAGAAGGTTTGAATAACCTAACTTCAAAATTGTGGAAGATTTGAGGTGTTTTTCAAATTGTGGGGGTGGCAACTCTACCATCGTACATCTGATCGGAAAACAATGTATGGGGGCTTGATAAGTTATGATGAGTAGAATATATGTCTAGAAGGTTCGAATAACCTAACTTCAAAATTGTGGAAGATTTGAGGTGTTTTTCAAATTGCGGGGTGGCAACTCTACTTACAGGCATTGGGATTGTGTGCCTCCACGCCACGGAATTCCAGGCTATACTTCAAATGACTTTGACCATAATTGGACCAATATTTGGCTATGCACAGCTCCAATATCTTGCCCGCCTTGACCTTAAAAGCGGTGGTGGATTCCAATTCCGAGCTAACGCCCACAATTTTCATGGTTTCCAGTTTGCGGCAGGATTGCTTGGGCAGCAGTTGATTTGTGTGTAAAAAGAATTTGCCTATATCCTTGCCACGATTGGGATCGGTGATGCGCATGCGCAGCACTGAAATAAGATGGAAAAAAAGTGAGACCACAACTTGCAGCAACTAAGTAAGACCTACCTGCCCAGGTGGCATGATCGGGTACTAAAATAAAGTCCCTTTGTATGGTATTTGGCTGGAATTCCACACTTTTGTCACCCTTGGAGGAGGCAGGCTCAAAAATGGGTGTATTCTGTTCACATTCCAAAACATGGGGCTGGACCACAGTTACGGGAATCTCAAATAGAGGACCCTTTTGCACACAATCCGTATCATAGGCACGTACGCTGCATAGGAAAAAAAAACTTAATAAGAGTGTGGAAAAGGTTACTCAATTACTTACACCGCACTATGCACACCAGGCTGCAGTCCAGTGGGATCTATGCGTACCACAATGGAGCGTGTGCCATAGCTGAGATCCAAAAATGAGCCACACTGCAACCAGGTTTGAGAGGGTATGAGATTTAGGCGTACATTAAAGTTGAACTTGTCCTTGGGATCTGTGTAGGTCAAAGTAAAGTTAAGACTTGAATCCTCCCACTCTGTTGTCCATACTCACCCGTTTCCTTGTCATTGAAAAACACGGGCTCAATGTTTACATTGTAGTCAATAAAATTGCGTTGAACACCCTGACGTAGATGTATGCCCTTGGCCTGGTTATTGCCCACACGTACCGAGAAACTGTAGTTAAAACAAGTAAGAAAGTCGGTCAAGCCCGACTGTAATATACTCTGTACCTGATTGTATATAACTAATAGCTTTAAAGTGTGGGGTCAAACAATCTGTGCAAGTGCTGCCCATCACGATTACGGGCAAACAAACATCCCTAAAAGGTTCAAACAATCTGTCTTTAAAATTGTGGAAGATATTCGATTTTGTTCAAATTGTGGGGGTGGCAACTCTGCCATCGTTCATCTGATCGGAAAACAATGTATGGGGGCTCGATAGGTAATGATGAGTAGAATATATGTCTAGAAGGTTCAAACAACCTAACTCCAAAATTGCGGGATATTTGATGTGTTTTTCAAATTTGGGGGTGGCAACTCCACTCTCGTTCATCTGATCGGAAAACGATGTATGGGGGCTCGATAGGTAATGATGAGTAGAATATATGTCTAGAAGGTTCAAACAACCTAACTCTAAAATTGCGGGATATTTGGGTGTTTTTAATTGGGTGGCAACTCTACTATCGTTCATCTGATCGGAAAACAATGTATGGGGGCTCGATAGGTAATGATGAGTAGAATATATGTCTAGAAGGTTCAAACAACCTAACTCCAAAATAGCGGGTTTGGGGGAGGTTCAAACAACCTAACTCCAAAATTGCGGGATATTTGAGGTGTTTTTCAAATTGCGGGGGTGGCAACTCTACTATCGTTCATCTGATCGGAAAACAATGTATGGTGGCTCGATAAGTAATGATGAGTAGAATATATGTCTAGAAGGTTCAAACAACCTAACTCCAAAATTGCGGGATATTTGAGGTGTTTTTCAAATTGCGGGGGTGGCAACTCTACTATCGTTCATCTGATCGGAAAACGATGTATGGGGGCTCGATAGGTAATGATGAGTAGAATATATGTCTAGAAGGTTCAAACAACCTAACTCCAAAATTGTGGAAGATATTAAGTTTTTTTCAATTTGCGGGGGAGGCAGGGGGCGTGGCAAAAAAAAAACTAAACTTGATCTGCCTGCAAGCATAAGAAATATATGTTCCATACACCTCAAATCTCTATCTCTTACCATCTCTGAGATCTCAGCGTTCATACGGACAGACGGACATGTCTATATCGACGCTGATCAAGAATATATATACTTTATAGGGTCGGAGATGCTTCCTTCTGGCTGTTACACACATTTGCACAAACCCAATATACTCTTTGTACCTTCGGTACAGAGTATAAAAAGAATTTGTGTATAAGAGGAAGTGGGAGAGTGGGGGGACTAACTCACCGCAGCAGATTATCCTTCGAATGACGATGCTCCAGCAAATGCTCAAAGGCCTTTTCCACATTCAACAAACCATGACCCTGGGCAAAGGGATCCACATAGCCCAGTTTAGTGGCCGTAACACTTATAGCCCGCTTAATGCTGTAGGGCGAATACTTAATATTCTGCTGCTTGAGGCCAGAGATGAGCAGAGCCACTGCACCGGCTACATGGGGTGCAGCCATGCTGGTGCCATTCATTAGCTGGGATTTACTCATGGTGAATTGGGGTACAGAGGTGATGGCGCCTCCCGGCGCACACACAGTCACACCTTGTCCACCATCAACACAGGGATCCCTCGAGGTCCAGGTGTAAACATTGCCCGGCAACTTTTCTCTCATGGCATATTCAGCCTCCATCATTTGGGGTGAAACATAGGCACCCACGCCTATCAAACTGGGCTGGCTGATGTCCGGGGGTGTGCCCACTGTGCAGAGAGCAGGTCCATGATTGCCCGCCGAAGCCACCCAGACCACGCCATATTTATTCACAATTTCGTTCATGAGTTCGCCTATGCGTCTGGAAAAGGAGAGAGTTTAATCAGCGAATCTGACTAGATTAAATTATTAGACTTACCCCGAATTCGACCAATTGGCATGTTCGCCATAACTCATATTAATCACATCAATGCGTCTGCCCTCCCGGCACAATTCCATCACCTTCATCATGGCTCGCACCAAAGCCGTACCCGTTTCCATTGAACCCAAACGTCCATCCCCAATGGTCATGGACACAATTTTAGCATTGGGTGCCACTCCATCCACATCTCTAGATTGATGATTGCCACTGGCAATGGAGGATACATGTGTGCCATGTGGCGAGCACATGCCCACTATTTCCAAGACATTTCCCTCATCGTGCACATTCACCGAAATGGATAGAAAATCGTCCACATTCTTGGTCTCATGCGTTTTGGAGTATTCTCCTATACATAATGCCTGCTCCAAATCACCCTGCTCGTTGGTATCTATCAGTGTGAGCCAACCCTTTTCCGTGGGCAAGAGTACGCAGTCAAAGGAGATTTTCACATCATTGTAAAACTTCTCATAGCTATTGAGCATTTCCAGTTCAAAGTCTAGATTCTCTTTAATGATCTTCTTGTCCCAGGGCAGCTTGGAGGCCTCACCTTTAGGTATAGCAGTTGGTTAGTTAAAGTGTCCTAGTGTCCTTTAGCTTCGCTCTTACCTGGATTTTGTGTCTCAAATTCCACAATCTTGCGACTGGCATTGGCCGTGGCTGTTTTATGCGGCTTATCCCAACTTTTCAATTTGGCCTGGGCCACTATGTTATCCCTTACCTTGGAGGGCACCAGATCATTGAAGCTCTTGAGGCCCACTCTTACTGCTCCCTCCTTGTCCGTATTGAGAGCCATTAACTCCTTGGTCAACTTTAAAGTGTGCCCGGACAAGCCCTTAAACTGTCCCTTCTCATCCGGTATGACCTTTTTCTTCATGTCCACATCTCCGCAGCCAGAGCAGTCATAGCGTTCAATGACTTTAACCGTTTTGCCATCGCTAAGCGTCTGCACACACAAACACATGCACACACGCATACAAATACAAATGAACCAATAAAAATGACGCCGCCTAGAAAAACTGCCAACTCACCTCGAGTCCCGTGGCCCGAGGATCTACGCCGGAATCGAATATGGCTATGGTCACCTCTCGGCCATCGTATTCAGGAAATTTTTGTAGGAAATTCAAAACTCCCGTTTCCGCTTTTGGTACCAAAGCACCGGTTGGAAATGATTCAACAATCCCGCTGGTAGCCATCATCTCCGCTGCCTCTTCCACTTTTTCTTCTCTGCTCAATGTCACACTGTTGTCTCTCGGTTTAGTGGTTTTTTGCGGTTGAGTGTCTTGCTGGTTATCCAAACGCAAACCAAATACAATATTATCTTTATTTTGTGTGGACTGTGGCCGGACTGTTGCACCTGCAATGATTTTTTTTTGGAAATGTTGCCAGTGAGACCAAAACTCCCACAAGTGAAAATGTCAACAACAAAAAAATACAGTAAGAACCAGGGATGCAAGTGTGGTTCCGAACTTCAAATTGTTGTTCATCGATGAATTCTCCTTTTAAGTTATCGCAATCGATAAGCCATTTGGATTGAACCAGTTGGATTGAACTAGCACAATGGATTGAACCAGTTGATTGAACTAGCACAAAACGACAAAGACAATCAGCTAATTGTTAGGGATGATAAGTTGTCACAGTAAAATAATCGATAAATGAACAATTGGAAGATGGTTCGCGATTCAGTGCACAGGTTCTGGTGCTCTGCCCAGCCCTGGTTTTCTCTTGTCGCTTGTCAGTCAAAACAAAATTGCCACTTATTATAAAAATATAGCTTAAAAAAAAGCACAAGATGTGGTTCGAGATCCTACCTGGAGCTGTTATCATCACCGTGGCTCTATCCGTGCCCATATACGCCATGTACGGCCTGCAAAAGCTTACGCTGGGCAACGTAAGTTTGACAGTTGCTTGGCGACTTAATAAACCAAAATTCTTATATAATCGCAATTGTTGAGGCACTAAACTTAATTTATTAAACATATTTCACACAAACACACACAATTTAGATATAATATTTGATCAAAAATGTTTTCCTCTGCTTTCTTAGGCTTTCCGGCGCAACATGGACGACCGTTTCGACCGTGTGATGTATCAACGCGATTTCCGACTGACCAACAATCCGTACCTGATGAACGTGAGTGTTGGCATAATGGTTTTTAAAAGTTTTTTTCAAATTTATTTGATCATATCATTTCTGTAATCATTACACAAAAAAAAAAAAACAGTTTTGCAAGCACACACACTCGCCGCAAAAAGTTTTCGTTCTGGTGACTGGTTATCATTTCCTCCTTTGCATGTTCCTAGTTCATTCTTGATTTTACACTTAAAAAAATTCTCATTGAGTTTTAAATTTTATTCCAGGGTCTCCATACCATACCAGATGAGAAAAAGTAACTTTAAAATTAGTGAAAAAAATTTGTTGAATTAAACTTAGGTGCAAAAAGTGAATAAATCAGTACGAAAATATACAAAATTGAACACTGACTGGTTGTGTTTGCCAGTAGGCATGTAGTGGCTTTTTGAGCCCTTGCTCGTCAATTTGGTAAAGGTATAGTCTTTTTTTCAGTGTAGCCAGGTTTCCATTAGATTTCGTTGGTTGTTTTTTGCCAGTAAACTATAGCGGCGATGGGCATGTAATGGCTTTTTGAGCCCTTGATCGTCAATTTTGTAAAGCTTAGATATAGCCACTTTTTTTTCAGTGTAGCCAGGTTTCCGTTAGATTTCGTTGTTCTATAGCACTTTTCTTTCCAGGGTCTAGAATCCATTTCCGATGAAGCTGAAGAGGATAGAGAGCAAAAGGAGGATTTTGATGTGGGCGATGATCCCGACATGGCCAACCGAAAGAAGAAGGAGAGTAAGCAAAAAGTGGCAGATGATCTTGAAAAATCCAAATAAATAACGAAGGAACAAAAGCAATCGAAAGATTCCTATAATGAAAATAAAGGCGCGTATTTAACAACCCTGTTTTCTGTTAAAGAAAATCATCCCCTAAGTTCACTTCACTACCAAACCCGGCTCCGACTTGTTAACTTTTGTGATAGAGGTGAGCGCGTGAGCGTTTTTCGGTCCGTAATTAACTACCACCAAGGGGGCTTTATTTCAGCTTATAATATTTTAGTTAAGTTTTAGACAAAATTAAAATGAAAGTTATATACATTGAGAATGAGAAACATAGTTCATTAAATGATTCAAGAATTTACATTTGTAAGTGAAGAAATCTTAGCTTAGATACTGAATATGTACTATTAGAAAAGATTTTTTAAGTAAAGTTGTGGTGTAGGCAGGAAAGTTTAAAGGGTTATTGTTTTGAAAGCAAATGAGTCTGTTGTTTTGAAGTGTTGAACAATCAACTAACAGATGTTTATGCTAATTACTTATTGTAACAAAAGTGACAAGTATTGGAACGAAGTAGTTCATATAATGAGAGTGGGTACAGACAAGTCGAAGACGAATCGTTTTTTTGTCAAGTCTACTTATGAGAATCTTTGGAATAGTTTTAACGGCGTTGCTATTTTTGGTACCAGGGAGCCGAAATTATTAAGTCTTAGCTTTTGAGATTTTTTATGTATTTTGTAATGTCACCTATATTATAATTCGGGGTGTCAATAAGTGGAAACTTGTCACAGACCGTTTCGATATATGTCCTGCAATCCAAACTAATTTGAATTTTGGGTAGGATTTAATTAATTGGTTCCTAAAAATATGTAGTAGGATTACAATGTTTTTATGGCATCTACTGATAATGATTAAGATCATGATTTGCCACGTTGGTTTGTTTAAAAAAGAGAGGGCTCCCGAAATTGCGATAAATTTCCGCTGAGAAAACTGTATAGGCAAGAGTCCATTTTAGTTAGAGTTTTGTTGGATGGTATGTCGTTGTGATTTTTATCCATCTGTGTAGACAGTGTATCTTTGTTATTGTTTTTTTTCTAGAAATCCTTTAATAAATACTAGAATGATGTTTGGATTTGTTGAATATTATTGTTTGTGGATTTTTTTAAAGTCTTCTCATTTCTTTTTTTTAATTTTTTTATTTTTTTAAGGTTTTTATTCGTCTTTTACTTTTTTTTTGTTTACAATATTGCTATTGAGTCTGTGAATCAGTGTTTTAGGGAAGCAGTCTTTGTCCTAAGTCTTAGAATTAATTCCAGATTCAAATAAAAGTTTTTAATGTGGTTCTGTACACCTAGTTCTAACCATTTTATAATTTATTAGTCTTTTTAGTGAATCTCTTATCCATATTTCCTTATATTCTTGACATTCACCTATCACCCTTTAAACCATTTCACACAATTCTAAATATTACAGATATAGCCATTTTAGTGGAGCAATGTCTTGCTAAGTATTTTTTCTTTGCTCAAAATAAGTGCGTTTTTCCGAAACCACGTGACCTGGTAGCCGATGCGCCGTTCTACTAAACCGATTGTGATCACCATCGACATAATTGTATATTTCGGCCCGTACCTCAACAAGAGAAATTATTTTACTTTATTTTTTACACTAAACTACAAAAACGACGTTTTTTAAAATTGCCGTTGTTTTTCAAATATTGTTTGAGGTACGGGCCAGAATAACATCGATTCTAATCAAAACCTCATTTACCGTTTTCAATTCCGATAACCCGGAGTCCCGGAATCATGGCTACCACCTAACTTTTTTATTGGCAGGCCGATAACTTGTTGAACAGCCCTCGATTCGCAAAATATTTTTTTTATTTTATTTAATTAATAAATAACACAAAACAAAAAACCAAATTGAAAAAGCTCTTTTAGTTTTCTCTCCAGAATTTTTTTAAAAAACACTCATAAAAGCCTGTTCAAAGGTAGAAGACCCCCTTAATATAGGCCAAAAGTGGCTGTATTTGCTGCAGGTTCACGGATTGCACGGATTCACTTCATCCAAAGCAAATTAATTTCAAGAATATCCTAAAACAGCAAATTTCGTAATACGCACAAATTAGTGATGCGCACGCACTTACCACGCAACGTGACACGCGCGCATCTCTATTTTGTGGTATACGCTAAAAAGGCGTCGACAGAGAGAGAGTGCGAAAATACAACGGAAAACTTCCTTCGTCTAAAAATTCATCCTAAAATCTATATAATAATCTCCAAGTTATCCAAACCTGCTTGAATATGCCTGATTGGGTTTAGTTTCTACCCAAAAATCCTATACAAAAATCCTTGGCTAAAAGCTTGGCTTTATTTTTTTGTATATACACAAAAACCAGGACATGTTTGGTAGGGGTAACCGCTGTTCTCTCGTTTGGGTGCTTTGCGTGTTTTTGTTTACCAGCCAGACGCAAGCAAATTCCTTGAATTTGAATGCCATCGAGGAGCCCATCCGGCGTCATCATCAGCGGCATCACAACGAACGGGAGGAGAAGGGCTACTGTGCACCCTACAATGGCAAGGTGTGCAAACAGTATATAAGCGGTCAGGTTTGGTATAACCTGGAGGATCCAACGGGTGGCTGGAAGAATGAACAGGTTACCACAGCCTTGTGGGATGAGTTGATAGCCGATCTAACGGGTCTTTGTCGCGAGGCAGCCGAGGTAAGTTATGGAATATAGTCATATATATATTTATTTCTACCAATGTTTGTTAATTCCAGAAAATGCTCTGTGCCTATGCCTTTCCACGCTGTCATCTGGAGAATGGTCGAGCTATTAAAGCTCCGCTTTGCTTTGAGGATTGCCAGGCCACACATTTGCAGTTCTGCTACAACGATTGGGTGTTGATTGAGGAAAAGAAGGAGCGAAATATCTACCTGAAGAGTCGCGGACACTTTAGACTGCCCAATTGCACCGCCCTGCCGCACTATAATGCCTCCGTGAGGCGACCCAATTGCTCCTACATAGGACTGACCGAGATTAAGGAGGCGGAAGTTAGCTGTAAGTTCAGTTTTCCTAGCTTCATTTGTGGCTTATAACTCTATTCTTTGCCTTAGACGACTGTCGCAATGGCAATGGCCGTTTCTATTTGGGCACCATGAATGTGACTAAAACGGGCATACCCTGCCAGCGTTGGGATACCCAAGATCCGCATAAGCATATCCAACCGCCCTTGGTGTTTCCTCAGCTGCAGGATGGCGAAAACTATTGTCGAAATGCTGGTGGTGAGGAACCGCATCCTTGGTGCTATACAATGGAGGAGTCGGTGCGTTGGCAACACTGCGATATACCCATGTGCCGTAAGCAATTACACAATTAAACTCAGATGCAGGGAATCAAACCCGAGAAACGGAAAGAATCGAAGGAAGCATCTCCGACCCCATTAAGTATATATATTCTGGATCAGCATGACAAGCTGAGTTGAGCTATCTTGACCAAACTTTGCAAAAAGTCTTGAAATACACATAGGCTGCACATTTGTCGGAATCGACCTGATCGGATGACTATATCATATAGCTGCCATAGGAACGATCGGTCCAAAAACTAGTTCTAGTGAGAAAAATTTTTTTGTATTCCATCGTAGCATCACCAATCTTGGTATATATTAGTTTTATATGCTTCCACACAATTCTGGAAAAATTCATCAAAATCGGATGACTATAACATATAGCTGCCATAGGAACGATCGGTCTAAAAACTAGTTTTAGTATGAAAAACTTTTTTGTTTTCCATCGTAGCGTCACCAATCGTGGTATATATTAGTTTTATATGCTTCCACACAATTCTGGAAAAATTTATCAAAATCGGTTCACTATAGCATATAGCTGCCATATAAACGGTCGGTCCTAAAACTAGTTCTAGTGGAAAAACTTTTTGTTGTCCATCGTAGCGTCACCAATCGGGTTAATTGTTTTATATGCTTCCACACAATTCTGTAAAAATTTATCAAAATCGGATGGCTATAGCATATAGCTGCCATATAAACGGTCGGTCCAAAAACTAGTTCTAGTGAGAAAAACTTTTTTGTTTTCCATCGTAGCGTCACCAATCTTGGTATATATTAGTTTTATAGGCTTCCACATAATTCTGGAAAAATTAATCAAAATCGGATGACTATAGCATATAGCTGCCATAGGAACGATCGGTCCAAAAACTAGTTCTAGTGAGAAAAACTTTTTTGTTGTCCATCGTAGCGTCACCAATCTTGGTATATATTAGTTTTATATGCTTCCACACAATTCTTGAAAAATTTATCAAAATCGGATCACAATAGCATATAGCTGCCATAGCAACGATCGGTCTAAAAACTAGTTCTAGTGAGAAAAACTTTTTTGTTGTCCATCGTAGCGTCACCAATCGTGGTATATATTAGTTTTATATGCTTCTCCATGATTCCAAAAATTGATCAAAACGGATCCTTTATAGCGCCATAGGAACGATCGGTCTAAAAACTAGTTTTAGTATGAAAACTTTTTGTTGTCCATGCGCACCAAGTTTATATTAGTTTTATATGCTTCCACACAATTCTGGAAAAATTGATCAAAATCGGTTGACTATAGCATATAGCTGCCATAGGAACGATCGGTCTAAAAACTAGTTCTGCATTTCAAAAAGCAATTTCAGTTCTTGAAATCCAAAATTCTTAAGGTTTCGATTCAGTTTGATTCCCTGCCTAAATCTCTTGCACTAACTGTTCAATTCTCTTACCCTACAGCTGACTATGTTGACCCCCAGGCCAAGGATTTGAATACGCCCATCAAAATGGAAAAGTTCTTTACACCCTCGGTGATATTCCTACTGGCTGGCATAGGATTTATAGGCATAGTCAGCCTACATTTGCTCATTCTGCTGGTTTATAAGCTGTCCAAGCACAAGGATTACTCACAGCCACCGGGTGGCACGGGAACAGCGGATTGTGCCAATGATTGCAATTTGTCTGCCAGTCGTGAGACTTTGGGTGGTGGCGGCGGCACCAACACCTTGGCCAAATTTGGCACCATACGCAGCACGGCCACCGTTCACAGCAATTGTGTGACCCTCACCACAGTGGCCATTCAAGATTCCAAAAGCAAATTGAACGCCCGCCTAGAGAAGCTGGAGTATCCACGTGGCGAGATTGTCTATGTACGTTCTTTGGGTCAAGGTGCCTTTGGTCGTGTCTTTCAGGCCAAGGCACCGGGCCTGGTGCCCGCCCAGGAGGAACTACTGGTGGCCGTCAAGATGCTTAAGGATGATGCCAGCGATCAAATGCAAATGGATTTCGAAAGGGAGGCCTGCCTGTTGGCCGAATTTGATCATCCGAATATTGTTAAGCTGCTGGGCGTTTGTGCCCTGGGTCGGCCCATGTGCCTGCTCTTTGAGTTCATGTCGCCGGGTGATCTGAGTGAATTTTTGCGCTCGTGCTCGCCCTATGCCACACATCAGGCACAGCCGCGTGACCGTCTCCAGTTGACGGAATTGAATCTACTCCAAATGGCCGCCCATATAGCAGCTGGCATGCTCTATTTGTCGGAGCGTAAGTTTGTGCATCGTGATCTGGCCACTCGAAATTGCCTGATCAATGAGCACAAGATCGTGAAGATAGCCGATTTCGGACTCTCGCACAAAATCTATCTGCAGGACTACTACAAGGGCGATGAGAACGATGTCATACCAATACGTTGGATGCCCCTGGAGAGTATATTGTACAACAAATTTTCATTGGAATCGGATGTGTGGGCCTTTGGCATTTGTCTTTGGGAGATTTTCTCCTACGCTCTACAGCCGTACTTTGGCCTGACCCATGAGGAGGTTATCAAGTACATCAAGGAGGGCAATGTATTGGGTTGTCCGGATAATACACCAATGTCGGTGTATGCTCTGATGCGACGCTGCTGGATGCGAAAGCCAAGTGAGAGGCCAGGATTTGCTGAGATAAATCATTGTGTACAGCACAGCATTGCCGAATGGGAGTGCAAGGCGATGCTCTAGAGATTAAGGGGGAAAATCAAATGCAATTAGGTCCGTCACATTTCAGCCAACAGGAGTCCATCAAAACAAATGCTCTTCCGCAGTCTTCCGGAAAGCAGGGGATACTTATATATATATATATAGAAGTAATACATAATGATTTCCATTTACTTAAGGTTTAAAATGGAAGAGGCAAAGAATTGTTAAGAAAGGCATCTGTATTTCTGGGTTTATACCAGAGATGCAAGCCAAATTACTTAATCCCTTTAGAAATACTTAACCGAACCGAAAACCACTAAACTTGATCGATAATGCATCATAGAAACAGAGATTCGGGGGAATCATCACCGAGGAACAGATCATCTGGTCTAACAAGTCAATTGAACCTTAAAAATCTGACCAGTCTTGCTGCAAGTATCGATCCTTAATCTACTGCCCTGGCTGACTAAGCTTTTCAAGGGTTGTCTTCTTACCAGGGACTAATCCCGAACGAATATCGGTTCCGGTACGTACCGAAATAAGAATTTTGGTTAAAGGTTCTATTTTGGTTTTCGGTTCCGATACGGTACTCAGATTTTTATGTACCGGTACAAGTATAAACTCTAAAATCTGCCGAATCTCCGTCAAAAATAGAGATCTTTAGCGATTTGGATGATAAGGCTGCAAACCGGTCCGTAACCCCACGAAGAACCGGTTCGGTTGGTTTGATTCGCCGAACCGGACCATGAACCGAACCTTCTACAATTTTGATACCTCGAACCTGAACCCGAACCGAACCACTTATTCAAAAAAAGGTTCGGTGCAAGATATTAAGTAATTTTTTTTTAGCCGGAAGAAATTCTCGATTAACTTTAAATGACTTTACGACTGACTGTAAAGAAGGGAAGTTTATAAGAACAATAGAAAGAAATGAACCGATGTGAAATATAAAATCGGTCAATAATGTTATGGATTCCTTCGAAAATTGCCCAAGAGATCATACATCGAAAATAATTTAATAATTTGGAAAGGTCTAAAAAAATTTTCTTCTAACTTAGTTGTACGAGCATTTTCAACACTTAAATCTGTTTCTTCTAATATAAGATTTAGTAGATATGCCCAGACAGTCGTAAAAAGATATCTGGACTTAAATCAATCCCAATAAATGTTAGTTGATGGTGGATTTCAGATTTTATGAAACCAAAGTACAATTAGGTTCGACTCGTACTTGAAATTTTAATCCGAAGTTCGGGACTTGAATTAACTTAAACAAGGCAAGGTCGCCTATATAATAATAGATGATCAAACTAATCGCAAATAAAAGCTTCATATTATTTTTTGGTTAAGTGAACCGAGGTTCGAACCAAAACCTGAGGTTCAGAGGATCCAGGAACCGGTCCGTGAACCGAACCCAAAGATTCATCACTGGTTCGAACCTCCGAACCGAACCTCTTTCAAAATTTCGGAGGTTTGCAGCCCTGTTTAAAACCATACTATAAGACTACGTTCCAATATAGCTCATAGTACACTGGTAAAATACTCAGAAAAAAATTTTAGTATAAAGGAATTCTCTATTCTTATGTCGCCCAGACAAACTCGACTTAGGGCCACTTCTCATAAAGCTGACAAAAATTTCTTAATAATGATTCGATATAATCCGCTATAAAATCTGTCCTATATAATAAAAAAATTTGTCGTAAAGTATATACAGCTGCGAAAAAAATAATAGGACCACCCTCACAAGCAAATTTTCCAAAGACGTTATAGCTTCATTTGTAACATTTAGAAACCTTTGAATCAGGGACCGAAAATAACAGTTATGGAAGTGAAAAAAATTACTACGAAATATGGATCCCCTGATAAAATGGAATACACGAATCTTCATAATTTTGAATGGCGAGTCATTAAATGGGATAAATTTTTATTTGCAATTTTTATCACAAAAAATTTTGAAATTGTTATATTATAATTTTTAAATAAAAAATTTTGTTTTAACAGTTAAATGGTAATTTTTATATAAAAATTTTTGAATAACAGTTAAAACTAATTTTTATTATAAAAATTTAAATTAATTTTTATTTTGTAATTTTTATAATAAAAATTACTTTTAATTGTTATGAAAAAATTTTTATTATAAAAATTTTTTATAAAAAATTACTTATCTAGTAGGCGTTTGTAAATCATCTTTGAAGAAGGAAACGAGATTTACTTAAACCTACTAGATTAGTAATTTTTATACAAATTTTTATAATAAAAATTTTTTTCATACAATAAAAAAGTAATTTTTATTATAAAAATTACAAAATAAAAATTTTAATTTAAATTTTATAATAAAATTAGTTTTAATTGTTAATCAAAATATTTGTAAATTAATTATAAATTTTAAATTTCGATTATTTTCAAATTTTTATTTAAAAATTAGAAAATAATTGTTTATTTTTATGTTTTCTTTTTTTTGGGGGGGGGTTTGGGGGGGGATTTTTTTTCTTTGCCTCTTTTAACTTAAACCACTCAAAACTAATAATTTTCCACAACGAACTTATCAAAAGTCAGCCATTTTAATTGGTACGCGTAATCATATCTAGTCCGTAGTTCTAAGTTTAAATCACACCACAAATATACTTACTCTAGAGACGTTTTTTACTATGTTTAAGCTATACTATATACACATACATATAATACCAACTAAAAACGAAACACCGAAGACCATCAAAACAATAAGTGAGGGAGGATATATCAAATATTTAGAGAGAACTGTCTACAGAGCCTCAATTTCTGATCAACTTTGTTAAATGTAATTTGTATAAAATAAACAATAATAATTTAACAATAATAATAGTCATAACTATTGTAATAGGGATAATAAGGAGAGGGACGACGACAGCGATTATAATAATTATAGGGCAGAGGTACAGGCAGCACTGCAAGGCCACCAAAACCACCGTAAATGGGTCGAGAAACATGATAACCACCGCCATAACCTCCAGGTCGGCCACCAAAGCCTCCAGGTCGGCCACCAAAGCCTCCCGGTCTGCCACCGCCTCCAAAACCGTGTCCGTGACCGCCGTGCCCCCGTGACCACCACCGCCGTGTCCTCCACCACCGCCATGACCTCCTCCGCCGCCGCCTCCACCACGTCCTTCACACATTTGCAAGCCCAGCAAAAAAGCCAGCCCTAACCAAATCCCTAAACGCAACATGGCCCAAACTCCTTGAACTTTTGTTCTGCTTCGTTGCGTGGAAAATTTGCGACTAATCTCATCAGGTGTGTGATCTACTGGTAAGTTGTTTTTTATTGCCCATCAATTAGTATAACCATCCTAATTGCTTTCCACGTAATTCCCCCTTCAATTTCACACAATCTTTCTGTCTTTCATCCTCTCTCTTCTCTATATATCACAGCAGCCTATATTCAATATAACTTTTACTTAAATCAAATATCTAATATATAATTATTACATATATATATATATAAATAGTTTCAGAGCACCTCCGGGCAGTTTTTGTTTTTACTGATCACCAGTCTTTCCGGATCCAAAGATAATCTTTTGAGTACATCATAAATTTTTGTACGTATCTCCACCTCAAAGTCACGTGATCGTCCCAATATCCATATTTGATCCGAATAACCCAATGAACCAATACTGCCGCAGGACCACAAAATGGCAAAATGATCATAGTCCGTATACAAAACCTGATATTTGCCCGATCCCGGCAAAAGGCGGGCTATTACCTCCGGAAAACGTGTGTTGAACTGAAACATATAGAAGGTTAGTAAAAAGTTTTGAGCCTTAACAGAGTAACCACTACCTTAAAGTCCATTATGGAGGAACGACTATTCTCGGGAGTGGCATAGCCTAGATTAACGTTCGGATTTCCAGTTCTGTTCAGTTTAAAGAAAAATATGCCTTGTTTTATGCAAGTGGAAAAAGTTTAGACTTATACTCACATGCGATTGATGGTCTTAATGGCCACCTCAAGTTTAAAGTTATTAAATTTGGATAATTCTGCCTTGTTATAGGGCTGGAATTCAAAGGTGGTGCAGCCAGAGGCTATTTCAGGCAAATAAAATGAACGTTCCACCTCAAACCAGTGTCCCAGAACCTGAAAAAAATAACTGAATTTAGGGATGGGAAAATGTAAGAAATGCTTAAGAATAAGGCTGAAAAATCAGTAAAGAAAATATTTTTCAAAGGTAAAAGACCCTCTTAACTGGTATTGAGTGCTTCCTCAAGCAAGAACTTTGCTCCACTAAAATGGCAATATCTCCTAAACTATTTCGAATTTTTGAAAATGGTTTGAAGGGGATGAATGTGGATTGCCCAAGCTATAATAATAATGCAAAACAAAAAAATCAAAAAAAAAATATTTTTCAAAGGTAAAAGACCCTCTTAATTGGTATTGAGTGCTTCCTCAAGCAAGAACTTTGCTCCACTAAAATGGCAATATCTCCTAAACTATTTCGAATTTTTGAAAATGGTTTGAAGGGGATGAATGTGGAATGCCCAAGCTATAATAATAATGCAAAACAAAAAAATCAAAAAAAAAAAATATTTTTCAAAGGTAAAAGACCCTCTTAACTGGTATTGAGTGCTTCCTCAAGCAAGAACTTTGCTCCACTAAAATGGCAATATCTCCTAAACTATTTCGAATTTTTGAAAATGGTTTGAAGGGGATGAATGTGGATTGCCCAAGCTATAATAATAATGCAAAACAAAAAAATCGAAAAAAAATATTTTTCAAAGGTAAAAGACCCTCTTAATTGGTATTGAGTGCTTCCTCAAGCAAGAACTTTGCTCCACTAAAATGGCAATATCTCCTAAACTATTTCGAATTTTTGAAAATGGTTTGAAGGGGATGAATGTGGATTGCCCAAGCTATAATAATAATGCAAAACAAAAAAATCAAAAAAAAAATTTTTTTCAAAGGTATAAGACCCACTAGAAGGGTTTATTGAGTGCTTCCTCCAGCAAGAACTTTGCTCCACTAAAATGGCAATATCTCCTAAACTATTTCGAATTTTTTGAAAATGGTTTGAAGGGGATGAAAGATGTGGAATGCCCAAGCTATAATAATAATGCAAAACAAAAAAAACAAAAAAAAAATATTTTTCAAAGGTAAAAGACCCTCTTAACTGGTATTGAGTGCTTCCTCAAGCAAGAACTTTGCTCCACTAAAATGGCAATATCTCCTAAACTATTTCGAATTTTTGAAAATGGTTTGAAGGGGATGAATGTGGATTGCCCAAGCTATAATAATAATGCAAAACAAAAAAAAAAAAAAAATTTTTTTTCAAAGGTATAAGACCTCTAGAAGGGTTTATTGAGTGCTTCCTCAAGCAAGAACTTTGCTCCACTAAAATGGCAATATCTCCTAAACTATTTCGAATTTTTGAAAATGGTTTGAAGGGGATGAATGTGGATTGCCCAAGCTATAATAATAATGCAAAACAAAAAAATCGAAAAAAAAATATTTTTCAAAGGTAAAAGACCCTCTTAATTGGTATTGAGTGCTTCCTCAAGCAAGAACTTTGCTCCACTAAAATGGCAATATCTCCTAAACTATTTCGAATTTTTGAAAATGGTTTGAAGGGGATGAATGTGGATTGCCCAAGCTATAATAATAATGCAAAACAAAAAAATCGAAAAAAAAAATATTTTTCAAAGGTAAAAGACCCTCTTAACTGGTATTGAGTGCTTCCTCAAGCAAGAACTTTGCTCCACTAAAATGGCAATATCTCCTAAACTATTTCGAATTTTTGAAAATGGTTTGAAGGGGATGAATGTGGATGCCCAAGCTATTAATATGAAAACAAAAATCAAAAAATTTTTTTTATCTAGAAGGGTTTATTGAGTGCTTCCTCCAGCAAGAACTTTCTCCACTAAAATGGCAATATCTCCTAAACTATTTCGAATTTTGAAAATGGTTTAGGGGATGAAGGAAGCCAGCTATAAAAAAAAAATCGAAAAAATATTTTCAAGGTAAGACCCTAGAGTGCTTCCTCAAAGACTAAATGCAATATCTCCTAAACTATTTCAATTTTTGAAAATGGTTTGAAGGGGATGAATGTGGATTGCCCAAGCTATAATAATAATGCAAAAACAAAAAAATCAAAAAAAAAATATTTTTCAAAGGTAAAAGACCCTCTTAATTGGTATTGAGTGCTTCCTCAAGCAAGAACTTTGCTCCACTAAAATGGCAATATCTCCTAAACTATTTCGAATTTTTGAAAATGGTTTGAAGGGGATGAATGTGGATTGCCCAAGCTATAATAATAATGCAAAACAAAAAAAATCAAAAAAAAAAATATTTTTCAAAGGTAAAAGACCCTCTTAATTGGTATTGAGTGCTTCCTCAAGCAAGAACTTTGCTCCACTAAAATGGCAATATCTCCTAAACTATTTCGAATTTTTGAAAATGGTTTGAAGGGGATGAATGTGGATTGCCCAAGCTATAATAATAATGCAAAACAAAAAAATCGAAAAAAAAAATATTTTTCAAAGGTAAAAGACCCTCTTAACTGGTATTGAGTGCTTCCTCAAGCAAGAACTTTGCTCCACTAAAATGGCAATATCTCCTAAACTATTTCGAATTTTTGAAAATGGTTTGAAGGGGATGAATGTGGATTGCCCAAGCTATAATAATAATGCAAAACAAAAAAAATCAAAAAAAAATATTTTTCAAAGGTAAAAGACCCTCTTAACTGGTATTGAGTGCTTCCTCAAGCAAGAACTTTGCTCCACTAAAATGGCAATATCTCCTAAACTATTTCGAATTTTTGAAAATGGTTTGAAGGGGATGAATGTGGATTGCCCAAGCTATAATAATAATGCAAAACAAAAAAATCGAAAAAAAAATATTTTTCAAAGGTAAAAGACCCTCTTAACTGGTATTGAGTGCTTCCTCAAGCAAGAACTTTGCTCCACTAAAATGGCAATATCTCCTAAACTATTTCGAATTTTTGAAAATGGTTTGAAGGGGATGAATGTGGATTGCCCAAGCTATAATAATAATGCAAAACAAAAAGATCGAAAAAAATATTTTTTCAAAGGTAAAAGACCCTCTTAACTGGTATTGAGTGCTTCCTCAAGCAAGAACTTTGCTCCACTAAAATGGCAATATCTCCTAAACTATTTCGAATTTTTGAAAATGGTTTGAAGGGGATGAATGTGGAATGTCCAAGCTAAATAATAATGCAAAACAAAAAATCAAAAAAATTTTTAATATTGAGGGTTAGAGTCTGAAATAAAACCCAAGTATTCTTTTTGGAAGTGGTACCGGAATAAATCCCTAAGTAAATGGGATTAATTTAGAAATCAGATTAAACTATAAGGCAAACCCTTTTCTCAAACTTGGCACGCGCTTTGCTGGCGTTTCTCTGGGGGCATGAGTAATCATTTATTTGGGTTACTAATACATTTCCCCTCACCTCCGCCTATAACCACCTGTTTATGCGTAAAGCATAAACATTAACTTTTTTTTTTTTTTTTGTTATTCGGAAACTGGTTTTGGACCCTCAAAAGAGAAGCCTCAACGTGTGCAGTTCAAAGTCGGAGTGATGGAAGTGCTGACCCGCAGTTATCATTTTGATTAAATGCTTCTGGAGTTGACGAGGTCTTTGCCCCTAGGGGCCTGTCCATAAACGATGTCAAAGTGATATCTGTTTGGTTTACGCTTGTCAACAACTCAATTAAGTGGAGCGCACGCTAACAGAGGAGGTCCAATCCATTGTGTATGCTGCCTCAATTGAAATGGTTTAATTTGAGCTACTAAATTGATTAAATCAATTGTCCTTGGACCGTACAACAGCTTTTGAATAGTTGTTGTAGTTTTTTTTTTATGTTTTGGTTTACTTCTTTATAAAAGAAGTGGCTTGTTAACCATCATCGGACTTATACAGCTTTTATGTGTCTCCTTCTGTAAACTGGTTTTCTTTTTACATTGTGGATTGGTTTTTGTGGCCTTAAATTAGTTCAAGATCATCTTTATGCACCGTCTATTGGTGTACGTGTATAAAGCAAACAATTTTAGACTGACAATTTAATTAATTGATTGTAGAAAAGTGAAATATAATAATATTAGTAGTATTTATGAAGTCTTTCCTTGAATTCGTTTGAAATGATCCACAGAACCCGTACTAAACGCTATTCTTGAACAGCATCCAATAGCCTAGTCTATCTAGCCTTGTTTGGCTGTCTATCTTGACCAAACTTTGTAAAAAGACTTTAAATACATATAGGCTGCACATTTGACGGAACCGGCCGGATCGGACTACTATATCATATAGCTGCCATAGGAACAATCGGTCCAAAAAATAGTTTTTGTGAGAAAAACTTGGTTGTTTTTTATCGTAGAGACACACTCCGAGCGTCAAATCGTGGATAATTAGTTTATGCTTCCACTAATTTGATTATCAAATCGGACTAGTATAGCGCCTAAACGGTCGGCCAAAAACTATCTTAGAGAAACTTTTTGTTTTCCATCGTAGCGTCACCAATCGTGGTATATATTAGTTTTATATGCTTCCACATAATTCTAGAAAAATTAATCAAAATCGGATGACTATAGCATATAGCTGCCATATAAACGGTCGGTCCAAAAACTAGTTCTAGTATGAGAAACTTTTTTGTTTTTAAAGGTAGCGTCACCAATCGTGGTATATATTAGTTTTATATGCTTCCACATAATTCTGGAAAAATTTATCAAAATCGGATGACTATAGCATATAGCTGCCATAGGAACATTTGGTCAAAAAACTAGTTCTAGTAAGAAAAACTTTTTTGTTTTCCTTCGTAGCGTCACCAATCGTGGTATAAATTAGTTTTATATGCTTCCACATAATTCTGGAAAAATTTATCAAAATCGGCTGACTATATCATATAGCTGCCATAGAAACGGTCGGTCCAAAAACTAGTTCTAGTAAGAAAAACTTTTTTGTTTTCCATCGTAGCGTCACCAATCGTGGTATATATTAGTTTTATATGCTTCCACATAATTCTGGAAAAATTTATCAAAATCGGATGACTATAGCATATAGCTGCCATAGGAACATTTGGTCAAAAAACTAGTTCTAGTAAGAAAAACTTTTTTGTTTTCCATCGTAGCGTCACCAATCGTGGTATAAATTAGTTTTATATGCTTCCACATAATTCTGGAAAAATTTATCAAAATCGGATGACTATAGCATATAGCTGCCATAGGAACGTTTGGTCCAAAAACTAGTTCTAGTAAGAAAAACTTTTTGTTTTCCATCGTAGCGTCACCAATCGTGGTATAATTGTTTTATATGCTTCCACATAATTCTGGAAAATTTATCAAAATCGGGACTATATAACTGCCATAAAACGGTCGGTCCAAAAACTGTTTTGACTTTGTTTTCATCGTAGCGTCACAATCGTGGTATAAATTAGTTTTATATGCTTCCACATAATTCTGGAAAAATTTATCAAAATCGGATGACTATAGCATATAGCTGCCATATAAACGGTCGGTCCAAAAACTAGTTCTAGTATGAGAAACTTTTTTGTTTTCCATCGTAGCGTCACCAATCGTGGTATAAATTAGTTTTATATGCTTCCACATAATTCTGGAAAAATTTATCAAAATCGGATGACTATATCATATAGCTGCCATAGGAACATTTGGTCCAAAAACTAGTTCTAGTAAGAAAAACTTTTTTGTTTTCCATCGTAGCGTCACCAATCGTGGTATAAATTAGTTTTATATGCTTCCACATAATTCTGGAAAAATTTATCAAAATCGGATGACTATATCATATAGCTGCCATAGGAACGTTTGGTCCCAAAACTAGTTCTAGTAAGAAAAAATTTTGTGGTTTTAAAGGTAGCGTCTTTAAGAAACTGCAAGGGTTTTTATATTTATTTAAAATCGTTACTCGAAAACAAGAAAAATTCTGTTTAAAAGTTGTTCCAGTGGCAGTGCAAGGTACCCGAGTTCAAGTCTGAAACTGGTCTATAACATTTTCTATGATTAATGGTAGCAGCTTTCCACCCAGCTTTACCTCACAGCTTAGCCTTAGAAAATCTAGTTTTCATGATATAATTGCAACTTACACGACTCATATTGAACTTTGGCATCGATGGATACTTGGGGCAACGTCCAAATCCATAGGCATTTGTCTCTCCAATCGCAAATGTGAGTAGGTAAATAGATGATATAAGTAAAATATACTCAAAATCACGAAATGTTTTTTGTTTTGGCATGATGATGATGATAACCTTTTATCAATTTCTGCATAGAATTTAAGACAATTTTTGTTAACAAATTTGGCATTTTGGTCACTGAACTATGCTTGAATATTTCCTCAATATTTGGATTTTAAGCTTATTAATATTCCGCTCGACAAATATGTGCGATAATAAAATCGTGCCCAAGTTTGGGCTGGGCCGGCGGCTCGTACTTGGCTCATGGATGACTGGCAACAAGTGCAACAGCAAAGAGTGAAAATAATTAACTAGGTTGGCCGTATTACGTAAAAGAAAAGCCAAAGCCACAACCAAACCAAGCCAGGCGAACCCAGTTCCAAATCCCCAAAAGCATGCGAAATGCAATTGGAAACTGGTTATTTTGCACTGGGCTGTAGGAAAAAGATGGCAAGTGCTGTGATTGCGCATTCATTCATAAATGAAAGAAAACATAGACATAAGCCAGTCTAAACAAAGGAAGTTTGTTGTTGAATCAAGTGCATTGCGCCGAGGCTATTTTTAGGCCAACTAATTGAAAAGTATTTTTCTTAAGTAATGAAAGTCAGTTAGCAAGTGGAACAAACAAGCAGCCAAAGTGTTAATTTCACACACACACACATTGTTAATTTTAAAAACAACCCCAAACACAATTGCCAATTTTTTTAATTTTTTTTATATTTTTACCCACTGATTTCACTGCAAAACTTAGTTATAATTGGGTAGCTTTTTTTGTTTACATCGTTGTTTCTATTGACACTCGCAACCGTCTGGGCAACCGCTTTGAACAACCGTTGAAGGCAAACTGAGTTGAAATTAAATTTTGAATTCCATTAGACTGGTCACACTTGTAACGTTATCGATAGCAGTGAGTAGTTCAGTGTTGCCCACTTTTGAGCATCAAAAAAAGCTGTTTTCAACGGGAACAAAAGAAAAAAAAGCTGTTTTTTGCAACAAAAAAAGGTGGAAAAAAGCTGATGATTTTTTAATCTTTTTACGAATATTTTATAATATTTCAATGATTTTATCTATTGTCCCAATCAAATGGAGATATCTGATTGGTAATTTATAGTCAAAACAACATTTGCAATGTCTTTACAACCCATATCTGTAAATATATGTTTTAAAATTCAACACCTTATACTTAGTATAGAGTTAAGATTGTCCACGTGCATCAGTTTCAGACCTTTGCCTTTATAATGCTGACCTGACTGAAGACTCTCTAAGCTTCAGTGTTGGGCCTTGGCATAGACAACATCTGGATCGCGAAAGCAGCAAACTCTATAAATCTGTTTATCATCGAAATCTTTCCCAGTCTACCTAGTCGCCCATGGCATCATCATGTTGATATGGAGGCTAGAAGTATTAAAATCATAAATAGACTAATGGCAAATTCAACTTACTCGAAATCCTTTTTATATAAAATCAAAGCTATTCCCTCTGAGAATTGTGATATGTGTAACGTATGTGATTCTCTGTATCACTCGCTGTTCAGATGTCCAAAACATAGCCAAAATAGATTAAAATACAAAATATTCAATCAGTTCAACAATATTAATGATATTTTAAGAACAAATGATACTCTTATATTCACAGAATTAACTAAATTTATACGAGAGTGCAACATAGACGTTTAAGTCACTTCTAATGTTTTTTTTCATTTGCATTTAAAACATATATTTTTTCGCGGTTTCACTGCCAGGCCCTCTCACTTTGTGGAGAGACCTTGTGTTGCCGCCAAATGTCACCGTGATGGCTGTATATAAGTCTTTTTAAAGAACTTCGCCAACCCTGGACTATCGAAAGAGATAGTCCATCTCCAAGCCCAAAAAAAAAAAGAACGCCCGTAGGAAAGTGAAGCCACACTGGCAGAGAGTGAAGCCACACTGGCCGGAAACGAAACGCCACGTGCAGGGAAAGTGAAGCCACACTGGCAGAAAGTGAAGCCACACTGAAAAAAAAGTAAATAAACAAAAACATTCGATACATTCGATATTCGATAACAAGACCAGCTGATGTTTACTCATACCAACAAATGGGGTGCTGTGTGTGTGTCGTCTGTGTGTCTATAGCTGACGCTTGCGAGATTGAGCAGTTTCGTCTGGTTTTTTTTGGGCTGATTAATTGCGACAAGTGAACGTAAAAAACTTGACTTTTGAATACTCAGAGACGGGTGTCAAAAAAACTTGTCATTAATTTCGTTTGTTTATTGCCCTGGGTCAAAAGCTACAGCAGCGAGCGACGTAAGTACAACTTGTTAGTTGTTTTTGCCATTTGCCCTTTGTTCCATGTTTCAGCATTTTTTGTGTGTGCGTGTGTGTGTTACAGGTAATTATGGATATGGAAAAGTCCAGTAGCAGCTCCTTTGAGGATCTAACAAATGCCGAGGACACCAAGGATATACGTAAGGCAACAGCTACAGCTGAGGGTGAAAGTTCCCAGGCAGCTCCAGTTCCAGTTAAAGAAGAAGAAGCAGCAGCTGGTTTAGCTGAGGAGGGGGCGGAGGGCACAGACGCTGATAATGAGGAGGCTGAGTGTGATATCTTGGGCAACAAGCAGCTGATTAAGCGTACACTCAAAAAAGCCCATGGACGTCGTCCAAATCGCGGTGATTTGGTGACCATTAATTTTACGGGCAAATTGAATAAGGGCAATGTGTTGGTGGAGCAGGAGCGAAACTTTCAATGTCATGTGGGTGACTATGAGGTGATTCAAGGTTTGGATATGGTGCTGCCCATGATGCATGTGGGTGAGTTGGCTGAAGTTGCGGTTGATCCACGTTTTGGCTATGGTGCACTTGGGCTTAAAAAGGAAGGCGGCGATTCAGAGCCCCTGGTGCCACCTGATGCGCATGTAAGTGTTAAGGGGGGGGAGAGGTGAAGAAGGGAAGGGATATTTCATTTCTCTCTGTTTCCAGCTGACCTATGAAATTGAGCTGTTGGATGCCAAATATGAAGAGTTTTCGGATTTGAAAACATTTGAAGTGCTACGTAAATATGGGTAAGTATGAGAAAAGAGAAATTTGGAGAGGGGATTCACCTTATTTCGTGTTGTTGTTGTAGTACCCGCAAAAAGGAGCGCGCCAATTACTTTTATAAGCGACTGGAATACAACAATGCCATACATTTGTATAGACGTGCTCTGGACTTTTTGGATACACGAGATGGTGATCCGGATGCAGAATTTGGCAAAGAAGATTTGGATGTAAGTTACTGCCCCTTATTTTGTTGAAATTTAAGTTTCAATTAAGCTTTTGTCCACCACTCAGCTGCCCAACAGTGACTTGCAAACCTTATTGGAGGATCGTTTGATTGTCTATAACAATTTAGCCATGGCTCAAATCAAAATCGCTGCCTATGATGCAGCTCTGCAGTCGGTGGAGCATGTTTTGCGCTGTCAGCCGAATAACTCTAAAGCCCTGTACCGCAAGGGGCGGGTAAGTGGCCCCCCCACCGTATCAAATAAATACGCAAATTCCTCATGTTTCCCAATTATATATGCAGATACTCGAAGGCAAAAACGACACACAGGGCGCCATCAAATTGTTGCAGAAGGCAGCTACCATTGAACCTGACAATCGGGCCGTGCAATCGGATTTGGCCAGATTATTCATCAAGGCTCGACGCGAGGAGCATAACGAAAAGGAAATGTATCAAAAAATGCTGGGCCAGGCCAAGAAAATGGAACAGAAGACTGCGGCTAGACAAAAACAACCCCTGGTGGATAATTCAAAGGTAAAACTAAACTAAATCATTGAAGAAATTCCTGATCTTATGATGATTTACTATTATCCCCTTAGCTGAAACTCTTGGGCTATTTAATGGGTTCCATATTGATTGGTGTTGCTGGCGTGGCCATTTATCGTTACAAGTACTAAAGCAATTTAAATGCATTTTTTTTTTTTAAAAGATGAAAGAAAAATCGAAGCAAAATTATGAACGTTGCTTACTTATAATGAGAAAAAGAAAGTCCTCTTTGTTGTAAAACTATATATATATATATACATATTTATATTACTATGCACACTTCAAAATAGTATGTATGTATTTGTCAAATGGTTTTGGATAATATACACATATATATATATAAATAATGTTAAAAGCTAATTTGAATCAATTAATAATTGCAAAAAATAAACAAATTACAAAAAGCCTTTGGAACAATTATATGTGGGTTTTATTTGAAATTTGAATAGTTTAATTTATGCCCGCGCTGGAGCGGAACTAAATTCACGTCACGCGCGCACCTCTAGAAAAAAGTTGGGTCATTTTTAGTACATTTTCTTTATGGGTTATCGAATTTGGTCACACACTTACTTATCGAATTTGGTCACACACTTAGTTATCGAATTTGGTCATACACTTACTTATCGAATTTGGTCACACTAGTATTTTAATAAGTGCAAATCATTTATCAACTGCATCGAAGACGTAGACATGCAGAAGCTTCTACTTTACCTGGCCCTAGTCGCCACTTGCCTCGTCCTGTGCCAATCGGCAGGATTACTACGAGTGCCGCTCAATAAATTCACTTCTGCACGCAAACATTTCTCCGAAGTCGGCACCGAGTTGCAACAATTGCGCATTAAATATGGAGCCGGTGATGCACCCGAACCCCTATCTAATTACCTAGATGCGCAATACTATGGACCCATCTCCATTGGCTCACCGCCGCAAAAATTCAAAGTGGTTTTCGACACGGGCTCCTCCAATCTGTGGGTGCCCTCAAAGAAATGCCATTTCACCAATATCGCCTGTTTGATGCACAACAAATATGATGCCACCAAGTCCTCAACTTATACCAAAAACGGCACAGAATTTGCCATTCACTATGGTTCTGGAAGCTTGTCCGGTTACCTGTCCAGCGATACGGTGGAAATTGGTGGTCTGCAGATTAAGCAACAAACCTTTGCCGAGGCTTTGAGTGAGCCGGGTTTGGTATTTGTGGCCGCCAAGTTTGATGGTATCCTAGGTTTGGGTTACAGTTCGATATCGGTGGATGGTGTGAAGCCACCATTTTATCAAATGTACGAACAGGGTTTAATCTCCTCGCCGGTGTTTTCGTTCTATTTGAATCGTGATCCCGCTGCCCCGGAGGGTGGTGAAATTATCTTTGGTGGCTCAGATCCAAAGCATTATAGCGGTGACTTTACCTATTTGCCGGTGACACGCAAGGCCTATTGGCAAATTCAAATGGATTCAGCTTCTATAGGCGATTTGCAGCTGTGCCAAGGTGGTTGCCAGGTGATAGCCGATACAGGAACCTCGCTAATTGCGGCGCCCATGGCGGAGGCCACATCGATTAATCAGAAAATTGGAGGCACACCCATTGTGGGTGGACAGGTGAGCAAGATAGTTGAAAAATCAATTAAAATAATTAAATTTTCCCCCTTACAGTATGTGGTTTCCTGTGATCTCATACCCAACTTGCCAGTTATTAAATTTGTATTCGCGGGCAAAACCTTTGAACTGGAAGGCAAGGACTATATTTTACGCATAGCCCAAATGGGCAAAACTATATGTCTATCCGGTTTTATGGGCATGGATATACCGCCACCTAATGGCCCCATTTGGATTTTGGGAGATGTCTTCATAGGCAAATACTATACAGAGTTCGATATGGGCAATGATCGTGTGGGTTTTGCCGTGGCTAAATAAAGCAACAAAACTTGAACAAAGAGGAGGGCAATTACTATATTCTATTCCCAGAATTGCAAAAAGTATATATATATATATAAACAATTATATTTAGTATGTATGTAAAAAGAGTTTTGCTTTGTTTATTTGCTTTATATATATGTGTCCAGTTATTGTGATAAGGCAATCAGCGACATGTCGGGCCGTTGCCATTGGCTGATATTTTGCATGCATATACACAAACCAACAAGAGACAAAGGGCAAACAGCTGGAATCAATTAACACTCTGCTACAAGGGTTTACTAAACAACTATATGGCTTCGGGAATGAAAGGTAAGTGATAAAAGCAGAAAGTGTCAGCCATTAGGGGTTCCTTGAATCGACTGCCCTGGGTCATTTCTTTAGAAATAGCCAGAGTACGTGGGTTGCTATTTAAGTTTCTGGCCTAGGTTATATTTAAGGAAAAGTCGATTTGTAAAAGTATAAAACAGGTTCCAAGGAATCCTTAACAACCATTTTTGTATAACCTAGGTTGAAATTTTTCAAAAATTAGAGGCATATTCAGCACATATATACATAACTTAGTATAAAAATAATAATCACTACAACTAGTACCGCTACAATCATGTTGAAGGTATAAAACTAATATATACCAAGTTTGCGTTTTGATAACAAAAAGTTTTTCTCAAGAACTAGTTTTTTACTCCGTTTATATGGCAGCTTTGTTAGTCATCCGTTTTGATAAATTTTTCGAATTTGTAAAGAAAAAACTTTTTAATTTTGACGTCAATGGAAACAAAAGTTTTCTCACTAGATAGTTTTGCACGCTATTGTGTCATCCGTTTAAATTTTCCAATTGTGTATTAAAACTAATAATAAATTTGTCACGAAAAGAAAACAAAAAGCTTTTATAGAACTAGTTTTTTTACACCGTTTATATGGCTACGCTAGTCTCCGATTTTGTATTTTCCGTTGTTGGTATAAACTATATCGAAATTTGTGACATCATAGAACAGTCTCCACATAACCGTAAGGCATAATGCACCTTAAAAAGACTTTTCAGTTTGTCAAGATAGCTCTAAAACTGGGGAATAGCTTAAACAGACGACCACGGACATGCTTATGACCACCTCGTCATTCTGATAACTATTGATATTTATGTCAGCTCCCTACGTTAACTCGGACAATTTTAATATACTTGCAGGGTAAAACAACGAACTAAAATCACCTATAAAAGTAAGCAGGTAAGTAGATTCAGGCTTCGCAGTGATCCTTTGAGAAAGATCAGAAAAAGTACTTTACGGCCTGATTTAAGAAAAAATACTGCTTATAAAGTATGAAAAAGGTTCCAAGAAATCGGACGATTCAATTTTAAAATAACGCATAACGCATAAATTCGGTAAACGGTTCCGGGTTTGTCACGTACCGAAACTTAAGTTTTTGTGAAAGGTTCTTTTAAGGTTCTAGTTTGTTTCGGTATTCGGTTCTGTATTGGTACCTTGGTTTTCTTTTCAAAATCCTTTGAAAATGAAAATATGACAGAAAAAACCTCAAAACCGAAACTGTATCGGTACAATGGTTTGGTTCTTTTCGGTCGTTTTTAGTTCCAAAATTAAAGGTTCTCAAAAAATTAACAATATCGGTTCCGGTTACGGTTCCCTTTCTGAGTTTTAATCGGTTCTATTCGGTATTCGGTTTCGATTCGGGTTCCGGTTTGGCTCCCTGGTTTCTAGGAATCCATAAGGCCCGTTGTTACAATCTTGGGTCGAATCTGGTCAGAGTTATAGGCATATTGAGGACGTGAATGGAATTGTATACCCTCTTAAGGCCCGCAAAAAGTACTTTACGGTTATATTTAGGGAAAAGTCGGTTTGTAAAAGAATAAAACAGGTTCCAAGGAATCCATAACGACCGTTTTTTATAACCTAGGTTGAAATTTTTTTAAGTTATGGGCATATTCAGAACATTTACTTGTACATAGGTATTCAAACCGGACTTTTGGTCTGGAAAAGGTACTTTACGGTCCAATTTTAGTTAAAAATGGCTTGTAGATGCATTCCTGGCTTCCATAATACCCGTTATTATTAAACTAGTTCGAAATTTGTCCGAATTATGGTAATATTCAGCTCATAAACGTGTGCATGGAATGGTACATCGTCTTAAGGTCCTGAAAAGTACTTTACGGTTCAATTCTAGGAAAAGTCGGTTTGTAAAAGTATAATACAGATTCCAAGGAATTGACAACGACTGATTTTTATAACCTAGGCTGAAAATTTTCAAAGTTATAGGTATATTCAGGACCTATACTTAAATAGTGGTCTTCAAAATGGATTATTGGTGCGGAAAAAGTACTTTATGGTCCGATTTTAGTTAAAAAATGGCTTGTAGACGGGTTCCTGGGCTTTATAATACCCGTTATTATTAAACTAGTTTGAAATTTGTTAGAATTATGGGAATATTCAGCACATATACGCGTAAATGGGATTGTATACCCCTCTTAAGACTCGGAAAAAGTACTTTACGGTTATATTTAAGGAAAAGTCGGTTTGTAAAAGTATAAAAGAGGTTTCAAGGAATCCATAACGACCGTTTTTTATAACCTAGGTTGAAATTTTTCAAAGTTATAGGCATATTCAGGACCTATACTAAAACATTTGTCTTCAAAATGGATTATTGGTGCGGAAAAAGTACTTTATGGACCGATTTTAGTTAAAAAATGGCTTGTAGACGGATTCCTGGGTTTTATAATACCCGTTATTATTAAACTAGTTCGAAATTTGTCAGAATTATGGGAATATTTAGCACATATACGCGTAAATGGGATTGTATACCCCTCTTAAGACTCGGAAAAAGTACTTTACGGTTATATTTAAGGAAAAGTCGGTTTGTAAAAGTATAAAAGAGGTTCCAAGGAATCCTTAACAACCTTTTTGTATAACCCAGGTTGAAATTTTTCAAAGTTATAGGCATTTTCAGCACATATACTTAAACATTGGTCTTCAAAATTGACTTTTGGTCCGGAAAAGGTACTTTACGGTCCGATTTTAGTTAAAAAAGGGCTTGTAGATGGAAAAGTTGGTTTATAAAAGTATAAAAGAGGTTTCAAGGAATCCATAACGACCGTTTTTTATAACCTAGGTTGAAATTTTTTAAAGTTATAGGCATATTCAGGACCTATACTTAAACATTGGTCTTCAAAATGGATTATTGGTGCGGAAAACGTACTTTATGGTCCGATTTTAGTTAAAAAATGGCTTGTAGACGGATTCCTGGGTTTTATAATACCCGTTATTATTAAACTAGTTTGAAATTTGTCAGAATTATGGGAATATTCAGCACATATACGTGTAAATGGAATGGTACACCCTCTTAAGCTCCGGAAAAGTAGTTTTAGGGTTCAATTCTGGGAAAAGTCGGTTTGTAAAATAAAAATACAGAATTCCAAGAAGATCAACAAATAGCACTAGTTTACGTATATACGTATTCGTATTAAGCTAACCCCGCTGAGATAACCTTAGGCGTTTAATCTCTGTAGAATTCAAAACAACTCTCTCAGAGGCAACTGAGGCTTTCTTCCGGATTTAACCACCACTGTGACGTACATGAGACAATGATACATACTTTATATATATATGTATGTAGTCAGCATTTAACGTTTTGATTTATCACTGAACTTTGCACCCATTGAAAAAGCAAATTCGCTTTTCATTCTTGTTTTTTTTTTTTTGTATTATCGATAAGAAAACCATTTAATACTATGCAAAAGACACTAAATTGTTAGTTACAAGGGCTAATTCGATGCAGCCCCAGATTTCGGTTCACCATCCTGGGGATTGGTTGTAGCCGTTGTCGCCGTTCTTACCGTTTCCCCCGCCGGCTCTGGTTGAATTTTCACGCTTACTATCGATTCATGCTCCTCATCCGACTCGGTGCTCTCACGGATTAGCTGCAGAGGTGTCAATAGCTGGCTGTCACCACCTTTATGCATATCACAGGTCTCATTGACATAGCGATTGAACACATCCGGCTTATCGGCATAGACATGATGGCCAGCTCCGGTAACAATTTTGATGTCCACCATATTGCTACCCCGTTGGGATTTGATTTTCTCGCCCGAAGAGGAGTCTATCCAGGAGCGAGAGCCGTATATAAACGTAATGGGTATATCTCTACGCACATCTTTAATGCGATTAATCATGGGATGCTTGGCCCAGCCAAAGGATTGCATCATGGTATGGAAGGCGGATTCGCCGCTGGGATGTTGTGCATTGCACTGATGTATATACTGGGGCAGCAGATTAATGTCCTCCTCAATGGTGTTTTGGAATTTACGCATGATGTCCGGACGGGTTTTTTGCACCACCCATTGGCCAAAGGGCCCGGCCGCCCGTAGTGCCCACAGCGGATTCAGTGGTGTCAACACACGGGCTATGGCCCTTACCCACAGGGGTATCTGTTTGGTATTACTAGAGTCCGAGGGTTTCTCTGGAAAGCCCCAGGGATCAGCCAATATCAAATGTTTCACTCTTTCCGGATAGCTCAAGGCATAGCTGCTGGCTATAAAACCACCCATCGAATGGCCCAGCAATATCATATCTTTGATGTTCATCTCACGTCGCCATTCCTCCACCGATTTGACAAACTGTTTCTCACACACCATCGCATCCTTGGCAAAGATGGGACGCGAGCTACGACCAAAGCCCAGAATATCCATGGCATACACGGGACGTCCCTTGGCAAAGGCATCCAAATTCATCACCCATAAGGCTACGCCAGCACCCAAGCCATGGAGCAGCACCAGGGGCACCTCCTTGGACTCGGTATTCATGCTTATGGTCCAGATTTTATCAGCATCGCCCACGGCGGGACCAATGTCCACAAAGAAACCGCGATAGGGCAACTTTAGGTATGAGAGAATCTTCTTCTCTACGGAGCGCAACATGGTTGGTGAGCTGGAGGTCCAGTTAAATAACCATTTCCAAAGCCAAAATCCGTTGTTTCTGGGATCCTGCCAGAGAAGAGACGAGAGTCACATTAAAAATTTTGTAGTTAGACATTAATTACTTGGAGCGCGTGTGTGTGTGTGAACTAACTGCGCAGTTACCTCTATATCCATGCCCGCACCAACTTTTTGGCCAACTGAAGTGACAGCGGACAGAGGAGCAGCATTTTGGGACTGGTCCAATGCCGCCAGAGTGGCGCTCATTTTTGCTCTTTAAGAGATTTAATTATAAATATATGTATGTGCCGTTTGGCTTTGCCTTTGCTCTTTGGTTTTTCTCCTTCTCTAACATGGGACGACGACAACAACAACGCTTGGCTAGAGACTCGTGAATTTCATATGACTAACATCTAAATTTGTACCCTTTACTCGCGGCAGAGCTGTATGTTGAGTTGTGATGACTTTGACTTTTGGTTTGGGGCTGGATTGGGGCTGGCGCGTATTACATGTTATCAATTCTAATGGTGAAATAATATATTTAGCATTAACAATTACGCACACACACACACACATACGCCCGCAAGCAGTGCCAGTTGTTTGGTCACACTAACAGCTGTTTACCGCAGTTTGAAATATTTTGGGCGGCCATAAGCTTAGCGTGTGTTAGAAGAGTGCAGCTAGAGCAGACCATAAAATGAATTTAATTTTATTTAATTATTTAACTTTTATATGAAAAATGAGCGGTTTGGTTACTTTTAAATGCTTGATATGAATTTTAAGCTGTCCTTTTACCCAGGTTCCACTTGAGCTTATTCAAATCTTGCCGGGCAAAGCAGCAGAGCCAACAGCTGGTCAGCTGTTTGTCAAACCAAAAGCGTGCTCAGGGCAGAAATGGACGGAATTAACAAATATAATCAATTTGTGGCTCTACACAAGCCCCAATTGGAATCCTCAGCCATACCAGTGCATTTTTGGCCCGCTCTGTATAGGAAGTTAAGCACGGATCACTTTGATGCGGGAGAAGCTCTGCAGCTGATGCTCATTGACTATGATGAGGAGGAGGAGGAGTCGGTGGACTGCAATAATCCTGTATTCACCCTAGCAGTGGCCCGAGCGGAGGGCATCAAAGCCCAAGATCCTCAGGCTATCTATTTGATAGATCATGCCTGGACCTTTCGCCTGAACAATGCGCGCCAGCAGCTGGAGGAACACCCGCATCTAGCTGACCGCTTGTCCGCCATTACAGGCGTGGATTTGGAGCATGAACAGCGGGTGGACAAGATTTTGCGGCGTCTATGGAAATACTGTCATGCCTATTCTATAGGCAGTGAGGGTCTAACGGATGAGGAGCGCATGCCCATTTGGTATGTGATGGATGAAGTGGGTTCGGCTGTCAATCACTCGGATGAACCGAATTTTCGGGTGGTGCCTTTGCTCTACTTGAATACCCAGACCACTTATAGCCTACTATTTCCCCTTAGAGACTGCCTGGAGGGAGAACAGGTTACCCGGGATTATGTGGAATATGTGGCCAAAGAGCAGCCACAAAGAGCGGCTCTTCTAATGCCCTGGCGGTGGACAGATTTGACAAGTGAAAGCTTTGTGCAGGTGGAACCTGCAGCTGATTACTTTACCAGCGGACACATACCAGAGACTTATCCCACTGAGAGTGGAGTGGCCAGCGTAAGGCCCCATCGTGCTGAACCGCTCAAGATTTATGCTGAATATGAGGTAATAAGGCATTACCTAACTGCGCCCGAGTTTGAATTGGTGTATGAGCCAGAGCAGGCGGATGTTATGTGGCTTACCCGTCACTATAAAACCTTCAAAGAGCTGGCCCAGGAAACCCCCCATAAATTCATCAATCAATTTCCCTTTGAGTATGTCATTACCATCAAGGATTTGCTGGGCATTGTGGCACGCAGGGCCGCCCTGGAGCATCATAATGCCGAGACCTTGGACACCTATCCCCACTGGCTGCCCACCACCTACAATCTAAGCACAGAATTGACTCAATTTGTGGCCTATTACCAAACCAGAGACAAGCAAAATCTAGATAATCACTGGATAATCAAACCCTGGAACTTGGCACGTGGCCTGGACACTCATATTACCAATAATCTGAATCAAATTGTGCGTTTACCCGCCACTGGGCCCAAGATTGCCCAAAAATATATAGAAAATCCGGTGCTATTCAAACGAAATGAATTGGATATCAATGTGAAATTTGACATACGCTATGTTATCCTACTAAAGCGTGTGAAACCCCTGGAGGCATATGTGCATCGCAAGTTTTTCCTACGCTTTGCCAACCATGAGTACTCCCTGGATCATTTTGATGACTATGAGAAGCATTATACGGTAATGAACTATCAAACGGAAGCGGAATTGCATCATGTGAAATGTGAAGAGTTTGTAGAACTCTGGCAACAGCAGTATCCACATCATGATTGGAGCCAGCTGGAACAGGAAATATGTGAAATGCTAAAGGAGGTCCTACACTGTGCCACACAAGCTGAACCACCCTGTGGCCTGGCCAATTGTGATCAGTCCCGGGCTCTCTACGCGGCCGATATAATGTTGAAATGGTGTGGCCAGGAAATGAAGCCACAATTGTTGGAAATCAATTGGACACCGGATTGTAAACGTGCCTGCGATTATTATCCCGATTTTTTCAATGATATATTCAAATTGCTTTTCCTGGACGAAAACAATGATGAGATCTTTAGGGCTTTGAATTGAGAGTAAATAAATTAAAGCAATTTAAATGTGTGTATGTTGTGTGTATTTCTCATTTTGTACAACTTTACAAAGTTTATAGGATTTAGCAGATGAACTTAAATGTATTAGGTGAAAAGGCAACAAGTTGATGATTCCAGTATTTTGGATGATTCAAAGAGTGAGCACTTAAATTTTGTTTGTTTGTTTGTTAATTCTACAATTCTCAATTGCAAATGGCACTTGATGATATACATATATGAAAATGAAATGGGCAATGTTTAAGGCTAATTTAACTTAAATAAGACTATGTTTATATATATATATATGGGTCATTCCATTTGAACTCAGCCAACCAAATTATTTTTTGTTTTAAAAAAAAAATCAAAATCAGAATATAATCCAATTTTTGGACATCAAAGAATATAAATTCTAAAAATATTATAGCATCGTAACGGTGCAACCGATTTAAGCGACCCAAATGGTGATTCTACTATATTCAAGTCATCCGATTTTTATTATATAATTTTTCCAAAATTATGTGGAAGCATATAGGAAACTAATATATACCAAGATTGGACACCCCAAAAAAAAAAAAAAAAATTTTTTTTACAAAAGATTTTTTTAACGACCGTTTATATGGTAGCTATATGCTATAGTCATCCGATTTTGAAAAATTTTTTAAGAATTTTGTGGAATAATATTTAACAAATATATACACCACGATTGGAGATGCTACGATGAAAATCAAAAAGTTTTTCTTACAACGACTTATTTTTGGACCGACCGTTCCTATGGCAGCTATATGCTATAGTGATCCGATTTTGATAAATTTTTCCAGAATTGTGTGGAAGCATATAAAACTAATATATACCAAGATTAGTGAAGCTACGATGGAAAAAAAAAAAGTTTTTCTTACTAAAACTCGTTCTTAGACCGATCGTTCCTATGGCAGCTATATGATATAGTCATCCGATCCGGCCGGTTCCGACAAATGTGCAGCGTATTTGTATTTAAAGAATACTTTTGCAAAATTTCAGTCATGATAGCTTTAAAACAGAGAGGAGTTCGCGTAGAAACAGACAGACGGACAGACAGACGGACGGACGGACAAGCGGAAATGAACTCAGCTCGTCGTCCTGATCAAGGATATAAATAGTTTATGGGGTCGGAAATATATATTTCTATGCGTTACAAACATCTGTGACAAATTAATATACACTTTTCAAGGGTATAAAAAAAACTCTTCTTAAAATCAGAATTTTAGTGAAATTTAGGTTTTTGTCTTTTTTAAGGAGGGAACCCAATTTTTCTAAAAATATTATAGCATTTTCTGTTAAAAGATAGCCGTATACATATTCTAGAAAAAAACCTTACGATGGGACAATCAATTAATGCGCGAGAAAAAATATTTTTCTAATATAAAATTTTTTTGAATGTTTTTTGGTTCCTAATTTTAATTATATAAAATCGAGAAGAAATTTTAAAGCAACATTATAATATTAGACATTTTTTACAATAATTATTTTTACTTAAAAAAATGTTATTTAAAAATTTATTTTTTCTCGCGAATTAATTGATTTTTACCATCGTGCGATTTTAGTAAAAATGTATACGAATTCCTTAAACAAAAAATAAGAAAGTCGGTCAAGCCCGACTGTAATATACTCTGTACCTGTTTTTTGTAACTAAATAGCAATTCCAGTTCTTCAAGCAAGGTCCAATTGAAAATTACCAGTTAGCTATTGCCCTCTCGCGCTCTCTTTCTTGTAAGTTCTACCAATCGCTGTGGTATTGTTGTTGTCATTGGTTTTTATTTTCTTTTACGTATAGCTCTAATATCGTTCATCTGATCGAAAAATATATCGGGTCGTTTCATAATAAGTAGTAGAATATATGTCCAGAATGTTCGAACTATCTATCTTGAAAATTGTGGGGAGTTATTTCGTTTTTTTAATTTGCGGGGGGAAGGGCAAAAATTAAAACTAAACTTTGATCTGCCTGCAGGGTAAGAAACATATGTTCACATACAGCCTCAAACCTCTATCTCTTACTATCTCTGAGATCTCGGCGTTCATACGGACAGACAGACGCACAGACGGACATGTCTATACTGATCAAGAATATATATACCTTCTAGGGTCGGAGATGCTTCCTTCTGGCTGTTACACACATTTGACAAACCCAATTATACTCTTTGTACCTTCGGTACAGAGTATTTCATGAAAATATCGTCTGGCCCTCTTTGAAAAAAAGACAAAAATCCATTAAAGATTACTAAAATTACTTAAGAACTAATTTTTTCTTATTTTTCTCGGATAGAAGACATGAAAAGAGTAAATTCACAGTTTGGTTCGCTTAAATCGGCTGCACCGTTGTGATGCAATAATTTTGTAAAGTTTTTTTTTTCGTTGATCTCACGATCTGTTAAAATAATAGGGATATATAGGGTATACTATGAGTTTTTGTTAAAACACAAAAAAATTGGGTGGCTGAGTTCACATGGAATGACCCATATATATGTAATATAATATTTGTATGTAAATGTATAAAGCAGTCATGTCCAGAGCTGCACATTAGATAGACAAACTAGTAAATTTGATTCCCTTTCACAATTTTGAATTTTAAACACTTTTGATTCTCTTTCACATTTTTAAAACTAAAACCAAAATTTTCATTTTGTACAACTGATAAACTTGATTCGTTTCAATTTTTATTTGCTTAATAGTTCCACATTTTTATAATTTTGCATAACTTTTGATTCTCTTTCACATTTTTTGAAACTAGAAAATCAACATTTTCATGTTAGTTAGTTTCTCCAGTGTATTCCAAAATTTGCAATGGTTAAAAAACTAAAACTTTAGTACAGTCTACATTCTATGGGAACTGTTTTTCATTCTAAGCATTTATATTTCCCGGTATGGAGGCGCATTGCATTAGGTAGTGTCACTTGATACTACTAGGAGCATATTATTCGATTTACATATGGAAAATATTTACAGAATTTAAGTCAAAAAAGTTTGAAATCAGAACTAGCTTCAACTATCCTAGATTAACTCATTTGGACACGACTGATAAAAAGTCAAGTTTTTGTTTTAAAGATAAGGCAATTTCAAAGGCACAAAAGTCTACACAAAATCACACAGAAAATTAAATTTTAAAAATAACATTCAAAATATTGTGAAAAGAAATTTAAGGAAAAGTATTCGAATGGCCACAATTCAACAAACATAAGATCAAAAATTTAAATTAAATGAATTTATATAAAGAGTTTTTTAAGATTTAAAGCAGATTTGCTGGCTGATTCTTTCTCTTAAAACAATTTATCAAACATAAGATCCAAAATTTAATTTAAATGAATTTTATATCAAGAGTTTTTTAAGATTTAAAGCAGTTTTGCTGGCGGATTCTTTCTCTTAAAACAATTTATCAAACATAAGATCAAAAATTTAAATTAAATGAATTAATATAAAAGAGTTTTTTTAAGATTTAAAAAAATTTGAAATCGTTAACCGAAAAAATCTTAATATAATTTACTTATGCAGTTGATGTACCAAGGCCCATTTTGCTGGTTAAGTCAGGCTTCTCAATCTTAAAAGCTTTTCTTTTTTGTTAATCTCTAAAGAACATTTAAATTCCTGTGTGATTTTGTTTAAACTCTTCCATTTAAATGACAAACTTAATTCATAAAAATCAATTTAAAAGAAAAGGCTAAGGCAATTTCAACTTAAAAACTAACCACCTTAATCTTCTAGTGTCATCCTAGACTTAAGTTATATAAGAGAAAATCTAAAAGCTAGCTTAAATGTTAAAAATTTCTACAAACTAACTAAACGCAGACCTCGTCATAGTCCAGGCGTATTTTTTCATCCGCATGGGTTGTAGCTAATTTGTAGATAGTCTTTTTCACGCGCAATACGGGTAAACGTACATTGGGATTTTGATGCCAGCACTCTTTCATTAGCTTGGACATGCCAGCCAGCAGCTGTATGCAAAAAAAAAAGGGTTCAATTCATGAAAACTGTTTTGCCATTTACTCACCGAATCGGAGCTCCAGCGATTGGGTATGGATGGTCTATAGTTATCAATGCAGACCACTTTGCGCATATCCTCAAAGCTGGGATCCATGGGTACCACATCGTAGAAGGGCACCTTATATTCCTCGGTTATGCCGCTGGATATGGTGCGACGGCATACCTCCCACAAAACCAAACCAAATGCATAGATATCCGTGCGACGCAAAGCCTCAAAGCATTCCAAATCAATGCTGTAAAAACCGACAAACGAAAACATTAATTGAGCCCGCATTTTACTCACGCACACTCACCTTTCATCCAGCACTTCGGGCGCCATATAACGTTTGGTGCCCACTTTGGGATTATTGCCCAAATCCAAACGTCCGGTTACATGTGAATGGGTCACAGCCAAACCAAAATCGGCTATAACACAACTGCCAGTGGAGGTGACCAAAATGTTTTTGGATTTCAAATCTCGATGAGCCATGGCGGGTTTGCCCTCGGTGCCAAAGATTTCGGTATGCAAATGCACCAAACCATTGGCTATGGACAAACATATACGTATCATATCATTGTGACCCAAAGCATTGCGATTCAGGTGATCAAAAAGTGAGCCCAAAGGGTAATAGTGAGTCATCAGCCAGAGTTGGGTGCAAGAGTTGCGTGAGGTCATATCGGAGCCAATGAAACCCAGTATATTCTCATGGCGTAGCAGGACGGTGCTGTTTAATATAATTAAAAATTAGCAATAATTTCAGTTAGTTGCTTCCAGTACTTACCTATAGATCTCCGTCTCTCTTTTCCAGGACTCTTCGTCGCGACTGAAGAAGATCTTTACGGCTATGCTCTCACCATGCCAGTGTCCACGCCAGACCTCACCATATTTACCACGCCCTATGCACTCAATTAGGGTCACCTGTTTGGCCAAAGTACGTTGCACCAACAAAGGTAAGCCACTGCCCGAACCGGAGGTCACTGAATGTTGTAGATACTCCCTCAAAGTGCTATCCCCCGCACTGGTGGCCCTTAGCAGCTCATCATTGACCAAATACGACTCCGGATCTTGCTTTATGCGGCTGGCAGCTAAACGTTTGCGATGACTGCGTCTCATAAAGAAAATGGCCACAGCACCCATTAGGGTAATGACAAAGAAGGGACCCAAAATGGCTGCAGCCATTTTGCTCATATTGCTGCTATCGGCCGTCATGACGGTGACATCGTTGCTGCTCACAAAGGGCGGCAACTCGGGAAAGTCACCGCTATTGCAAAAGTCACCCGCACAGCAGGCTATATTGATGAACTTGTCCGTATTCCGTTTGGTGGGCGAGCCATTGAGCTTGCTCGAAGACTTTTGACTGCAAATCAAGGGCAATTGATCCGGAGAGGTGGTACAACCACGAGAGACTTGCTCCAAGCCCACAGCATCACGGGTACGAGATTTCCAGCACTGAAATGGTTATACATTAGGTCAGATCAGACAGAGCCTGGGGGGCAGTAACTCACCTGTACGGCATTCTGGCAGGTGTGAGCATGCTCATAGGGATCCAAACAAGGGGCCTCGCAGGCAAAGCATTTGAATCTAAATAGTTAAGAGAAGTTTATAGGATTTAGTCAGACCATTCAAAATGAGAGTATATAAAGTGGACTTTATTTATGTGGGATGTTACCTTCTTTTCATGCGTCGCTTACTCTTAATGTGTCTCCTTTTAGAGCAGCATGGTGGGAAGGGGGGGGGGATTAGCTTACGATTTTGCCTCTTGGCCTTAAATATCTAATTTACCTGGGATGTGTTTGCACTGCATTTTGGGGCACGGCTGGAAATTCTTTGTGGGCGGGCAGTTCCATGTCTACAGTTTCCTGATTCTCTTCCAGCAGGCGCCCACTGATTTCAGCTGCAACAAACAAACACACAAAAATTGTATTATTACCCACACCAATACAGTTCTGTATACACACGCGCACACAGATGTACAGAGAAATGCACTTTTATGCTTCATACGCCCACCTAAGCATACCAATTTGCTTATATAACAAATAAAACTGAAGTTTTGTAACATTTACCAAGCCTTCACTTCACTTTTACTTAAGGTTTTACTTAATACGCAGCTTAATTAAGTTAGAACAACAAAAAAAAAAATTACAAACACATTCAGACCTGCAGGCCATTTTTTTCAAGGGCCTGTTAAAGGCCTTAAAAGTCTGTTTACTTAAAATGTAAGTGTTTCACTGTTAGGCTTAGACAACTGTTAAAGTTTAAACAATAAGTATAACACACACCTTTAGCATTTTTGTCTAAAAGAAAACAAAAGAGAAAAAGTAAAAATAAGTTTGACTTCTTCATTCTAGGCTCGGTGTTGGAAAACTAGTAAAGCACAGTGTTGCAAATGCAAGGGTCAGCCAAATTAGAGTGACCGTAAGCCGATAAATTGATTACTAGTTCATTCGTTGCCTTTGCCCATCTCTAGCCACAGCCGGCCCAGCTGAAAGTTTACAGAACAGACACAGATTAATTAAAACTACAAAAATCTGGTTTATAATTAATTGAACAAACATTTAAGTCATTTGATTAGCACAATTAATACATATAAAAGGTGAGTTAATTAATTGCTTAAGGAAAACAAAAATGTTCTGGCAGTGGAAAATTTTCATGCTTCTTCTGTATTACATAGTTACATATGTATGTATGTGTGTTTTATGTGCAGTTCAACTATTGAGAGTGGTCATTGACTTTGGGGGGGACGACCGGTTTGCAGTTTCTTCTGGCTACCACATTTTCCCCCACAGTGAAAATCAATCAATTGTATTGGCCTTGTTATTGATCAAACAAAAGGTAACCCTCCCTCACTCCCTGCCCCCTCCCTTTAAATATGTAATACAAACATGTGCTCTCGGTCACGTAACTGTGGTACAAATTTTCCTGTGGGTACACACACACAGCTGGTAGCCTGCTCCCTATTTATCCCTATGTATGTATGTATGTATGGATTTTCTTACATTCATATCTATATTGCGCATTTGGCTGGGAAACCTCGTTCCCTCGCTCGCTCGCTCGCTCGCTCGCTGCTGACAACATCAGCAAACACAAACAATTGAGGGCAAGTGGTTCTATTTGATTAGTTGTTCTCTTGCTTATCAATTGGACTGTGCGCAGCTCTCCGACTACATTTGCCGGCGTTTGGGGCCTCATTCTTAAAAGTTTGCTCGCCTCGCCAACACCTACACCACAGCGACTCACACACACACACACAGAGAAAGAGGGAGAGAGAGTGTCCAAGTCAAAAAAAAACAAACAATTCTAAACTACGCAGTATGTTAAAAAAAAAGTAAAAATAAAAACGCGTGTTCTGTTTATATCAAATTCTTACATAAGCAATTCTCTATGTAAAAATAAAGCCGGCTAATTTGTTTTGTGAAACGACGACCTTCTGCGTCATTGATTTATTCCATTGATAATTCAAGCAAGGCTACGTGTTGTGATAAGAGAATTTCGTTATATTTGAAATGAATTTAAACAGCTGAAATTCAAATCTGATTCCCAGACCTAGGTCAATTGGGGGGTGATAAACATTCGGGAATCTTCTATTGACGAAAGTTGTTGTATTGATTTGAAAAGTAATTCCCATCCAGTCGCTGTTTTTATCTGCCCTTGGATTTACTGTGAGCAACTTAAGTTTGTGGAAAGATAGAGGGGCAAGCCACCCCACCACACCTCTTTCCCACAAACAAAAGCTTTTTAAGAAACTTCATAAAATTTGCTTCATCGTGTAAATCCCGACTTAGACTATAACATTTTATAAGCCCATTTCCCCATGAAAAAAGTGTCCCATTAACACTCAAAGAGCAAAGAATAACACTTTACTCACACAATAATGGTCCAAATTAGGGCCACCGACTTATCCTACAAATAAGTCATAGACACTTTTTATTTTAAATGAAAAGTTTTCGAGTTATCGAAAAAGGTGATTTTTTTCACAAAATTTCGACTTAAAAAAATTCGCAAAAATTCGACAAACAAAAAGTTGGTAATTTTCTTTGTTGATCGTAGTAATACTTCAATTGCGCATCCAACAAGCTATCGTGTGTTAAAATCGGTGGTTAAATGGCCAAGATATACCCATTTGAGCAAGCCTGCCTTTGGGCAGGGTTCCATTTAAAACTCTGTAACAGTGCTCTGTAAAGCTACTGTTAAAACATCCGAAAAATCAACCAATGTACCACATTCGAATACAGGGTTGCCCATATTCGACGGACCCATGTTTTTTTTTTTAAAAATCAAAGAAAAAAATAAAAATTTGGCGGTTGGCAATCTTAATCATTTAATTTGTTCCAAGTAGATTTGTTTACATCAATTTTTGAATATGATATCTCTCAAATGGCCGCCTCTGGCGTTGATGGCGTATTGTGCCCTTTTTGCAGCATTTTCCATCGTTTTCGCCAACATTTCGGCCGGAATAGCGGCTATTTCTTCACGAATGTTGTCCTTGAGCTCTTCTACGGTCCTTGGCTTGTTAACGTAAACCTTTGACTTCAAATATCCCCACAAGAAGAAGTCAGGCGGCGTCAAATCGGGCGAACGCGGTGGCCAGTCCAAATCACCACTTTTCGACATCAATTTCTTCAGAAAATCGATTGTTATGCGACTTGTGTGCGGTGGAGCGCCGTCTTGTTGAAACCAGAACTGCCTCATACGCTTTCGACGAATAATTGGCATCACAAAATTGGTCATCATGTCGCGATAACGCTCCTGGTTGATGGTAACAGCATGGCCATTTTCATTTTGGAAGAAAAACGGCCCAAGACCGTTTTCGCACTAACGCCGCACCAAACTGTGACTTTTTTCGTCATGAAGAGGCACTTCTTGAATCTCCTGAGGATTTTCAGTGGCGTAAATACGGTTTTGCTTATTTACGGTCCCATTCAATGTGAAATGGGCTTCATGGGACACGATAATTGAGTTTTCACAATTGACTTGTTCTGTTGAATGTAAATTTCAACTATTTCAGAGCGCTCGCGTGGCGTGTATTGTTCCATGGTAAAAATCTGCTTGGACTGACGCTTCAAACGCGGTATGTCATTAAGCGATCTGACATCTCTGTCAAAAGTTATGGCGTTGCCAGATGGGTCCGTCGAATATGGGCAACCCTGTACTGTTAAAACAAAGACTTAATTACAGAGTCTGCGGCCGGTGGGAGATCTTATAAGGAAAAATTGAAAAAGGTGGGATTTGGGCATCTAGCTTCAAAGTCCATTTCCGATTTCGCATCTCCTACATATCTCTTTATCTGTCACATAAACTAAAAAGTATGTTGCTGCTTTTTATACCCTTGCAGAGGTTTGTAACGCATAGAAGGATGCACCTCCGACCCCATAAACTATTTATATTACACATTTATTTAAGTACACATAGGTTGCACATTTGTCGGAATTATCAGTGGTATCGTCTTTCAAAAACTGCATGGGTATTTAAAACATCGGCGTAGCCTTCTATTTTTATACTCTGTACCGAAGGTACAAAGAGTATATTGGGTTTGTGCAAATGTGTGTAACAGCCAGAAGGAAGCATCTCCGACCCTATAAAGTATATATATTCTTGATCAGCATCAACAGCCGAGTCGATATAGACATGTCCGTCTGTCCGTACGTCTGTCCGTATGAACGCTGAGATCTCAGAGATGGTAAGAGATAGAGGTTTGATGTGTATGGAACATATTTTTCTTGTACTTGCAGGCAGATCAAGTTTAGTTTTTTTTTTTGCCACGCCCCCTGCCTCCCCCCGCAAAATTGAAAAAATATCTTCCACAATTTTAGAGTTAGGTTGTTTGAACCTTCTAGACATATATTCTACTCATCATTACCTATCGAGCCCCCATACATCGTTTTCCGATCAGATGAACGATAGTAGAGTTGCCACCCCCGCAATTTGAAAAACACCTCAAATATCCCGCAATTTTAGAGTTAGGTTGTTCGAACCATCTAGGCATATATTCTACTGATCATTACTGATCGAACCCCAATACATTGTTTTCCGATCAGATGAACGATAGTAGAGTTGCCACCCCCCTTTTAAAAAAAATTTAAAAGCAATTTGAGTTAGTTTGGATTGTAGAGTTGCCACCCCCACAATTTGAAATAAAAAATCGAATATCTCCCACAATCTTAATGACAGATTGTTTGAACCTTTTAGGCATATATTTTAATCGTCATTACTTATCGATCCACCATACACCGTTTCCAGATCAGATGAACGATATTCGAGTTATAAGAAAATCAAATAAGTACGCTGGGCAGCACTTGCGCAGTTTTTGTGACCCCACACTTTAAAGTTATTAGTTATATACAAACAGGTACAGAGTATATTACAGTCGGGCTTGACCGACTTTCTTACTTGTTTTTAACTTTCTTTTTCTGAAAGAGTGTAGTGCTGTGTCGAGGAGTAAAAGTCTAATGGATTGTCTTGGATTGTGTTAACTGTTTATGCAGTCTTGTTTTTTAAAGTATCCTCTATATGATAGTCTAATTGGTTTTTGCCCAATGTTGCCCGAATCCGAAAAATCAACCAATGTACCACATACGAATACACTTTAGTGAAATCCGGAACAGGCCTAATAGTGTTTCTAACATTTTTCTCTGGATTTACACAATGTTTGACTCGGTAGAAACTCAAAAGAAATCAACTCAATTTGCTAATTCGCATAGCTAATCCAATTCAGGTGACAAAACAGTTGAATTCTGATACGCTCGCCGACACCTGCCATTCTCACATGTTTTCCCCTTCTTTTTACTTGCAGAAACCTACCAAGGCTACGGAAAAGTGTTCAAAACATTATTTTTAAAAAATATATTCCAAAAGTGTTGAAAAATTCCAATTCAAATTTCGTGAAAAAAGTGAGTGAGAGTGAAAAAAGATTGTAAATCGTTAAGAAGTGATTGGTATAGAGCGCTATGTCCGCTTCTACGACAACCTCAGCACGTAATAAACACTCGAAATCCAATTCCAAGTTTAATAACAACAACAACAACAATGAACAGCCGCTCGATATAAGCAAGGACGAGTTTGAACGCATACGCCAGGCTCTCAGTCAGGAGGAATTTCGTAAGCTCTTCTTTGACTACGTCGAGGAGATACAGGATCCGGAGAATCGTAAAATCTACGAGCAAGAGATCACCCAATTGGAAAAGGAACGTGGAGTGGAGGTGACTTTTATACATCCCCAACCTGGCTTTGTGATCAAGACGGCCATTGATGGTGAACTAAAATGTTTCATCAATATAGCCAGTTCACCGGAAATTGCACGGCCCAACAGCGAGGTGTCCCTGAATGCGGAGACCGGAGAACGTGGCTTGAATTGGTCCATACCCATGGCCCAGACGGGGGCACGTGATGATTGCGATGCCAAGAATCAACATTGCAAGGTCTATGATGTGGTTTTTCATCCGGATGCCTTGCATTTGGGCCAAAAGAATGCACAATTTCGCAAATGTTTGATCGATACAGCGCTGGACGCTGTGGAGCGAGCCTACCAGGTGAAACTGGATCGCACCAATCTCAAGTATCCCAAACTGGACTACAAGGGTGTAGCCCGACCCACTGTGATAAGAAAATTGGCCGAGAATGCCTCAGCCGAAGAGCTGGAACCGCATCCGCTGGAGCATGTGTTTCCCAACACCAAGCCCACGGCAGGCCATGCCGAACCCAAGGTGTTGCCCCTGAAAACGAAGGCCACTCCGGCTCCAAAATTTACGGAGCCCAAGTACTCCATTAAGCACAGCCATGAGGTGGATTTGGCGGACTACACCGATGAACTGGATGCCAAGCTGCAGGCCACCGTGCCACGGGCTCTGGTGGTGGAAATTGAACTGCCACTGCTGAGATCCACTGCCGACTGTCAGTTGGATGTGACCTCCAAGTCGGTGTATTTGCTCAGCGAACGTCAGGGGGCCAAGTATCGGCTTAAGTTGGACTTGCCCTTCCTGGTGAATGATAAGGCGGGCAATGCACGCTTCGATACGGATCTGAGGCGTCTAAGCATTACACTGCCCGTGGTGAGGCCCAATCCCGAGCAGCAAAGGGAGATGCACGATGTGGTGCATAATTTTAGTCGCGAGGATAGCGGCGTGGAATTACATTCCAATAGCGAATCCCCGTGGAAGAGGAAGAAGGAGAGGAGGAGGAAGAGAAGCATATTAAGCCTCTGGCCATAAGCTCGCCACGTATGTTCCTTAAGAGTAATGTGCACTATCAACTGCCGGCTAAATTTGATTGCAATCTACTGGACAATATGATGGCCTTTGTGCTCCATGTGCCCAATGTTCAGCCAGACTCGCTGGAGCAACTGCAGGAGAGCCGAAGCTTGCATTTGCAATTTGCCTCCATGGGTAGTGGGTTTTATCCCACCAATTATGCCTTCTATGTGGCATTGCCAAAGCAGGAGGAGAAGGACAACTTACCATTCAAAGCGTGGAGGCCGAGGCCTGGGATAACAATGTGGTGCTTAAGCTCTTTCTAAGTGCCCAAAGTGAGTCCCTAAAAAGCTATGTGGCTGGTCTAGATGCACAAGATCTCAAGGAATATGGCATCTATGGGCGTTACCAAAACATTGAGCAGCCAATAAAGGAGCAGCAAACACCACTGGACATAAGCATACAACATGATGAAAAGAATGAGGCCTTGGAGATTAACATACGCCCACAACGTGTGACCACCGAGGAGGAGTTAGAACAACAGCCACAGCAGCAGCGTAAGCAGAGCAAGAAACAGCAACGCAAGCGTAACAAGAAGGAACGCTCCTACTCGGAGTCCGCCTGCGAGGATACGGCCCAACCCATTGAAGCCTCATTGAAGCTGCCTCAACGCAAGCAACGCAGCTATTCTGAATGCCAGGACAGCAGCTCCTCCCACATCATCATCATCGTGGCATACTCAAGCGTTTCAGTCGCTATGGACCTTCCATCTCCGATAGCTGTTCCTCCATTGATGACTATTCATCATCCTACTCCTGTTCGGTAGATGCTTCGGGTTCGGTATATTCCCAATCATTTGGCGGCATACCCGAGGAAGAGCGCGATGAGTCGGGCCTTTCGGAGAGCTGCAAGAAGACTGTTAGATTTAATGATCAAATTATGAAGCAGGTTTTCAGGTGAGTTCAACTCGGGCATAATCCTGAAGAGAAATGATACATATGTTTGCCCCCAAACAGACTGGACTCCAGCATTTTGGGTCAGCGCAAGAAGAATCAAAAACGTCGCGATTGCAAATTGCGTGCTCAACAACGTCGCCTCAGCGAAGGAGATTCAGCTGATTACGAGGAGACGACCACCAAGGTGAGTAAAGGGGTTTATTCCAGGGACCGGATATAACAGTTACTGGTAACAGTTAAAATAGAAATTAACAGTTATATTGCAATTTTTATATAAAAGTTTTATATTAAGAATTATTCTTCGATTTTTATTTTACAAATTCCGAGAATACCAATTATTTTATGATTTTTATTTTATTACTCTGATCATAACAGTTATTTTTGATTTTTATAAATTTTTTTTTTTAACAGTTATTGATGACTTTTTATACACTTGAAAAGTGTATATTAATTTTGCCCAGAAGTTTGTAACGCATAGAAATATTCATTTCCGACCCCATAAACTATATATATTCTTGATCAGGACAAGAAGCTGAGGTCTGTCCGTCTGTCCGTCTGTCTGTTTCTACGCGAACTAGTCTCTCAGTTTTAAAGCTATCGAGCTCAAATTTTGCACAGAGTCTTCTTTTTACTGCACGCAACTAATATGTCGGAACCGGCCGGATCGGATGACTATATCATATAGCTGCCATAGGAACGATCGGTCTAAGAACAAGTTCTAGTTAGAAAAACTTTTTGTTTTAAATCGTAGCGTCCCCAATCTTGGTATATGTTAGTTTTATATGCTTCCACATAATTCTGGAAAAATGTATCAAAATCGGATCACTATAGCATATAGCTGCCATAGGAACGATCGGTCGAAAAATAAGTCGTTGTGAGAAAAACTTTTTGATTTTCATCGTAGCGTCTCCAATCGTAGTATATATTTGTTTTATATGTTTCCACACAATTCTGAAAAAATTGATCAAAATCGGATGACTATAGCATATAGCTGCCATATAAACGGTCGGTCAAAAAACCACTTTTAGTGAGAAAAACTTTTTTGTTTTTTATCGTAGCGTCCCCAATCTTGGTATATATTAGTTTTATATGCTTTCACATAATTTTGAAAAAAATTATCAAAATCGGATGACTATAGCATATAGCTGCCATAGGACCGATCGGTCGGAAAATGTGTTTTACTAAGAAAAGTTTTTTTTATGGTATCAAATTTTTATTATCAATGATTTCAAAATTTTAAATATCTGATATCTATATCCTATATATATTTTACCGGTTAAATCAGTTGAGTAAAGTTTTTCAGTATTAAAACTTCGGCACATCGAAGTTAGCTTTGCCTTCTCGTTTTTAATAAAGTCATCAATAAAAATTATTCAAAGACTTTTATTTTTAAAGTCATAGCATAAAAGTCATTTGCATATATCGCAATAATAAAGCCATTGAGGAAAAACTTGTAAACATAATCTTAATCAGCTTGACTAGTTCGAGTAACATCAAATTAAATTTTTATTTATTATTTAATTTTATTAATAAAATCGTTTTGCAAGGATTCGGAAGACAAATTATATCTCAAGTGTGTCAATACCAATTTTAGTGCAGAAAATCCTCTCTCTACACTTACTTGAGTAGCGGGCACGCTGTTGACAACCTTTGTCAGTTGATACAAATGGAAAAGAGCAAATTTTTTTCCTTCCCAATATTTCATTAAGTCGATGTCTATGTCGATTGGCTTAAAAACAAATACGAAGTGGGTCGTTTACTCTTGCCGAGTTGATCAAGTATATGTTAACGATTTTGTCCTCAATGGCTCTATCATTGCGATATATGCAAATGACTTTTATGCTTTGACTTTTTAAAATAAAAGTCTTTGAATAATTTTTATTGATGACTTTTATTTAAAAAAGTCATCAATAACTGTTATCATGAACATTTTTTTTATAAAAATCAAAAATAACTGTTATGAACAGAGTAATAAAATTAAAATCATAAAATAATTGGTATTTCCGGAGTTTTAAAATAAAAATCCAAAAATAATTGTTATTTCCCAAGTTTTATTATAAAACGCAAAATATAACTGTTAAATAATGACTTTTTTGATAAAACTTATAACTGTTACGGTCCCTGGTTTATTCAGATTTGTCTGTTAATTGAATTAGTGGTGTTCTATTTGATTAAGCTAAATGTGTGAGAGAGTAGTTGGATGTGATAAGAGCTAAAGATAGCCCCAGGCCTTAAGTGTGCGAATTTAAAACAATCAAAACTTGTTTCGTTCTTTCTTTCAGACCGCTGCCAATGCTCAGTATTTCAAGCAACCAGGCAATCCTCCTTCATCCAATTCAAGCAACAAGCATGGCAAACATTCATCAACGCTTCATGACAGCGGTTTGGATTTAACTGGCAAAAACCATGAAGCCGAAGCAGATGCCAAGAATTCCATGATGTTTGAAATGGATGATGATGATGATGACATGTAAGGGAGGCAAAATATCCGAGTGTGTGTGTTTTTTAGAGGCATCTTTTCAAGCTTTTTGAAACTACTTTTATATACATAAATATATATTTTTATTTTTTTTTATTTTTTTTAACAAAATACAAGTTGAAAATTAATTCTACAAATCATCAAAATCAAAAAGTTTCCACAGAGACAAGTTATTTCCCCATAAACATACAAAATTGTTATCCCATTTTTGGTTTAAAACACGCATGAAAATTGTTAAAAAGTTATACTACTCTATAATAGGCTATATCTAGGTTTAACAAACAACTGTACACACAACTGAATTGAATATATTTAATGCTGAATCTAGAATGGTTGAGATTATACTTAAAAATGGTAAATTTAAAAAAAACGGAAATTTCAAACTATATTATGGCGCTCAGATTGTAATCGATATTTAGCCCGAGTTCGATTACTTTTGGTATTAGTAAGCCCTAACTCGATTAATTTTGGTTCAATTTATTTTGGTATTCTGTTATAAGTGGGTCCACATTTTTTAGTGTTGCCATACTCGGAATTTTTTATACAACTTTTTTTTTCGTTTTGCGCGCTTTATTGCTAAAAAGTTTAAATAAAAGTGTTAAAATGTTGTCAAAGTGATAGTTAAATGTCTGCCATAGTGTTTGCTTGTCGGGGGCGAGTTTTTTCAACCGTTTACGCTGTGTTAATGTGTTTGCATGTCTGCGGCAGGCCCGGTTTACCGTTAGTTTGCGTGTAGCGGACCCAGTGATCCTTTTTTCCCCCTGCCCACAGTACAAGCATCAAGTACGGCCGCTGCTGCTTGTGATTTTTTTTCTGTTTGTTGTGTTTTTTTGTTGTGGTTGCATAGAACAAGTTAAAATTATTAGCATGGGCAAGTTGCGTTGTCTGCGCGTAGGTGTCAACGTCGACGCCAGCGTCTTAACAAAATGTGTGTGTGTAATAGTGTGTGTTAAATGAGGGGACTTGTAGTGGCCACCGTGATCTTTTCCCCCCTCCCCGCAGTACTGAAGCTGCTGCGTGTTTTTTTTCTTTTTTTTGTTGTGGTTTCATAGAACAAGTGAAAATAATTAGAATCATGATGGATGCATGAATATATAATTAACTAATAAAGCGATTTCATCAAGTGAACATTATATTTAAAGGTAAGTGCTATCTTTTTCACTCTCCTCTTGACTTTTATTTTTAAAAACTGTTGCCATGCATTCGCTGCTGCTGTAATTGCTTTTGGCTTTCCCCCTAAAAGCATGCTTCGAATTTTAAGAGAATGTTTTGCTTTTTAAAAAGTGACAACTAAAAGTATGCCATGATAATTTTAATTGTTGAAAGCAAACCGACCAAAGCGAATACACAAACCAACCTCAGTAGGCATTGGGGGCGTTTAGCAGAGACACTTGATTAGCATACTTTTAGGAGGACATTTGTAAAAGCTCCATGTAAATATCATATTAAATACAAGAGAAAAAGTAGGCTACGTGAATTATCGAGAAATATATCATTGATCAGGGAGCAAGTTCTTTTGCTGAACACGGCCAATCATTCCAACTGGACTCTCGAAAAATAACACAAGGCAACAAAATTAAACTTTTTTCAGTTTATTGAATGGTTGATGGTTATTCTAAAAGATTTTCGGGTGCTTAACACGAATCTATATGCCAAAATGCTCCATCTTGTCTGGATATTTTGTAATTAGTTGGTAAAAGTGCCAATTTGGTATTATCGTAAAGTACAGGGTTGCCCATATTCGACGGACCCATCTGGCAACGCCATAACTTTTGACAGAGATGTTAGATCGCTTAATGACATACCGCGTTTGAAGCGTCAGTCCAAGCAGATTTTTACCATGGAACAATACACGCCACGCGAGCGCTCTGAAATAGTTGAAATTTACATTCAACAGAACAAGTCAATTGTGAAATCTCATTATCATTTCCGATGAAGCCCATTTCACATTGAATGGGACCGTAAATAAGCAAAATTGCCGTATTTACGCCACTGAAAATCCTCAGGAGATTCAAGAAGTGCCTCTTCATGACGAAAAAGTCACAGTTTGGTGCGGCGTTAGTGCGAAAACGGTCATTGGGCTGTTTTTCTTCCAAAATGAAAATGGCCATGCTGTTACCATCAACCAGGAGCGTTATCGCGACATGATGACCAATTTTGTGATGCCAATTATTCGTCGAAAGCGTATGAGGCAGTTCTGGTTTCAACAAGACGGCGCTCCACCGCACACAAGTCGCATAACAATCGATTTTCTGAAGAAATTGTTTCCGGGCCGTTTGATGTCGAAAAGTGGTGATTTGGACTGGCCACCGCGTTCGCCCGATTTGACGCCGCCGACTTCTTCTTGTGGGGATATTTGAAGTCAAAGGTTTACGTTAACAAGCCAAGGACCGTAGAAGAGCTCAAGGACAACATTCGTGAAGAAATAGCCGCTATTCCGGCCGAAATGTTGGCGAAAACGATGGAAAATGCTGCAAAAAGGGCACAATACGCCATCAACGCCAGAGGCGGCCATTTGAGAGATATCATATTCAAAAATTGATGTAAACAAATCTACTTGGAACAAATTAAATGATTAAGATTGCCAACCGCCAAATTTTTATTTTTTCTTTGATTTTTTAAAAAAAACATGGGTCCGTCGAATATGGGCAACCCTGTACTATTCCTTAGCTTTCAAATAAATTATCCCAGATAATTTTGTGATTTTTTTAAACGAAGATATACCATTTTGAATGCGTGTGTTAGAATTTACAAAATGTCTGACTTATTTTTGCTGTCTAAAAGTATGCTAAGCTAAATACTGTTCGTCGCCTATAAAATTTTATTCAATTATAATGAAAGTTCTCAGCGACACACATAGTAACTTGTGGGCAAGGGATCATTTGATCGGTTCGAATACTTGTATTCAAAATGGTATATCTTCGTTGAAAAAAATCGCAAAATTGTTTGGTATAATTTATTTTAAATAAAAATAACGGGCCAAACGTCGGTCATTAGCTTTAAAGAAGAGAGTGAGAGAAATGTGAAATGTGGAGTCTGTTTATCTGTCAACATCTTTTGTTTTCTCGAAGATAACGCAAAATGTGTTGATAAGAGAGCCCGAAGAAGAATTTAAATCGCCATTTGAAGACTAAACTTAGCAGAAGCCAGACAAAAAGACACGCAAAAAAAAAAAATGAACAACAAAATTCTATCAAATGCTTAAAATGCGATCAATGTCTTTGGACTCGCCAATATCTTATCTATATATAAATATGACATGTGCCTGGCTTTAAAGTGAATCACACACAAAAACTTGTACCCACAAAGAACCAAGCAAAAAGTGTAAATATTCATGCTAACAATGGATCATCTGGGAGCACTTCTACTGGCCATAACATTAATATGCTTTATATTGTTTTTCCTACGAGTGAGTTTTTCCTAATAAGCTTAAAGTCGGGGAAGACTAAGACTCGTTTTATTTGCAGATAATATTGATAAGCTATCGTTCCTATACAATGACGCGTCACTTGAAAGAATCTGTGGAACTTGAAGGTAAGTGTATATCAATATTGGTTTAAGTTGGGACACTGAACTTTGAGAGTTGGATACAAAATAGAAATATCTAGCTATATGCATAAAAGTGAATGTATGTTTGTATGTATGTTACTTATGGCGGTTCGTCCATAAGATCGGATGGGTATACAGAAATTTATTTGATAATAAACATTAGATAATTTAAAAATAAATAATGAATATTCAAAATGGGATAAACAATCCTTTAAAATTTTATATTATTTTATTAAAGTAAAAAACGATTTAGAAAAGATCAAATGGATATTTTAATATGAATGATTCCGGGACTCCAGGGTATCGGAATTGAAAACGGTGAATGAGGTTATGATCATGATCAGAATTGATGTAATTCTGTCCCGTACCTCAATCATATTTTTTTAAAAATTTTTGAAAAATTTTCGAACATTTAAAAAAAATAATTCGATTTTTCAAGTTGTTTAGTAGGTCAAATTATAAATATATAATATTTAAAAAAGGGAATGTCCAAGCTATAATAATAATGCAAAAAAATCAAATTAAAATTTTTCAAAGGCCTAAGACCCCCTAAAAGGGTTTATTGAGTGCTTCCTCCAGCAAGAACTTTGCTCCACTAAAATGGCTATATCTGCTAAACTACTTTGAATTTTTTGAAAACGGTTTGAAGGGGATGAAAATGGAATGTCCAAGCTTTAATAATAATGCAAAACTAAAAAATCAAAAAAATTAAAATTTTTTCAAAGGCCTAAGACCCCTAAAAGGGTTTATTGAGTGCTTCCTCCAGCAAGAACTTTGCTCCACTAAAATGGCTATATCTGCTAAACTACTTAGAATTTTTGAAAACGGTTTGAAGGGGATGAAAATGGAATGTCCAAGCTATAATAATAATGCAAAACTAAAAAATCAAAAAAATTAAAATTTTTTCAAAGGCCTAAGACTCCTAAAAGGGTTTATTGAGTGCTTCCTCCAGCAAGGACTTTGCTCCACTAAAATGGCTATATCTGCTAAACTACTTGAATTTTTGAAAACGGTTTGAAGGGGATGAAAATGGAATGTCCAAGCTATAATAATAATGCAAAACTAAAAAATCAAAAAATTAAAATTTTTTCAAAGGCCTAAAGACCCCTAAAAGGGTTTATTGAGTGCTTCCTCCAGCAAGAACTTTGCTCCACTAAAATGGCTATATCTGCTAAACTACTTCGAATTTTTTGAAAACGGTTTGAAGGGGATGAAAATGGAATGTCCAAGCTATAATAATAATGCAAAACTAAAAAATAAAAAAATTAAAATTTTTTCAAAGGTCTAAGACCCCTAAAAAGGGTTTATTGAGTGCTTCCTCCAGCAAGAACTTTGCTCCACTAAAATGGCTATATCTGCTAAACTACTTCGAATTTTTGAAAACGGTTTGAAGGGGATGAAAATGGAATGTCCAAGCTATAATAATAATGCAAAACTAAAAAATCAAAAAATTAAAAATTTTTCAAAGGCCTAAGACCCCTAAAAGGGTTTATTGAGTGCTTCCTCCAGCCCTTACCTTGCTCCACTAAAATGGCTATATCTGCTAAACTACTTCGAATTTTTTGAAAACGGTTTGAAGGGGATGAAAATGGAATGTCCAAGCAATAATAATAATGCAAAACTGAAAAATACAAAAATTAAAATTTTTTCAAAGGTCTAAGACCCCTAAAAAGGGTTTATTGAGTGCTTCCTCCAGCCCTTACCTTGCTCCACTAAAATGGCTATATCTTCTAAACAACTTAGAATTTTTGAAAACGGTTTGAAGGGGATGAAAATGGAATGTCCAAGCTATAATAATAATGCAAAACTAAAAAATCAAAAAATAAAATTTTTTCCAAAAGTAGAAGACCCCTAGAAAGGTTTATTGTTCATCCTCAAGCAAGAACTTTGCTCCACTAAAATGGCTATATCTGCTAAACTACTTCGAATTTTTGAAAACGGTTTGAAGGGGATGAAAATGGAATGTCCAAGCTATAATAATAATGCAAAACTAAAAAATCAAAAAAAATTAAAATTTTCAAAGACATAAGACCCCTAAAAGGGTTTAATGAGTTCTTCCTCCAGCAAGAACTTTGCTCCACTAAAATGGCTATATCTGCTAAACTACTTCGAATTTTTTGAAAACGGTTTGAAGGGGATGAAAATGGAATGTCCAAGCTATAATAATAATGCCAAAACTAAAAAATCAAAAAATTAAAATTTTTTCAAAGGCATAAGACCCCTAAAAGGGTTTAATGAGTGCTTCCTCCAGCAAGAACTTTGCTCCACTAAAATGGCAATATCTGCTAAACTACTTTCGAATTTTTGAAAACGGTTTGAAGGGGATGAAAATGGAATGTCCAAGCTATAATAATAATGCAAAACTAAAAAATCAAAAATTTAAAATTTTTTCAAAGGCATAAGACCCCTAAAAGGGTTTATTGAGTGCTTCCTCCAGCAAGAACTTTGCTCCACTAAAATGGCTATATCTGCTAAACTACTTCGAATTTTTTGAAAACGGTTTGAAGGGGATGAAAATGGAATGTCCAAGCTATAATAATAATGCAAAACTAAAAAATCAAAAAATTAAAATTTTTTCAAAGGCATAAGACCCCTAAAAGGGTTTATTGAGTGCTTCATTCAGCAAGAATTTGCTCCACTAAAATGGCTATATCTGCTAAACTACTTCGAATTTTTTGAAAACGGTTTGAAGGGGATGAAAATGGAATGTCCAAGCTATAATAATAATGCAAAACTAAAAAATCAAAAATTTAAAATTTTTTCAAAGGCATAAGACCCCTAAAAGGGTTTATTGAGTGCTTCCTCCAGCAAGAACTTTGCTCCACTAAAATGGCTATATCTGCGAAACTACTTCGAATTTTTTGAAAACGGTTTGAAGGGGATGAAAATGGAATGTCCAAGCTATAATAATAATGCAAAACTAAAAAATCAAAAAATTAAAATTTTTTCAAAGGCATAAGGGTTTATTGAGTGCTTCCTCCAGCAAGAACTTTGCTCCACTAAAATGGCTATATCTGCTAAACTACTTCGAATTTTTTGAAAACGGTTTGAAGGGGATGAAAATGGAATGTCCAAGCTATAATAATAATGCAAAACTAAAAAATCAAAAAATTAAAATTTTTTCAAAGGCCTAAGACCCCTAAAAGGGTTTATTGAGTGCTTCCTCCAGCAAGAACTTTGCTCCACTAAAATGGCTATATCTGCTAAACTACTTAGAATTTTTGAAAATGGTTTGAAGGGGATGAAAATGGAATGTCCAAGCTATAATAATAATGCAAAACTAAAAAATCAAAAAATTAAAATTTTTTCAAAGGCATAAGGGTTTATTGAGTGCTTCCTCCAGCAAGAACTTTGCTCCACTAAAATGGCTATATCTGCTAAACTACTTCGAATTTTTGAAAACGGTTTGAAGGGGATGAAAATGGAATGTCCAAGCTATAATAATAATGCAAAACTAAAAAATCAAAAAAATTAAAATTTTTTCAAAGGCATAAGACCCCTAAAAGGGTTTATTGAGTGCTTCCTCCAGCAAGAACTTTGCTCCACTAAAATGGCTATATCTGCTAAACTACTTCGAATTTTTGAAAACGGTTTGAAGGGGATGAAAATGGAATGTCCAAGCTATAATAATAATGCAAAACTAAAAAATCAAAAAAATTAAAATTTCCAAAGGCATAAGACCCCTAAAAGGGTTTATTGAGTGCTTCCTCCAGCAAGAACTTTGCTCCACTAAAATGGCTATATCTGCTAAACTACTTAGAATTTTTGAAAACGGTTTGAAGGGGATGAAAATGGAATGTCCAAGCTATAATAATAATGCAAAACTAAAAAATCAAAAAAATTAAAAATTTTTCAAAGGCATAAGACCCCTAAAAGGGTTTATTGAGTGCTTCCTCCAGCAAGAACTTTGCTCCACTAAAATGGCTATATCTGCTAAACTACTTCGAATTTTTGAAAACGGTTTGAAGGGGATGAAAATGGAATGTCCAAGCTATAATAATAATGCAAAACTAAAAAATCAAAAAATTAAAATTTTTTCAAAGGCATAAGACCCCTAAAAGGGTTTATTGAGTGCTTCCTCCAGCAAGAACTTTGCTCCACTAAAATGGCTATATCTGCTAAACTACTTCGAATTTTTGAAAACGGTTTGAAGGGGATGAAAATGGAATGTCCAAGCTATAATAATAATGCAAAACTAAAAAATCAAAAAATTAAAATTTTTCAAAGGCATAAGACCCCTAAAAGGGTTTATTGAGTGCTTCCTCCAGCAAGAACTTTGCTCCACTAAAATGGCTATATCTGCGAAACTACTTCGAATTTTTGAAAACGGTTTGAAGGGGATGAAAATGGAATGTCCAAGCTATAATAATAATGCAAAACTAAAAAAATCAAAAAAATTAAAAATTTTTTCAAAGGCATAAGACCCCTAAAAGGGTTTATTGAGTGCTTCCTCCAGCAAGAATTTGCTCCACTAAAATGGCTATATCTGCTAAACTTTTTGAAAACGGTTTGAAGGGGATGAAAATGGAATGTCCAAGCTATAATAATAATGCAAAACTAAAAAATCAAAAAATTAAAATTTTTTCAAAGGCATAAGACCCCTAAAAGGATTTATTGAGTGCTTCCTCCAGCAAGAACTTTGCTCCACTAAAATGGCTATATCTGCTAAACTACTTCGAATTTTTGAAAACGGTTTGAAGGGGATGAAAATGGAATGTCCAAGCTATAATAATAATGCAAAACTAAAAAATCAAAAAATTAAAATTTTTTCAAAGGCATAAGACCCCTAAAAGGGTTTATTGAGTGCTTCCTCCAGCAAGAACTTTGCTCCACTAAAATGGCTATATCTTCTAAACTACTTCGAATTTTTGAAAACGGTTTGAAGGGGATGAAAAGGTAATGTCCAAGCTTTAATAATAATGCAAAACATAAAAATAAAAATTTAAAAATTTTTCAAAGGCCTAAGACCCCTAAAAGGGTTTATTGAGTGCTTCCTCTAGCAAGGACTTTGCTCCACTAAAATGGCTATATCTGCTAAACTACTTCGAATTTTTGAAAACGGTTTGAAGGGGATGAAAAGGGAATGTCCAAGCTATAATAATAATGCAAAACAAAAAATTAAAAAAAAAAAATTTCAAAGGTAGATGACCCCCTTAAGTGCTTATAACTCGACTATTGTACATCTGATAGGGAAACTGTGTATGGAAGTTCGATTAGTCATGCTAATTACTATATATGTCTAGAAGGTACGAACAATCTATTTTTAAAATTGTGGAAGATATGAGGTTTTTTTAAGCTATCGTTCTTTCAAATCTAGGGTTAATAAATCAAATTTTTTCAAGGTATTCTTGCAGTAACTTAACAGATACTGTTGCAGATTTTTAGTTAATGGAACCCTGCCTGAAGGTAGGCTTACTCAGGTGGGTATATCTTGGCCATTTATCCGCAGATTTTGACACATGATAGCTTGTTTGACGCGTAATTAATGTATTACTACGTTCAAAAAAGAAAATTAAACATTCTTAAATTTTCGAATTTTGGTGAATTTTTAGGTAAAAATTTTTTGAAAAAAAAAATTATTATTTTTAAGGATTTCAGCTAAATATCTTGCAAATGCGTAACTTTCAGTATAACATGTTATCGACTTATTTGGGGTTAAATATTAAAAGGTTTGGTTCGAGGAATTCAAAAAACCCGAACCAAACTGGTTCTCAGGGGTTCGATTTCAGACCGGTTTTCAGCCTTGCTTCAGAACATATTTTTTAATTTTAAAGACCCACACAAAGCCGGTTATTAGGTGAAGCATATACAATATGTTACAATAATAAATCAGGGAATTTTGTCATTTGTGAACACATTTATCATACGCGCGCCTCATTAGATAAATTGTGTGTGTGTCACTACTTGCTCCACCTAAGCTCCCGGTTCAATCTTATCAGCTAATGATTACAAAGCAAATATGTGTATACACATTGACACACAGGTCTAGGCCTGACCCATGCCCGTTGGTCAGGTTAGTTGAAACCAGTCAATTGTTTGAAACGCGACGGATACATTTAAAAAAATGGCTCCAGCTGTGAATTCGACGCTTAGTGGCATTCCAAGTGCAGGCACTACTCCCATATCATGGAATATATCGGTTGCATACAATTATAGTGACAGCTATACGACACCTTCGTACGATTATGATTATGGCTATGTGTACTTTTATCCCAGTTATGGACTTTATGTAGTTTTGGTCTTTCTGTTTGTATTTGTTTTACCTTTGGCCGTGATTATGGTAAGTTAACGAGTTTCAAAGCTTGGCTTTAAAAAACTAATCCTGGTTTCCTCCTCCTCCTCCATCCCCAAGAATGCCATGCATCGGAAACGTCAGGCCAATGCGCGTGCCTTGGCCTTGCAGAGACAACGAGGTAACTTTTTTTGTACATTTTTTTATACTCTGTACCGAAGGTACAAAGAGTATATTGGGTTTGTGCAAATGTGTGTAACAGCCAGAAGGAAGCATCTCCGACCCTATAAAGTATATATATTCTTGATCAGCATCAACAGCCGAGTCGATATAGACATGTCCGTCTGTCCGTATGAACGCTGAGATCTCAGAGATGGTAAGAGATAGAGATTTGAGGTGTATGGAACATATATTTCTTATGCTTGCAGGCAGATCAAGTTTAGTTTTTTTTTTTGCCACGCCCCCTGCCTCCCCCGCAAATTGAAAAAAACTTAATATCTTCCACAATTTTGGAGTTAGGTTGTTCGAACCTTCTAGACATATATTCTACTCATCATTACCTATCGAGCCCCATACATCGTTTTCCGATCAGATGAACGATAGTAGAGTTGCCACAATTTGAAAAACACCTCAAATATCCCGCAATTTTGGAGTTAGGTTGTTTGAACCTTCTAGACATATATTCTACTCATCATTACTTATCGAGCCACCATACATTGTTTTCCGATCAGATGAACGATAGTAGAGTTGCCACCCCCGCAATTTGAAAAACACCTCAAATATCCCGCAATTTTGGAGTTAGGTTGTTCGAACCTTCTAGACATATATTCTACTCATCATTACTTATCGAGCCCCCATACATTGTTTTCCGATCAGATGAACGATAGTAGAGTTGCCACCCCCGCAATTTGAAAAACACCTCAAATATCCCGCAATTTTGGAGTTAGGTTGTTTGAACCTTCTAGACATATATTCTACTCATCATTACCTATCGAGCCCCCATACATTGTTTTCCGATCAGATGAACGATAGTAGAGTTGCCACCCCCGCAATTTGAAAAACACCTCAAATATCCCGCAATTTTGGAGTTAGGTTGTTTGAACCTTCTAGACATATATTCTACTCATCATTACTTATCGAGCCCCCATACATCGTTTTCCGATCAGATGAACGATAGTAGAGTTGCCACCCCCGCAATTTGAAAACACCTCAAATATCCCGCAATTTTGGAGTTAGGTTGTTTGAACCTTCTAGACATATATTCTACTCATCATTACTTATCGAGCCACCATACATTGTTTTCCGATCAGATGAACGATAGTAGAGTTGCCACCCCGCAATTTGAAAACACCTCAAATATCCCGCAATTTTGGAGTTAGGTTGTTTGAACCTTCTAGACATATATTCTACTCATCATTACTTATCGAGCCCCCATACATCGTTTTCCGATCAGATGAACGATAGTAGAGTTGCCACCCCCGCAATTTGAAAAACACCTCAAATATCCCGATATTTTGGAGTTAGGTTGTTTGAACCTTCTAGACATATATTCTACTCATCATTACTTATCGAGCCACCATACATTGTTTTCCGATCAGATGAACGATAGTAGAGTTGCCACCCCCGCAATTTGAAAAACACCTCAAATATCCCGCAATTTTGGAGTTAGGTTGTTCGAACCTTCTAGACATATATTCTACTCATCATTACTTATCGAGCCCACCATACATTGTTTTCCGATCAGATGAACGATAGTAGAGTTGCCACCCCCGCAATTTGAAAAACACCTCAAATATCCCGCAATTTTGGAGTTAGGTTGTTTGAACCTTCTAGGCATATATTCTACTCATCATTACTTATCGAGCCCCCATACATCGTTTTCCCGATCAGATGAACGATAGTAGAGTTGCCACCCCGCAATTTGAAAAACACCTCAAATATCCCGCAATTTTGGAGTTAGGTTGTTTCGAACCTTCTAGGCATATATTCTACTCATCATTACTTATCGAACCGCAATTCAGGTACAAACAGGTACAGAGTATATTACAGTCGGGCTTGACCGACTTTCTTACTTGTTTTTTTAATGAAACTATAAAACCTGTTTAAGTGCAGCCAGGAAACCAAAATTAATCAGTCCCAGATAGAGGTAGTACATATTCAATTTAAGTAACTCCCAGCGTTCCTTGAGCCTCAGCCAAGTCTGTGAGTTGGCATTCAAGGGTTGACTACGCTGTTCCGCATAGGAGGACTTAACACAACACTTGGACATAACCCAAAAGGCGGTCATGCGATTTTGTGTTCTCAATGTGGACTCAATGCCACGTATCAGATCATTGGTCTTGAGTATAAGCAACATTTGGCGATCCACCTGTTCCAAAACATCGGATATATGAGGCAGTACCAGGGAGGTATTATTTTGGAGTGTATTTTTCTTTAACAAAAAAAAAAAGAAGAGAAATAAGTTTGGATTTTAAGTTGTGTCTGAAAACAAACTCACTCACCTCTTCTTTGGAATACTTGACTTTGCTGAGACCCTGCATCACTGTTTCCCAGGGTCTGCCCGTTACCATGCAGGCAAACAAACCATACAGATCCCCTTTGATGCCCAACTGTTCGCTATGCTTACGCATGCCCTGGAAATGGAAGTCAGTTTCATGTCTTTAATGTATAAAAAGTAATCCTACACACCGTTCTATCCACCTTGAGTATGCTCAGCCACAGATTGGAGTAGTCATAACGAAACTTATCCGTCAAATTGGCATACAGTCCATGATCCAACAAAACAATCTCCACTTGATGTTTATTCGATGGGCGTACCAATATGTTGCCCGGATGCGGATCACTGTGCACAAAACCCGTACAGAATATCATCTCCGAGTACAATTTACCAATTTTATTGGCCACCGCAAACGGATCAATATTGTTTCTCTTGATATAATCCAAATCTGTGACTTGTCCACCCTCCAGATACTCCATTACCAGCACCCGGGAGCTGCTCCACTGCCAATATATTTTGGGCACTCTTAGCCAAGTATATTTCTCAAATTGTTGGGCTATCTTTTCGGCATTGTGTCCCTCATTGAGAAAATCCAGTTCAATGGGCAGATTCTTTTTGGACTCCTCCACCAGCCACTGGATCTTAAAATCGGGAAATATGCGTGCCAACATTTTGACAGCCAGCTCCATGGTCTTCATATCCACACGACTGTTGCCCTTCACATAGGGATGCTGCACCTTGACCGCCACAATCTCCCCGGTCGACTTAAGGCGTGCCTTGTGCACCTGCGCCAGGGAGGCGGTACCCAAAGGTTCCGGCTCAAAACTGTCAAAGATTTCCTCGGGATTGATTTTCAAATCCTGTCGTATCACCTTGTACAAATCTTCTATGGGATTTTGTGGGGCATTCGAGTGTAGGATCTTCATGGTCTGCACAAATTCCTTGGGCAACAGATATTCCAAGGCTCCAATGTGTTGACCCACCTTGATATAGACACCCCTGTTGGTGCATATCAATTCGAGCAGCTTTTCGGCCGCAATTTTGTGCACCCGACTCTTTTCGGCCTTGTACTCCGGCGTCGTTTTGTCCCATTCTCGATAATAGAGTTCACGTTTGTAGGTCAAAGCCACATCCACCACAGCGGCCGCCGAGCGCGAGAGTCGGACTATGCCCAGCGAGTTGAGGTTATAGTCATTTGTGTGCAAACTCAGGCCCGTGCTGACCAGGCCCACACCCAGAGCACCATAGCCCAGAACACGACGCAGCAACATTCGAGCAAAGATTGGGGGGCGGCTGTTGAGCAAAAGAAACGGTTTTTAGTATGTATGTGTGTGTGTGTGTGTGTGGGTGCTGTACTCAGTGAGCTGTAAAGTCAACAGGTTGTCAATGTGGATTAAGAGTTTTGGTTTTCACTTCAATGAACTTGGCCAAGACTTTTAACTAAACCTGTTGCACTTAAACACTTAACATAACAATCTTTGACTCAAACTTTCACCTTTTGCGTATGCGTATTATGTAAAAGCAACCACAAATTGACAGCCTCAGGCCCTAAGCTCAATTCACAAAGTCATTTAGTTTCACTTACAATTCGAAGCGCTTTAGCTGGCGCTTTGTTGTTGGTGCATTTAACAGACAAATTTAGAAATATTTCAAGAGCTACGTTTTTTTTTTAACACCTTCAAAGTTCAAAGCAACAGCTGACTCGAAATGACGTCACCAGAGACCCTTCATAACAGAGTGTAACAGCTGTATGCTGCAAATAACATGGCAATGAGAATGAGCGCGTGATTTAAGAGAGAGAGTGAGAGCGAACCGTTACTACCCAGCGGCGCAGAGCTAAATGTGTTCTGCCGAAAGTATGCATTACGCCTGACGAAAAAGTAATGTACTACAATCGCTGCTTTTCGTTAGAGGGATAGTAATTGAAACCAAGTCGAACGTTCGACTCTTGTCTACTTCTTTTATTACGAGTAATGCAGGTTGTGCGCACCCCGTTTACAAAGCGGCCATGAATATGGCAAAGTAAAGCAAACTGTATGGGATTATTTCCTTCATACTAATGGCAAAGTAACGCAGGAGTAATCTATTATGTAATGACTATTTGCGCCACTGGGTATATGAAATTGTATAAAGCTGTTTTCAAATGCTGGCTGATGAATACCTCAGGTAGTTGTGACTCATTTGAGATTTTTATCGGATTTTATTCCAAAAAAATTGAAGGCTTGCAGTTTTTGAAAGACGCTACCATTAATAAGAAAAAAGGTTTTCTCACTAGAACTAGTTTTTGGACCGATCCTTCCTAAGGCAGCAATATGCTAAAGTCATTCGATCCGGCCAATTCCGCCAAATGTGCAGCCTATGTGTATTTAAAGACTTTTTGCAAGTTTGGTCAAAATTGCTTTAAAACTGAGGGAGGAGATAGCATAGAAACAGACGGACGGACAGACGAACATGGCTATATCGACTCAGCTTGTCATCCAAGAATATATATAGTTTATGGGGTCGGAGATGCTTCCTTCTATGTGTTACAAACATCGTGACAATTTAATATCCCCTCTCAAGGGCCTATAGAAAGTAATATCTCCCGCCCTCCAACGCGCCTTTTGTTTGAAAAAAAAACCTCATATCTTCTATATTTGAAAAATCATTTTTAATCGATCTTCCATACACCGTTTCCCAATCAGATGAAGGATGGTCGAGTTACCGCCCCCGCAATTTGAAGAATACCCCATATCTCCCAGAATTTTGAAGATAGATTGTTCGTACCTTCTAGAGATTTACTCTTTTCATCATTATTTATTGATACACTATAAATTATTTCCCGATCAGAGAAAGGATGGTCGAGTTAGCGCCCCCGAAATTTGAATAAGCTCCCTATCTTCCACAACTTTAAAGATAGATTGTTCGAACCTTTTAGACATATATTTTAATCATCATTACTCATCGATCCACCATACAAAGTTTCTCGATCAGATCAAGGATGGTCAAACTTTTTTTTTTCCATCGTATCGTCACCAATCTTGGTATATATAGTTTTATAAGCTTTCACATAATTTTGAAAAATTTATCAAGATCGGATGACTATAGCATATAGCTGCCATACGACCAATCGGTCGAAAAATGTGTTTTTACTCGAGAAAAGTTTTTTTATGTTATGAAATTTTTATTATCAACGATTTAAAAATTTTTAAATATCTGATTCTTATCCTATATATATTTTCTGGTTAAATCAGTTGGAGTTAAGTTTTTCAAGTGTATTAAAACTTCGGCACAGTCGAAGTTAGCTTTGCCTTCTCGTTTTTTTTTAATTTTGTGATGCTTCATACAAATAAGAGAGCTGTTCAAAATAATTCTGATTTCAAAGCTCTACAAAAGTGGTTCTATTCATATGAAGCATTAAGACGAAAATCATTTTTATGTCATGAAATAATTTTTGAAAATTTATAAACCGTAATTTTCTCATATTTCTAGCTCGTCGCCAAATGGAAATAAATGTGACTAATAACAATTGCTCGGGTGGTGCCGGTGGTGGTGGTGCTGTCTGTGTTAATGCCGACACTGATTTCACCATATTACCCAAAACTTTGGATCTACCACCCTCATATGATGAGGCAGCCTATAATCAGACTAAAGAACAGTTCCTTAATGGAGGAGCTAGTAATGCCGCCTCCACTTTGACCATAGCCACCAATCTAGAGGGCAGTAATATCAATCTAACAGGTGTGAATGAGCCGCCGCCTGTTTACGAACCAGCACAATGGAGCCACAACTACCATCACTACCACAACCATGATGGTGGTCAATGGAACAATGCCTGTTGTATAAATTATACATATATATATATTTGAAAACGAAAGAAAAAACGTATTTTATATATATACATTGGCGCTTAATTGTACATACACACTTTTTGCTTATACCAATTTCAGTTTAAATGGGAAGTTTGTCTGTTCCTTCTTTTCTTCATAGAAGTAAACAATGGGACATAAAAAAAGAGATAAGAACGAAATTTAATCCATAAGCTAAGGCTAATTTAAACATTTTTGTAAATAGAAAATAAACTTAAAAACTTTAACCAAAAACAGAAACGGGGTAAATGCTTTTTGTTTCAACAGCGTAGAATTTCATCAAGTTTGGGTCCCCAACGTCCATATGGATCTTTGGGCAGGATTAACATATTATCACACCAAGTGTAGCCAATGACACGATTTTCTATAATCTTTTTAAATGCAGGATTTTCATGTATAAGATCACGATAGTTGTCATTGGAGACAACGGCAGCATTCCATTCGTAGGCAATTTGCAAAATGAAGCTGGAAAGGGGGAAAAATCACATAAAAATTTCTTTCTTTAAGCTAAACAATAGCTTACCGATCATCATAGCTGGTGGACATTTGTCCAGGCAGATTTTTACAAGGAGTAAATACAATTTTGCCCTCTTTATGCAAACGGGTAAGCAGTTCAGGATTCGATGATTTGGTGGGATTTCGGCGAAACATGGGCATAACAGCTTTGACATTGTGGCCCATTTTTTCGAAATATTGTAAACAATAGTTAACACCCTCGGCAGAGAAAATATTGGTATTGCCATGACTGAAAGAATAAAGGAGAGATTAGTAGAATTTAGGAGTACATCTCTGATCTGGGATCAGGTATTTTGGATCAGGTATCTGGGATGTATCTCGGATCAGGGATCTGGGACTTGGGATCAGGAACCTGGGGTATCTGAGATCAGGGATCTGGGATCTGAGATGGATCTCGGATCTGGGATCAAGTGTCTTGAATCGGATCAGGTATCTGGGATCAGGGATCTGGAATGTATCTCGGATCAGGGATCTGGAATCCGGGATGTGGGATGGATCTCGGAGATGGGATCAGGGATTTGGGATGGGATCAGGGATGTAGCTCGGATCGGGAATCTCAGATCAGGTATCTGAGATCAGGTATCTGGGATCTGAGGTGGATCTCGGATCTGGGATGAGGGATCTCTGATCAGGTGACTTGAATCGGATCAGGTATCTGGGATCGGGGATCTGGAATGTATCTCGGTTCTCGGATCAGGGATCTGGGAACAGGGATCTGAGATCAGGGATCTGGGAACAGGGATCTGGGATGGATCACGGAGATGGGATCAGGGATGGGATCAGGGATTTTAGTTCAGGGATGTGGAATCAGGGATCTAGGATCTGGGATCAGGGGTCTGGGATGTTTCTCTGATCTAGGATCAGGAATTTTGGATCAGGTATATGGGATCGGGGATCTGGGATGTGTCTCAAATCAGAGATCAGGGATCTGTGATCAGGGATCTGGTACACTATTTTCCAACACTATTTGTATTCTTCTAAACGTTATTTCTTAAGGGGTCTTCTACCTTTGAAAAATTTTTTTCAGTTTTTTTGTTTACCTTATTATTATAACTTAGACATTCCCTTTCATCCCCTTTAAACCATTAAATATTCGAAATAGTTTAACAGATATATCCATTTTAGTGGAGCAATGTTCTTGCTAACGTGAGTATTTTCAACGTTGCTCAAAACTTTAACCGCGTTTTTCTCGAAACCACGTTTTTTTGACCTGGTAGCCATGATTGGGCCAGTTCTACTGAACCGATTTTGATCAGCCATGTTGCAATCGACGCAGAATTGATGTAATTCTGGCCCGTACCTCAATCAAGAGGAAAACAACTTTTTTATACACTTGAAAAGTGTATATTAATTTGCCCAGAAGTTTGTAACGCATAGAAATATTTTCATTTCCGACCCCATAAACTTATATATTCTTGATCAGGACGACGAGCTGGAGTTCATTTCCGCTTGTCCGTCCGTCCGTCATCCGTCTGTCTGTCTGTCTGTCTGTCTGTCTGTCCGATCTGTCCGTCTGTCGTCTTGTCCGTCTGGTCCGTCTGTCCGTCTGTCCGGTCTGTCCGTCTGTCTGTCTGTCTGTTTCTACGCGAACTAGTCTCTCAGTTTTAAAGCTATCGAGCTGAAATTTTGCTGAGTCTTCTTTTACTGCACGCAACTAATATGTCGGAACCGGCCGGATCGGATGACTATATCATATAGCTGCCATAGGAACGATCGGTCTAAGAACTAAGTTCTAGTAAGAAAAACTTTTTGATTTCCATCGTAGCGACACAAATCTTGGTATATGTTAGTTTTATATGTTTCACATAATTCTGAAAAAATGTATCAAATTCGGATCACTATAGCATATAGCTGCCATAGAAACGGTCGGTAAAAAACTAGTTCTCAGAGAAACTTTTTGTTTTATCGTAGCGTCCCCAACTTGGTATATATTAGTTTTATACTTTCACATAATTCTGAAAAATGTATCAAAATCGGATCACTATAGCTTAGCCGAACGATCGGTCGAAAAATTAGTCGTTGTGAGAAAAACTTTGATTTCCATGGCAGCGTCTTCAATTGGTATATATTAATTTTACATGTTTCCACACAATTCTGAAAAAATTTATCAAAATCGGATGACTATAGCATATAGCTGCCATACAAACAGTCGGTCAAAGAACTACTTCTAGTGAGAAAAACTTTTTTGTTTTCTATCGTAGCGTCCCCAATCTTGGTATATATTAGTTTATATGCTATCACATAATTTTGAAAAAATTATCAAAATCGGATGACTATACATATAGCTGCCATAGGACCGATCGGTCGGAAAATGTGTTTTACTAAGAAAAGTTTTTTTTTTGAGGTATCAAATTTTTATTATCAATGATTAAAAAAAATTTTAAATATCTGATATCTATATCCTATAGATATTTTACCGGATTAATCAGTTGGAGTAAGCTTTTTCAAGTGTATTAAAACTTCGGCACAGTCGAAGTTAGCTTTGCCTTCTCGTTTTACTATTTTTATATAAACTGCAAAAAAAAAACTTGAAAAATCTAAATTTTTTTTTTAAATGGCCGCCAGATTTTCAAAAAAATAATAAAAATTATGATTGAGGTACGGGCCAGAATTACATCAATTCTGATCATAACCTCATTTACCGTTTTCAATTCCGATAACCTGGAGTCGGAATCATGGCCACCACCTCTACACCTTTTTTTTGAGACTTAATTGGCGGGCCGATAACTTCTTGAACAGCCCTTCGAATTCCAAACTTTTTTTTTTTTTTAATTTATTTAATAAGTATACAAATCAAAAACCAAATTGAAAAGCTCTTATAGTTTTCTTCCAGAAATTTTAAAAAACACTCATAAAACGCTGTTCAAGGTAGAATACCCCCTTAAGCAGAAATTTTTTATTTTGATTTTGCTTTTTCTTCGCTAAAGAAACTTCGCTTCTTAATTTACCGTGTGTTCCACGATACACACTACTTTTTTCTAAAATTCCCTAATCAATTCGATTTCAACTTTATCAACAATTTCATTTGTAGAGAAATAGATCCCACGCTGAGAATTGGGCCCCAACGATAAATCTCTTCCCCTTCCTCGCCAGCATTTTCATCGCTTCACTCTTTCTCCCATTCAGAAGTCGTTTATAAAACGCTTTTGTATGTAGGTAGAACACTTACCCAAATGCCACATTACTGCCATCAATAACAATTGATCTCTTATTTGTTTTTTTGGTTTTACTTGCAGCAGACTCGTCGTTTCACTCTCCTCGGTGGGATTAAAGGTATTTATGTTGTATTCATTCAGCTGCTTTTTCTCCGCGGAGGTAAACAGACTGTCATTCATGCGAGTGCTTGACTTTTTTGTAACAATTTTCGGTTTTTTCGTACGTTTCAATTTGGGTTCATCTTTGGGCAAAGGTATAAAATCCTCAGTTGCCTTGGAGTCTTCAATTAGAATCACCGAATCATCTGGATTTTGTAGGGGTTCGGGCATTACGATGGTATCATCAATGATGATGCAGGATTTATCATTAGATAGGGTCTTAGGTGGTGCTATGGTGTCATAAAATAAACCATTGCCAGATTGCAGGGCTATCAATAACTCGCCACGACGCTGACAATCCTTAAACATTAGTTTGTCTCGACTAAACGAAGGTTCTTCTGCCTCCGCTTCCTCATCAATTAGTATGCTGGATAATTTGGGTTCCAAAATGACACAATCCTCATCATCGCTGCTGGTATTCAATTCTTCCACAATTTCACCATCTTCCAAAGTTTTATTAAAATACCGACGAGAAGGCCCACAAATCTGATAATTATATAGAAAAAAGCAGGGTGAATGGGTAGTAAGTGGAAGTTAATAATCGTTTACCTCTCGTGGTCTATATAGTTTGGGTTTGGGTAAACCATTTGGCAACGTTGTAACATCCAAGGTTTGAAAGTCCAGCTGGCGTTTGAAATGCTGCATAGTTTTATGTTGATATTTCTTTTTGATAGAATTCGATTTCAAAAGTTTGTCCACAAATATTTTGTTATTCATTTGCTGATTTGCCTTGGTCTTTTTTCTCTGCAAACGTTTGGGTGATTTCTGCAAAGGATTTGAAAGTTTATGCGGGAATATTTAATAAGATTTGGGGCCTATACCTTGACCAGGTCATCCTTTAATTTCCTAAAACCAACATGTCCAGCTGCTGCTGGTGGCTGCATTTTGGTATTGTGATTGTAGGGGCACCACCAAACTGGGAAAAAATAAAAGTTGAAATTAGAAATTATTGGAAATTTTTTTGTATAGTCACTTTTTGTACTTACTGCGTGGGTTGGTAAGTACTTAAGGTTCTTGAAGTAAAACAAGGTTTTTTTTTTTTTTTTGTAAGATATATACATCAAGTTTATTAGCGAATTGCAGTGTTAACAGGGCTTACGTATATCTAGGCATATAAACTATCTAAGAGACCATTTTTTTTGTATATTTTGATTACACGTGACTTAGAAAAGGAAATCAGAAAATAAGTTTCCAGTTACAATTTTGAAATGAAAGGAACTTGACACTTGTTGTCATTAAGAGTGAGGAGAAAGAGTGAAATTGTTTTGGTATGTGAATATAATGCCACACAAAGCGACTCTCACCTACTTCATCAAGCGCTGGCGAGCAACTAAAACAATTTTTGCCTCGCTTAGCCTCGGCATGCGTTCGGCTCGTGTCAGTGTGAATTGCCGAATGTATCTGTCGGTCACTCTGTATTAATTTTTGGTCAGTCGTTTTCTTTTGCGGCCTTAAAGCTTACTTAGAAAGGATTTCGGCAAAGTAACCCCTAAACATGTAAAGCTAAGTTCCCATGGGCATTAATTATCACAAATTTTGATAAGAACCTGACTAAATTTGTACTTTTTCGCACTATTTGACCAAGCTATTTGGGTGTTTCATATTACCATAGTCCATTTCATTAGTTTTAGGTCCTTTAAAATCTGAAGTAATATCTATATAGACAAATTTTCAACAAAATTTAAAAAAAAAATCGTCAAAGCCCGTCGGTAATATACTCTGTACCTCTTCTACGCTAAAGTATGTAGCTGTAACTGTTTAGAAGCGTTCCCGTTAAAATAATGCCTAGAAGGTTCAAACAACTAACTCTAAAATGCGGATATTTAGTTGTTGTTCAAACTGCGGGCGCCAACTCCTTCATCTGATCGGAAAACAAAGAAAGGGTAACCGACACCTACCCACAATGAAATGTGTATGGGGTGTATCAATAAATAATGATGATTTAAATATATGCCTAAAGGTTCGAATTTTAATCTACTATCTTATCTCGGAAACAAAATTGAGTGAAAGAAATATAGTCTTCATAATTTAAATGTCAAGGGGGCGGTATTTTAGAACCATCCCAATCTGATCACTTGAACCATTCTGATAAACATTGTATCTGATGAGTGAAGGTCGATGAGTAATGATGATTAAAATATATGTCTAAAGGGTTCGAACAATCTATCTTTAAAGTTGTGGAAGATAGGGAGCTTATTCAAATTTCGGGGGCGGTAACTCGACCATCCTTTCTCTGATCGGGAAATAATTTATAGTGTATCAATAAATAATGATGAAAAGAGTAAATCTCACAATCTATCTTCAAAATTCTGGGAGATATGGGGTATTCTTCAAATTGCGGGGGCGGTAACTCGACCATCCTTCATCTGATTGGGAAACGGTGTATGGAAGATCGATTAAAAATGATTTTTCAAATATAGAAGATATGAGGTTTTTTTTTCAAACAAAAGGCGCGTTGGAGGGCGTGGCCAAAATTGAACATTAACTAGATTTGCCTGCAGGTATAAGGAGTTTAGGCTCGATACATTTCAAACCTCTATCTTTTACCAACTTTGAGATCTGTTTGTTCACACGGACTAGGCTATATCGACTCGACTGTTGATGCTGATCAAGAATATATATATATACTCAGTGTTAGGAGTACAGGTATTTGTACCTAGGTACATACCTAGATACAAATTTATGTACTTTTACCTTACCAGGTATTGAAAAGTCGAGTACCTTTTACCTTACCTAGGTCCAAATTTTCATTTACCTTCTCAAAAGGTAAGGGACTAGGTACATAAATTTCAATAAGAATATACACCAAAAAATTATGTACAAAATTTGTACTTTTGAATGGCAAATTCTACGGGCCTTAAGTGGAGTGGGGTCAATCAAAACGTATTTGTTTGTAAGAACTAAAGGACTAAAGGTGAGGAACAGTTTTTAACTAAACAATGAAATGGTCTTATTTTGAAAACGATTAGAAATAGATTTTGTAAGATAAATGAAAATATAGAAGATATGAGGTTATTTTTCAAACAAAAGGCGCGTTGGAGGGCGTGGCCAAAATTGAACATTAACTAGATTTGCCTGCAGGTATAAGGAGTTTATGCTCGATACATTTCAAACCTCTATCTTTTATCAACTTTGAGATCTGTTTGTTCACACGGAAATGGCTATATCGACTCGACTGTTGATGCTGATCAAGAATATATATACTTTATAGGGTCGAAAATGCTTTCTTCTGGAGTATAAAAATCACTTAACGACTGACTGACTGATTTATCAACACCCAGGAGGTCAAACGGATAATTTGCTATAAAGATGAAACAGATTTTGGAACAGATTTTTAAACTAAGCGCTTGTCGAGAATATTGCCCAGTCTATTTCAAACTAAAGCTTAAAGTTTGGAATGTTTATCAATTTATATGGCAATTCAATCGTATCAAGCTGTTCCCTTGGGATCGTTATCGTTGCCTAAACAGGCTTCGCTTTGAATATTTGACTTAAATTCAAACGAATTATGTTTGGACATCCTTTTTTTAAAACTTTTTCGATTAACAATTCGAAGTTATTTTAAAATTGGGCTACATTTGCCAGTTCATATTGCATATATATATATAAATGGAAACTTATTTCTCTTCCTTTCAAACGGAGGTAAAAATGGTAATGGTAAATTTTCTTTAAAGCAGCCCAAATCTTTGACATTTTTTGTTTTACTGCTTAAGTTCGGTTATTTCATTGCGTATATTCGCACGTGCCAATTCTTCATATTTCTCACGATACTCATTTGTGGCATAGATGCAGGGTATCATCAATAGAGTCTCCAATACCTTTACCCTCATTGCAATATAGTTGGCATCCTCGAGATTGGCATACTCCAAGCGTAGTAACTGTGTATAATGTTTGTACTCCTCACTGGGTGTCCTGGGGCATAAAAATATAAAAGTTCATCATTCGGATTTCTCTAATAATAAGCAAAATACTTACGCCAGCACCACCAAGTCCACATCCTGCAACAAATTGGCTTCCTCATCATAACTGAGTGTCAATTCGTTCTTGCGTCCCAGTAAATTACACACCAGATTTCTAACCTGTTCCTGTTGTTTGATGGGATGGAGCAACATTTAATACATTTCCCCCATTTGGTCTTTCCACTTACATCCTCAATCATGGCATCCACACAAAACTCCTCAAACACCTGACAATTCTGTTGGACACAACTGCGATTCCCATCGAAATGATAATACTGGAAAAAGGCAGCCAGCACAATGCTGGGCCTGCTGCTGCAAATGGTGGATAGGTGCGTCAGCTTGCGCTGCATCATCTGCTGCCAATTGTGATAGGCTCGTGTGGGTGATTCTTGGCTTAAATGCGCGTGAATGCGTTGAAACCACTCGGTGGCCACCTGCTCGGGCACATCATAGTGGGAGCAGACTTTATGCCAGATTTGTTCCATTTTTGGTGGGTTTTGGTTAAAATTAAAACACTGGCGACGATGATTCAATTTGTGGCCAAGGTTTTTCTGGATTTTTCACTTTTCACTTTTTTGGGTGTAGGGGCGCTCTGGCGCTTGCGCCTTGCCGCCAAGTTACCCCACCCCCACAATCCCCGCGAAAATCAACCGAAAGAAGCACAAAATCATACCTACCAAGTTCTTGCTTGTCGAGGGACCACCCAACTCTAAGGGATTAGCTCCAAATCCGCCTCGTGCTTGAGCGCCTTGTTGGGTCTGTTTATGTTGATAGCCGCGCTGCTGTTGTTGCCTCTGGGGCTTCTTGGAAGCCTTTTTGCCCATTGTTTCATAAACAAAATACGAAATGTGTTCATACAAAACTCTAAATAATGCTATGTAAACAGCTGACTATGTTGCCAGCCTAAAAAAAAATGGAGGCTGGCCTACGGTCCAGTGTTGCCAACTTTTGAGCATCAAAAAAAGCTGTTTTCAACGGGAACAAAAGAAAAAAAAGCGGTTTTTTGCAACAAAAAAAGCTGGAAAAAAGCTGATGATTTTTGTATCTTTTTACGAATATTTTATAATATTTTAATGATTTTATCTATTGTCCCAATCAAATGCAGATATCTGATTGGTAATTTAAGTCAAAACATTTGTAATGTCTTTACAACCCATATCTGTAAATATATGTTTTAAAATTCAACACCTTATACTTAGTATAGAGTTAAGATTGTCCACGTGCATCACTTTCAGACCTTTGCCTTTATAATGCTGACCTGACTGAAGACTCTCTAAGCTTCAGTGTTGGGCCATGGCATAGACAACATCTGGATCGCGAAAGCAGCAAACTCTATAAATCTGTTTCTGCCACCAGAATTTTTCTATGAAACTAATTGACAAACAAAATACTCAGCCATGCTCCCATTTTCACTTTCGCAAAAATTTTGCGATTTCAAACCGGTTTTAGGAGCAAATTTGGTCTCTAAATCGCAAAATGTTTGCGAAAGTGAATATGGGAGCCCGGCTGTATAAAAATGTTCTTAAAATGTATACGTTAATACAAAAAATAGTTAAATACCTCAGCTTAAATTACTTTATAAGCTAAAACAGATGACAAAGTTACGATTTGCTTACAAGTTTTGCAAATATTTTCACTAAAAACGAAGAAAAGATGTAAAAAGCTGAAAAAAGCAAAAATTCTTCAAAAAAAGCCAGATTTCCCGCTACCCGCTGTTTTCAATTTTTTCCCGCTTTGAACTTTGAAAAAAGCCAGATCTGACGGGAAAAAAGCTGAGTTGGCAACGCTGGCTGCGGGCAAATCAATAATTTACCCTAAGCCACAAACGGTCATACTGTTTGGCAAATTTTGTTGTTTTCATTGCAAAAAGTTTAATTTTGAATAATAGACGCCTAAACTTTAACCCTAACAAATAAATTTAGCTACAATGGAAGCCTGTGTGCTTTGTTTTGGTTGCTGCAGTTCATCCCTAGAGTTAAATTCCGCTGAAGGAACGAGACTCGATATACGGGGCACCATAAACAAACATTTTGTGTTCTTCGAGGTAAACACCCAGTCAGCTCAATCCACTTTTACTTATTATACCTTTTAAAATATTCCAGTTACCTCTGGCAGAGACTGAAGTCATTTGTCAGGACTGCTGGCAGAGCTTGAAATCCTTTAATGAGTTCTATCAAAGGGTCTTTCAATTGCACCAGCAAAAAAGTTTGACCATTGAGTTCGAAGCCATTAATCCTCTGGCCGAGAGCTACTTTGCTCCCAGTGAAGTCAAAGTGGAAATAAATGAGCTGGAACCCTTACCCAAGGTGGAGCTACTCGAGGATCCTGTTAAAACTGAAACTACCAAAGGAAAAAGCCCCTACCAAGCGCAAGATTAAGAAAGAGCAGTTACCGGCCAGCGATTCAGATGGCGACAGACCACTGGCCGATTTCCTGAGCTCTACCCCACCAGTGAGACGCAGCGCACGACGCGGTCGTCCACCCAAAGTCGCCAAAGAATCTCCACCCTCGCCCAGTCCGCTTAAACTGGAGTTTGGCTCGGATGATGATCGAGCGGATACGGACTTTGTGGCTGCTGAAGCTGTCTTGGGCACTGATGACAGCGCCAGCTCCTCTTCCAGTGAGAGCGGCGATGGCGATGCGGATTCCCTGCCAGACATAGAGCCCGAGGAGCGTTATGCCGAAATACCCAAGCGGGTGGTGGTAAAGCCCAAAAAGTATCAAAAGCGACCTAAACCCTTGGTGGCGCCGGTGCGTATGAGTCGCGACATGATTGAAAAACGCAAAACAGAGCAAATCGAATTTGACGAAATTATACTGCAATTCTTCAAGAAGTTCCCCTGCGACATTTGCAATCTTTTAGTGCAGAATTTTGCCGATATGCGACGACACCAGCGCTTGTCCCACAAGATCGAGTCGGGTTATGTCATTTGCTGCGGCAAGAAGTTTTATTTACGCAGATCATTGGCCGAACATGTGCTAGTGCATCGGAATCCAGATCATTTTAAGTGTACGCAATGTGAACGAGTGTGCCTGGACTCGCGCTCTCTGGAGACGCATGAGCAGAGCCATTCGGAGCCTGGTCCCAAGCAGAAGCGCATTTATCAGTGTGAAAAGTGTCCCAAGAGTTTTACCACCAAGGAGGGCCTTGAATATCATGAGTTGTCCAAGCATGTGCCCAAATCGGAATACAAATTTACTTGTCCCGAGTGCAATAAGAAGTAAGTGAGGGAGTTTTATGATAGATCTTAACTAAACCTTTTTTTTTTCTAGAATACCCACAAAGCGCAATCTTAAGGAGCACTTGCGCAAAGTGCATGACCCCGAGAAGGCCGTCATATGCGATAAATGCGGCAAGACTTTGCGTTCCCAAACGTATCTCAAGAAGCATCATGAGATTGAACATTCCGAGGCGCCACGTCCCAAACCCGATCCCGTACAATGTGAAATCTGTGGCACTTGGCTAAGTCATATGTCGGGCCTTAAGCTGCATATGAATTCAGTTCACGAGCAATCCGAAGTGGAGCATCGTTGTCCCATTTGCAATAAGACTTCAACTAATTCCCGTGCTCTCAAGCGACACATTTACCACAATCATGAGTGCGAAAGAAAGTTCAAGTGTGGCATGTGCGAGAAGGCCTTTAAGCGGCCGCACGATTTGAGGGTATGATGACAGAAGTTAACTCCAGACAATCTGCTATAGAACTTCTCATATTCTTTTGCAGGAACACACCTCCACACATACTGGGGAAGTACTTTATACCTGTCCCAACTGTCCCATGACCTTCTTTTGCAATGCCAACATGCATAAGCATCGTCAACGTTTGCATCGTGCCGAATGGGAGGCGGATCGGAAAAAGCCTTTGCCACCACATCTAAGAAAATTCCCCCAGGTTGTCAATACGGCCATGAAGAAACGCCTGGCTGCATTCTATCCAGCAGCACAAGCGGCTCCAGCTGACTTTTCACTTGCCCAGCAGCAGCAGCATTTGTAATATTTATAACTTAGATCAAATTTAATCACACAGAAAATAGATTGAACTCCATTTTTGTTTTCTGTGTATATTAATGATTTGCCTGATAGTCTGTCGAACAGTAATGTCCATATGTATGCTGACGATGTCCAACTGTATGTTAGTCGACCGTTAAGTGAAATTGATATGTGCATCAGGCTTTGCAATGAAAAACTCTCGTCAATCAGCAGGTGGGCTCAAGCGAATGGTCTCAGTTTGAATGCTTCAAAATCTAAATGTTTAACAATCTATAAAAAATCCCTTTGTACCAGACAGTTGGCTGAGCTTTCCATTGGTGGAACACCATTAGAGTATGTTAGCAATGCGACCAATCTTGGTGTAACCTTTAACAAGACACTAACATGGAATGACCACATATCAAAAGCCACAGGGAAAACATACGGTATGCTCAGGCAACTGTCACTAACACAAAAGGCTATACCACAAGAGCTCAGGCTGCTGATTGCAAAGTCGTGCTTGATCCCTACTCTGTTTTACGGTTTGGAGTTATTTGCGCAAAGTGATGCAAGCAGCATAAATAGAATACGGGTGGCTTTTAACTCCATAGCAAGATACATATTTGAACGCCGTCGTAGCGACCATATAACCAGTTTGGCCAACCAAATCTTTGGCATTAACAAAGTCCTGGATTAGCCACAGAGTTCTTATAACTTTGCATAAGATTATAACAACAGGAGAACCATCATATCTGTTTAACAAGCTACAGTTCGCGGCATCCACGAGGACGAAAAACCTAATATGTCCAAGAACGCGACTTGCAAGTACAGAGAAGCAATTCTTTGTTTTTGCTGCTCGCTGCTGGAATGAACTACCACATGACATAAAGAAAATTAGAAACGCAACGCAATTTAAAACAGAACTAATTAAACACATTCAAAGACAAAATACCTTATAAAAATTTATATATTTAAGTTGAAACATTGTTAGCCAGTAAGATAGGTTATTAGTATTTAAACATTCAATGTACCAAAGTGACTAATGCATCAAATTATAAGAAATCTTGTAGCATTAGGAAAACAAATAAACAATACAATACAATACTTACAACACAGAATCAGGGTTTTGGAAGCAATGATTAACTTATTTATAAGGATTGCTTTTGCCTACGTTTAAGAAGTCAGCTTAGGCGGTTAAACTTGCCTTTCAGGCTATTGATCAATCCACTAATGTGAGCACATTTCTTGGTTCAACTCTATTTTTAAGGTTTGTGTCTCTGCTAACTAAATTTATTTGTAAGTAAGTTCATGTTCAGAAAAAAAAAAAACAACTTAAAAAAAGGCACCCTGGAAAGGCAAGCCAGATGTCCCTCACAGAAGGGTGGCAAAGGATTAGAGGTACACAATAGTAGGACGATAAGGTTTTTTAATCAAAGTCGAGAAAGCATTGAAATAATAGTAAAAGGAAAGAAAGGGCCGGAGCATAGTCGTTGGGTTGAGGTATATAGGATGAGACGGTCATCTAGACGACTGAATAATTAGATAACAGGGGATCAGTTCCCAGTAAAGTGAAAAAACACAGACCGAGAGGAGGAACAGACGTAACTCTGTTCGTAAGGAGGAATAGCCCTGGACCAGTTTAGACGAGGGAAAGGAACTGCTTCGACAGTCAATACGTCTTTATTAGTACGACCAGCACGAGTAGTTTTTACCGAACCACCCAAAGCCTGACCTGTTGTTAAAACCACTTGGTTCGGAACCACTATAGCGCCGGCCCCCTAAAACAACATACGGTACGGGAGGCGACACCTTAGGTGTTGACACCAAGCCATTAAGGTCTTTTGCAAAGAAGCGGTGACTGATCGCCAAAGAGGCACCGCAGCGAAGCACGTTGGAGACTTGAGCAAGAGTTGACCAAGACCAGACGCACGAACGACACAAGCCGTAAGCACCGCGCGCACCAGCACCCCTGTGGCGGAGACCACCAAGTTAGAGGGAGATCGTTAACCGATCGAAGGCTTACTAGCCGGTAAACACACCGTTTGTTTCTGAGAAAACCCATTGACAATGACCTTAGCGCAGACCCCACTGACCTAAATAGGACAGAACTGTATTGGGAAGTTATTATCGCTCGAAAAGCTGAGCAGAGCACAACCCACGACCGACCCGAATAGATAATATAAGATCCCCGAAGCGGAACTACCACCAAGGACAGTATAGCTAAAAGACCACTCTAACCGCCAAGGTAGATTGGTAAAAGGCGTTATGTTCAAGATAGAGTAATAAATAGACTATGGGAAAGCGGACAGTGACCGCGCGTGCAAAGTTGAAATTTGTTATTTAGATTTCTTATATTTCAATTTAATTTTCTCCAAAAATTCAAATGCAACATTTAAAAATATTTTCGCGCCAATCATAAATTTGCTTGAATTTAGATATCGATAGTTTTGTCAGCGACGCTTAGGTGTGACCCTACTCTCACTTGCTCACAAATGCGCAAGTGAGCAAATCAATAATTTTACTTTAAGCCACAAACGGTCACATTGGTTGGCAAATTTGTTGTTTTTAACACATTTGTTTAAAATATTTAGCAATATTTTAACTCTGAATGATAAACGCCTAATCTTAAACCTTAACAGCATTTACAACTAAAATGGAAGCCTGTGTGCTTTGTTTTAGTTGCTGCAGTTCATCCCTAGAGTTGAATTCCACTGAAGGAGCAAGACTCGACATACGGGGCACCATTAACAAACATTTAATGTTCTTTGAGGTAAACACCCGGTCAACTCAAGCCACTTTTACTTATTATACCTTTTAAAATATTCCAGTTGCCTCTGGCAGAGACTGAAGTCATTTGTCAGGACTGCTGGCAGAGCTTAAGATCCTTCAATGAGTTCTATCAAAGGGTCTTTCAATTGCACCAGCAACGACGGGTGGGCGAAAAAAGTCTAACCATTGAGTTCTGTGGCGAAACCGAAGCCGTTAATCCGCTCTACACCGCCGAACTGGATGCCCTGGCCGAAAACTTCTTTGCTCCCAGTGAGGTAAAAGTGGAGGTTAATGAGCTGGAACCCTTACCCAAGGTTGAGCTACTCGAGGATCCTGTTAAAACTGAAACTACAAAGGAAAAATCCAATTCCAAACGCAAGATTAAGCATGAGCAGGTACTGGGCAGCGATTCAGATGGCGACAGACCTCTGGCCCATTTCCTGAGCTCTTCCCCACCAGTGAGACGCAGTGCACGACGCGGTCGTCCACCCAAAATTCGTAAAGAATCTCCGCCCTCGCCCACTCCGCTTAAACTGGAGTTTGACTCGGATGATGATGATCATGATATGGACTTTGTGGCCGCTGAAGCTGTCTTGGGCACTGATGACAGCGCCAGCTCCTCTTCCAGTGAGAGCAGCGATGGCGATGGGGATTCCCTGCCTGACATAGAGCCTGTGGAGCGTTATGCCGAAATACCCAAGCGGGTGGTGGTCAAACCCAAAAAGTATCGCAAGCGACCCAAACCCTTGGTGGCGCCGGTGCGTATGAGTCGCGATGAGATTGAAAAGCGCAAACTGCAGCAAAATGAATACGATGAGATTATACTGCAGTTTTTCAAGAAGTTTCCCTGTGACATATGCAATCTCTTAGTGCAGAATTTTGCCGATATGCGTAGACATCAGCGCATGTCCCACAACATTGAGTCGGGCTACATCAATTGCTGCGGCAAAAAGTTTCACATACGCAAATCATTGGCTGAACATGTTTTAGTGCATCGCAATCCGGAGCATTTTATGTGCTCGCAGTGCGGACGAGTGTGCCAGGACTCTCGCACTCTGGAGCTGCATGAGCTGACGCATACAAATCCACAGGCGGGCTCTGAGCCCAAGGAGAAGCGCATTTATCAGTGTGAAAAGTGCCCCAAGACTTTTACCACCAAGGCGGCCATAGAATATCATGATGTGTCCAAACATGTGCCCAAATCCGAGTTCAAATTCACTTGTCCCGAGTGCAATAAGAAGTAAGTGAGGGGCGGAGTTTAAGGGCAGACTTGGAGATTAATCGTTTTTTTTTATATAGAATACCCACAGAGCGCAAACTGAAGGAACACTTGCGTTACATGCATGATCCGGAGACGGCCATTATTTGCGATAAATGTGGAAAGACTTTGCGTTCCCAAACAAATCTCAAGAAGCATCACGAGCTTGAACATTCCGAAGAGCCACGTCCCAAACCCGATCCCGTACAATGCGAAATCTGTGGCACCTGGCTGCGTCATTTGTCCGGTCTGAAGCAGCATATGAATACCGTACACGAGCCGCCCGGAGATGAGCATCGTTGTCCCATTTGCAATAAGACTTCAACCAATTCCCGTGCTCTCAAGCGACACATTTATCATAATCATCAGTGCGAAAGGAAGTTCAAGTGCGGCATGTGCGAGAAGGCTTTCAAGCGGCCGCAGGATTTGAGGGTAAGTAGACAAAAGAAAGCCAAAGTTAAAGTACTCTCTCTCATTCCTTTGTAGGAGCACACTTCCACGCATACGGGGGAAGTTTTGTACACCTGTCCCAACTGTCCCATGACCTTCTTTTCCAATGCCAACATGTATAAGCATCGTCAGCGTTTGCATCGTGCCGAATGGGAGGCGGATAGGAAAAAGCCTTTGCCACCCAATATCATGAAAATCTCCCAGGGAGCCACCACGGCCATGAAGAAGCGTCAGGCTGCTCTCTATCCAGCTGAGTAGAAGCATTTGCAGTATTTATGACTCAGATAAATAAATTGAACTTAATTTACAACATTTATTTTTTAATATTTGGAAACTATCTTATCTATTCCGCATCCTGTGGTATTCGGATCACCTCGCACATGCCCTCCTCCCGATGTGTGCTGGCCCAGCATTGCGCCAACTCTCGACTTATGGCCTTGCGGTAGACCATGCACGTAATGTGAGCCAACTTCTCAAAGCGCACTCTTAGCAGACCCAATTTGGCCAGGGAATAGCGCCAGTTCTTCATTAGGCTGGCGTTTTTGCCCACATGCTGCGAGTCGGGTGTGATGAGTACCAGTATGCCCTCTGGCCTGAGCAGATCATAGGCCTTCTGGCAGCTTAACAAACGCTGCTCGGCGCTGGGCATATACTCCAAAAGCAAACTAAAGATGACACAATCGTAGTGTGCACCTGGCAACTTCTTAACTTCTCCCTCTTTGCCCAGCTCCAGTTCGGTTAATTCCTGCTCCACGGGCACCGTTAGGAAATCCGCCTGCAGCACATCCCGTGTGGCGGGACACAGATCAATGGCGGTCACCTCTAGATGTGGTGTATTGCCAAAGGGATTGAAACAACTGCCCACATCCAAAACACGCAGCATATCCGGCGGCTCCTCGAGATATGCACAGTTGACTTCCACCAGCTTGAATTCACTCTTATAGGACTCCATTAGGCGTTGCTCCCGCAATCTCTTTTGCATGTAAATGCCTTCGGTGTAGAAGTATTTGGTAATATAGTCTACCGCCCATTTGATGCGATTACGTGCCTGCAGCTCCACACCATCGTTTGATTCCCATACTTTGGCCAACTCTCGCATGGCCTGAGCATACTCTGCCAGTTTCTTGGAGTTCTGCGGACTTGTATGCTCCTGCCAGGCTACTGTAGCTCCATGGATTTTGGTCAGCTGGCGCAATTGCTCGTGACAAGTTTTTATTATGTTAGCCAGACGTTGGTGCTCCTCCGTGGCCATTGTTTTTTTTCTCCTCTTTTTTGTGTGTGTTTTGGAAAAGAGATGGGCGCGTGTCGATACCGCTTTATCGATAACAACTGACAAACTTGAACTATCGATCAATCATTTTAGTGTGACCATTTGCTGAGGGGTATTTTTGACATTGATTTGCTTGCAACTTGCAGCCACACTTGACATTTGCCACGTTCATTCACATTTTACTTTGGGGTCGGTAATGAAATCTAGTTCCGCGTCCGTGTGTGTGTAATTGTTCTTAATAGAAAGTCTGAAGCATAAATTAAACAGATTTTAAACCAAAAAAATACCCTTAAAGGTGTAACGTCGTATAAGCCAATCAAATTGCATAAGTTACAAACAGAAAGTGCCACAAATTTACAGTTATAAACAAGCCAGAGAAAATTGAGGCCGCAACACCTTTTTCTTTCCCCTCTCATATGACATGGCAACGTGGAGGTGGAGGAGGAGCCTGGTCTGGGGCTGCATTTAAATTAAGAGCTGCATGTTTTTTTTGCCACAAGAAAAATGGCTCAATGTGTTTTTCAATGGGATTTGATAATAGAACAGAGCCAAATGGGCGCGAGCGGAGGCGGGGCACTTACGCACACAAAGACATAAAAGTGGCTGGCGGAGACACACACATACGCATACGCATTTAAAAGAAATGTACATATATACATATGTATAATTGACAAGGGAGCGCGCGTGTACGATTTTTTTAACTTTAGTAATTTTGACAAAGTTCCAGTGTGCCACCTTTCACCTGATTTCAGTTTTTGCAGAAACATACGGCGGCTCGTTTCCGCACACACACACACACACACGAACAGACACAATCACGCTTACGCCTACGCCGCATTGTGTTGCTCCACTTTTTATTTGTGTGCCAACAACAATTGTCCAATAAGTGGCCCGCATATTTCACCCTCCTTCAACCCCCCACCCCCCCCCCCCTAAATCTATGCAACAGACTTTCTATAGGGAGAGGGATGCAACAGCATGGCCCATTAATTAACAAATTCTTCTCCTCTTCTATTTCAGCAGAAGACACGCCAAGTTGATCAAACTGGATTTTCTCAAAGGAGTAAACTAGGCCGGATTTTTTGGATTTTACAGTACAGTAAGTTGAATAACCTTTTGTAATTTGGCTAATCCATTTGCATAATTTAACGGTTTCATGCCTAAAACTGACTACGTCAAGAGTTTTTGCAACTCTCTCACATCACAGAGAGAGGGAGGCTCTCTTCTTCATATGCATCAACGACTAAAAATTTCGATATGTGCATACAAATTGAAGCTGAACTTTGCCAGTTTTGTGTGTGCTTTGGGGCTTTGTCTTCATTTGTCGACGTCAGCGTCGCTGCAAGCGTCGTATGTTTTCATTTTTTTTTTTTTACCTGTGCGCCTTCTGCCTTCTTTGCTCGGAAAGGTGCCCAATACAAAGAGCAAGGTAGGCACACACACACACACACACATACACTTGTCGATCGTTTTTATTGTACTAGCCGGCTATCATCCGGTTTTTACTCTCTCCTCCCCCCCTTGCAACAAAACCAAAGTCAAAAGAGTGAACGCACGCTCTCTCTCTCTCTATTGCTCGCTGACTCGCCTGGTTTCTTCTTTTGACACATTTTTCGAATAAGCATGTGTGTATGTGTGTGTGTGGAGGCGATTGTTGTTGTTGTTCTTGGTGGTAAAGTAGAAAATCTAGGCTACAAAACTTGTTGGGCTTTTTTGGATTTAGAAAACTGCTTCTCTCTCTCTCACTCACTCGACCCACCTTTCACCCATAACAAAAACTCGACCGATATCTTGTAGCTATTCTTATCAGCTAAAACCCTCACTGATAGCTATCAAAGTTTAGTTTGCCTGCGTGGCCCCCCCAACTCTCAACATGCTGTGCCACTTATCGCCAGCGCCAAATACAAAAATACAAAAGAAAATGGAATTGTGTGTAGATTCGACTAATTACGTGGCCTATTCGCCAAGAAGTTTAAAACTAAATACTAAAATAGATTTGGTTTATCAAGAGCCGGCTAGAAGTCTCTCTCTCTCTCTCTCTCAATGTTTCGTTATCAACAAATACCAACAACAACAACAACGATATGCGGGTCGGGAGCTTATCATCAGCCTCTCCCCCCTCGACCCACCCAACACACACACCAAGCGAAAAGTAGATAGAAATTTTTGAAGTAAAAGTAAATGCTGCTGCTCCGGGCTGCTGCTGCTGCTGCTGGTTTAACTGCTGAGCAGAGAGTTAGAGAGCGGGAGGAAAGAGCAACGCAAGATTGTTGCTAATGTAGGAATTGGAAAAACTAGTTTTGAATGATATTTATAGTTTTAAGAAATGTATACACATTTGTGTTGGCCACATTGCAACCGAATTAGAAAATGTTTGTAAAGTTTGCCACCAAAACAAAAATTGGCCAAAAAGGCAACTTCTCTGAGATCACATTGCAACGGTTCTAAGGTATAAATCCGTATTCAAAATAATACGCCATATTGAAGACTTCAATGCAGCAACAGAAATCAAGTTGTAAATTGGCATGAACAACTAGGCGGATACTTTATTTTCCCGTTTCCACGATCAGACACTTTAGATGTTCAGTATTTTTGCCCACAAAGTCAAAAGTTTCGTGAATAAAGCTTAAGTAACTCAAGAACTAGTTCTCTCGAAAGTTCTTAAAAATTTTTCTCTTTTGAGAGTAGCCAGAAGTGTGACAACAGCTTTACAAGACTATCCAAATTTTGGTACATACGAAGTAAGCCTGGTCCTTTAGTTTATCTAGTTTACATATTGTTCCAAATTCATCAAAAACAACAAATCTCCAGTCAATCTCATTAGAAATTGCCCTGCATCAGTTTGAAAATTTGTAACAATTTTATGTAGGCTAAACAAAGCTTGATCCGATTTTTGGAAATTTGGGTACCAGGATAGCCATAGCCCGTCCTGGCTTAGATTGCGCTCAAACAGGGGGAAATCTAAAATGCGTTTAAGTGGAATTTCGGTAAGCAATCGCTTTGAATTCAGTAGCGTCTCAACTAGACCGCGTTCCAATTCAGGGGTGAGCTTAGAACTGAACAGGAGTGTGTGCGCCACACCTTGTGGAGCACAATCAAACAAAGCGCTTTACAGCTTTCCCATCTCTGTCAGATCTTGCCACGTAGACAGCTTCCCAGTCATGGTGTAATAATTACTGGTGAGGCTGCTGCTTGCAAATAACTCACAAATCAACCTTGCAACAGATCGATCGAAATCAAAGTAGAATTATCATGCCACGTTAGGTGATGAAGTTTCCCTACAAACAAAAACTTCATTAAGGGGGTCTTACTTTTGAACAGTGTTTAATGAGTGTTTTTTGTGGAAAAATTTTGGGGGGAAAATCATAAGAACTTTTTCAGTTTGTTTTTTTAGATTTGTGCAATGAAACAGTGATTATAATGAGTGATTTATTAGAAAATTCTCGGAGAGAAAATACTGAAGAATCAGTTTGTTTTTTTAAAACATTCAATGTTACGTAGCATTTGATAACGATTTTTATAATATGTAAATTAATTCTAAATTTCACATAAACAAAAATTTTCTTCACTAAAATTTTGACCATTGTCACATTTTAATTTTTTGATATAAAATAAACAATATTTTTCTACTAAAATTGAACGCAGATGATCATTTCCTACACGACTTAAAATTTTTCGACGCCGATGAATACAAAAATTTTTCAGCTGTTTTTTACCTATATAATATATGATTTTACCTGTTCAAAAGTTATTGGCCTCCAATTATCTCAATTAAAAAGGTGTAGAGGTGGTGGCCCAGATTCTTTTGAAAAACGGTAGAAAATGAGGTTATGTTCAGAATTGATGTATTTGATTACACAATCATATTTTTCTATAATTTTTTGAAAATTTTTTGACGAAAATTTAAAAAAAATTCGATTTTTCAAGTTTTTTTTTTTTGTAGTTATAGTAAAAAAATAGTAAAATAATTTGTTTCCTCTTGATTGAGGTATGGTATGCGTCGATTGCAACATCGGTTTAGTAGAACTGGCGCAATCATGGCGTGGTTTCGAGAAAAACGCGCTTAAAGTTTTGAGCAACGTATAAAATACTTCCGTTAGCAAGAACATTGCTCCACTAAAATGGACATATCTGCTAAACTACTTCGAATTTTTGAAAATGGTTTGAAGGGATGAAAATGGAATGTCCAAGCTATAAAAGTAAGGCAAAACAAAAAAATCAAAAAAAAATTTTTTTTTCAAAGGTAGAAGACCCCCTCTCTTAATGTTGTATTGACTGCTTCCACAAGCATGAACTTTGCTCCACTAAAATGGCAATATCTCCTAAACTATTTCGAATTTTTGAAAATGGTTTGAAGGGGATGAAAGTAGAATGCCCAAGCAATAATAATAATGCAAAATCTAAAAATCAAAATATTAAAATTTTTTTCAAAGATAGAAGACCCCTAGAAGGGTTTATTGAGTGCTTCCTCCAGCAAGAACTTTGCTCCACTAAAATGGCAATATCTGCTAAACTATTTGAATTTTTGAAAATGGTTTGAAGGGGATGAAAATGGAATGTCCAAGCTATAATAATAATGCAAAACTAAAAAATCAAAAAAAATTTTTTTCAAAGGAATAAGACCCCTTAGAATGGTTTATTGAGTGCTTCCTCCTCCTCTCCAACAAGGACTTTGCTCCAGTAAAATGGCAATATCTCCTAAACTATTTCGAATTTTTGAAAATGGTTTGAAGGGATGAAAATGGAATGTCCAAGCTATAAAAGTAAGGCAAAACAAAAAAATCAAAAAACAATTTTTTTTCAAAGGTAGAAAACCCCTTCTCTTAATGTTGCATTGACTGCTTCCACAAGCATGAACTTTGCTCCACTAAAATTGCAATATCTCCTAAACTATTTTGAATTTTTGAAAATGGTTTGAAGGAGATGAATGTGGAATGCCCAAGCTATAATAATAAAGCAAAACAAAAACATCGAAAAAAAAATATTTTTTTCAAAGGTAAAAGACGCTCTTAACTGGTATTGAGTGCTTCCTAAAGCATGAACTTAGCTCCACTAAAATAGCAATATCTCTTAAACTATTTCGAATTTTTGAAAATGGTTTGAAGGGGATGAATGTGGATTGCCCAAGCTATAATAATAATGCAAAACAAAAAAATCGAAAAAAAAATATTTTTCAAAGGTAAAAGACCCTCTTAATTGGTATTGAGTGCTTCCTGAAGCATGAACTTAGCTCCACTAAAATGGCAATATCTCCTAAACTATTTCGAATTTTGGTTTGAAGGAGATGAAAGTAGAATGCCCAAGCTATAATAAAAACTGAAAAATCCAAAAAAAAAAATTTTTTTTCAAAGGTAATACCTCTCAGAAGGGTTTATTGAGTGCTTCCTCCAGCAAGAACTTTGCTCCACTAAAATGGCTATAACTGCTAAACTATTTCGAATTTTTGAAAATGGTTTGAAGGGGATGAAAATGGAATGTCCAAGCTATAATAATAATGCAAAACTAAAAAATCAAAAAAAACTTTTTTTCAAAGGTATAAGACCCCTTAGAAGGGTTTATTGAGTGCTCCACTAAAATGGCTATATCTGCTAAACTACTTTGAATTTTTAAAAATGGTTTGAAGGGGATGAAAGGGAAATGTTCAAGCTATAATAATAAGTCAAAACCAAAAAATCGAAAAAAAAATGTTTCAAAGTTAGAAGAACTTATTGAAGGAAACTTCATTGTGTGAACACGGTTGTTGTACACATTAGAAAATATATTTCAAAAGCGGTCTAAAAGTTGGCAACATTTATTTTCTGTATATCCACCTAGATTTGAAAAACATGAAATAATAAGAAAACGTTCCTATTAATACAAATGTTTTCCTTGAGTCCCTAAAAACGAACTGTGTTTCTTTTAATTTTGTTTTCCCAGTGGTACTGTAACGACTTGGAACGAAAAAGGACTCTTCTCTTTTTTTTGAGTAATGCAAGCAGCAGTGATGGAGGAATCTAACGGTAAGCCACATCATATTTCCATCAAGCTAAATATGTGATTTTAATGCTTGCTTTTAAAAACAACAGCAATCAACATGGAGCAACAACCAACAATCGCCCTCAACAATGGCCAAGAGCAGGTGTCCAATAATGAGCAGCAGCAGCAGCAGCCGCTGCAACCGTCATCGCCCACTTTGGTGCCCACGCCCACTAGCACCACCAGCGGCGGCGGCGGCGGTGGTAGTGCCACGCCTGCTTTTAGCTATGACGATCTATTCCCGGCCTTGCCGACGAATAACTCATCATCGGGACCGTTGCCCAGCTCGTCTGGTCCCAGCATAGCTCGTGTGACCAGCTCCCAGCAGACTCATGTAAGTGGGAAAAGCGAGAGAAGGAGAGAGAGATTATTACTAATTATTGCTGCTTACCCCTACCAGGTGCTGACCCTGTCTGGTGAGGAGCGCAAGTCTACCGAATCGGAAAAGTTTGGCGAAAGCGAATCAAAACGCATTTGCCGACAAATCACCAAGGAGACGGGCGCCCAAATTGAGATTGTTAGCAACAAGAATCAATCTTTGACTTTCTTGATCACGGGCAAGCAGAGCCAACTGTTGGATGCACGCCGCCGTATACTCATGAGTTTCTCCACTCAGGCCAGCCGCCAGGTGACCATACCACGTGAACACTATCGCGTTATACTCGGCAAGGGTGGCCAAAGGCTGCGCGATTTGGAGCGCCTGACCTCGACCAGGATTAACATACCCAGCCAGGGCGATGAGAGTGAGTTCATTACCATAGCCGGCACCAAGGAGGGCATTGAGAAGGCCGAGCAGGAGATCCGTCAACTGTCCGCCGAGCAATACAAAAAGTCATCGGATCGCACGTCTGTGCCCAAAATCTATCATCCGTTTATTGTGGGGCCATACAGTGAGAATCTGAATAAGCTGCAGGAGGAGACGGGCGCCAAAATCAATGTGCCACCCCAGCAGGTGCAGAAGGATGAGATTATCATTTCGGGCGAAAAGGATGCGGTGGCAGCGGCCAAGGCCAAAGTGGAGGCCATCTACAAGGAGATGGAGAAGAAGTGCTCCACCGTCAGTGTTGAGGTGGCCAAGCCACAGCATCGCTATGTGATTGGACCCAAGGGTTCGACCATTGCCGAAATCCTGCAGCTTACTGGCGTCAGCGTGGAGATGCCACCGAATGATTCCACCTCGGAGACCATCACACTGCGTGGCCCTCAGGTGGCGCTGGGTAATGCTCTAACTGTGGTCTACCAGAAGGCCAATTCGGTCAAGTCGGTGGAGATCAATGCTCCGCACTGGATACACAAGTATGTCATCGGACGCAAGGGTGCCAACATGAAGCAGCTGGAGGAGGATTGCCCCAATGTGAATGTTAATTGTCTGGAGGATAAGATCAAGCTGGAAGGTGACCCAGAGAATGTGGACAAGGCTGTCTCCTATCTGACCGAGATTATACGCAACTACGAGGAGAACTTCACCTATGAGGTGATGACCGTCAATCCTTCGTACTACAAGCATATCATTGGCAAGGCTGGCGCCAATGTGAATCGCCTGAAGGATGAGCTCAAGGTCAACATTAACATTGAGGAGCGCGAGGGTCAGAACAACATACGCATCGAGGGACCCAAGGAGGGTGTCCGTCTGGCTCAGCTTGAATTACAAGAAAAAATCGACAAACTGGAAAATGAAAAATCAAAGGATGTGATTATCGATCGCCGCCTGCATCGCTCCATTATTGGTGCCAAGGGTGAGAAGATACGGGAGGTTAAAGGATCGCTATCGTCAGGTGACCATTACCATACCCACGCCGCAGGAGAACACGGATATTGTCAAGTTGCGCGGCCCCAAGGAGGATGTGGATAAATGCCACAAGGATTTGCTGAAGCTGGTCAAGGAAATACAGGAGTCATCGCACATCATTGAGGTGCCCATTTTCAAGCAGTTCCACAAGTTTGTCATAGGCAAGGGTGGCGCCAACATCAAGAAGATACGCGACGAGACGCAAACGAAAATCGATTTGCCCGCCGAAGGTGATACCAATGAGGTGATTGTCATAACGGGCAAAAAGGAGAATGTGCTGGAGGCCAAGGAGCGCATACAGAAGATACAGAACGAACTCTCCGACATTGTCACCGAGGAGGTGCAAATCCCGCCCAAGTACTACAACTCCATTATAGGCACCGGTGGCAAACTGATTTCCTCCATTATGGAGGAGTGCGGCGGTGTATCCATCAAATTCCCCAATAGCGATTCCAAGAGCGATAAGGTAGGCATTCCCATATATTCCCTTGGACGATTCAACATATTATTCCTCTACAGGTCACCATACGCGGTCCCAAGGACGATGTGGAGAAGGCCAAGGCGCAATTGCTGGAGCTGGCCAATGAGCGACAGTTGGCCTCCTTTACCGCCGAGGTGCGGGCCAAGCAGCAGCATCATAAATTCCTTATTGGCAAAAATGGCGCCTCCATACGCAAGATACGCGATGCCACCGGAGCACGCATCATTTTCCCCTCCAACGAGGACACAGACAAGGAAGTCATTGTCATCATAGGCAAGGAGGATAGCGTCAAGAAGGCCAAGGAGCAACTGGAGGCCATTATCAAAGAGTGCGATGAAGTCACCGAGGGTGAGGTATCCGTTGAGCCCCGGCATCACAAGCATTTCGTGGCCAAGCGTGGTCTCATCTTGCATCGCATCTCGGAGGAGTGTGGCGGAGTGATGATCTCCTTCCCACGCCCGGGCACCAACTCGGACAAGGTGACGCTTAAGGGTGCCAAGGACTGCATTGAGGCGGCCAAGCAGCGCATTGAGGAGACGGTGGCCGATCTGGAGGCCCAGACCACCATTGAGGTGATTATACCCCAGCGTCAGCATCGCACCATTATGGGAGCCCGGGGCTTTAAGGTGCAGCAGGTGACGTCTGAGTTCGATGTGCAAATCAAGTTCCCCGATCGTGATGCCACCGAGCCCTTGGAAGGTTGGACCAACGGCGGCAGTGACGGCGGCTTGAACGGCGAGCGACAGGACGGTGAGGGCTCTGAAGTGGCGCCGGAGCCGGTGCGTCACTGCGATGTCATACGCATTACGGGACGCATCGAAAAGTGTGAGGCTGCCAAGCAGGCTTTGCTCGACCTCATACCCATCGAGGAGGAGCTGAATGTGCCCTTCGATTTGCATCGCACCATTATTGGGCCACGCGGTGCCAATGTGCGCCAGTTTATGTCCAAACATGATGTCCATGTCGAGCTGCCGCCCAGCGACCTCAAGTCTGACATTATCAAGGTCTCGGGCACACCAGCCCATGTGGCTGAGGCCAGGGAGGCGTTGGAGAAGATGATTGAAGACTTTGAAGCGGATCGGGCTGATCGTGAGCTGCGCTCATTTATACTGCAGGTGGATGTGGATACCGAGTATCACTCCAAACTGATTGGTCGCCATGGTGCGGTCATTAACAAGTTGCGTGCCGATCATGATGTGAACATCTCGTTGCCCAAACGGGATGATCCCAATCAGCGCATCATTTCCATTACCGGCTATCAGGCCAAGGCGGAGGCCGCCCGTGATGCCATCCTGGAGATAGTCGGTGAGCTGCAGACCATGCATCGTGAGGTCATTGAGATTGATTCGCGTGTCCACTCGCACATTATTGGCCATCGTGGACGCACCATACGCAAGATCATTGACGATTACAAGGTGGGTGTGACATAAACAAGGACATTTTTCATAGATGAAATGCTAATATTTTAATTATTTTGATAGGTGGACATTAAATTTCCCTCCTCCGATGATGCTCAAAACAATCCCAATGCCGTGACTATTATAGGCAAGGAGGATGATGTGGAGAATGCCAAGGATGTGCTATTAAGCATGGCCGAGGATTATGAACGGGATTATTTGGAGAATTCGCCACCATCGCCCCAGCCGCAAACTGTGGGCGCCTTCCTGACCGGCGCCGGCGCCAGCTCTGGTGGTGGTGGTGGTGCTGCTGCGTCTGCTGGTGGAGCCACTGAGAATGGTTTCATCATGAAGGATGCACCCTGGGAAAAGCAAAAGCAAGCCAAGAATCTAACTGCTCCAAACACTCAATCGCAGGAGGATTTCCCACATTTTGCTGCTGGTGGGGCTCCAGTGGCGGCCACACCCATCACCTCGGTGTGGGGACCCAAGAACTAAGGAGGAGCAGGAGAAGGAGGGGGTCAGCAGCAGGCGTGCGGACGTCTCTAGTGTCAAATGATATATATATAAATATATATATATATATATATAAACATGGTATAGGTTGTCCTCTCCTAGGAGCTTTTCTACAACGCAATTTGTGCAGGTTAAAAAAAAAAAGAAACAGAAAATGACAAAACAAAACAAAAACTATTTTTGTATAATTTGATACACACACACACTCACACACAGATACATGAAATTGCATTTAAACGGACACTTAATATTCTCGCGCCAAGTCCCCCGCCAGCTCCTACTCCCCCACCCCCTCTTACAAGCAACAACAACACTTAAATGCCAATTTTCTTTAACCATTTTTTTTTTCATTTCAATACACAAAAATATTCTAATTAGTTAAGCAGAAAGTTCAACAAATGTTTTGTTAAATGAATTGATGATAAATGATATTTAAAGAATTCAAAAAAAAAAAGAAAAACCGAAAAAAACGAAATAATCTTAAGCATAAAATGTTAATTATTTACTCTCTTGTCGCTGCTTTTTAATTATTATCTATGATTATACACACACACACATGAGTGCATGAGTTTAAAATTACGGTTTTTTTTTTCTTCAGTTGCTCCCTCAATTTTTCAGTTGAGAGAGCAACTTAACAAAAAAAAAAGAAGTGAGCAAAGAGAACACCCAACACACTCACACTCACACTCACACCTCCTTTGTCTTCTTACCCAAGATTAGTTAATATTACTTTTGTGGAAAGTGAATGTTCTTAAACGTTAAAACAAAAAAAATTGTATATTATGGAAGAAGAAGAATTGATAAAATGGATATGGAAATTGTTTTGGAAAAATTATTATGTCTTTTTCCGCACGCCTGCTTCTGCTCCACACACACACACACACACACAAACACATTTCGAAATGAATACAAAAACATTTTAATTTTGTGCAATCCTTTTTGATTTATATTAAATTGTTTTCGACTTATAACTATATATTTTTCCTTTATACCAATATCTGAAAGTTGAAACACAAACAGAAAAGTATGAGAAATAATAAAAATTTACATTTTTTACTATTACTATTCAAAAAAAAAAAAAAAAAAAAAAAAAAAAAAAAACATAAAACCAATAAAAAACGTAAACAAATCATATATAAATATATATATATATATATTTTTTAAATGCTTTTTCTTTTCGACTTTTGTTCTGTTGTACTCTCTTACTTTGGCGAAAAAGAAAACAAAAAAAAAACCAAAACAAAACAAAAAAAAAAGAAACACCAAGAAAAACAGACCTGATATTGTAAATTTTTAAAAATATACATACATATTTACAACAACAACAACTGCATTAGTAACTCTTAAGAAAATGAAGATAATGATGATGACAAATTGTATATATTTTCCTATATTAACAAATGATATGCGAAGCGTAATATGTTCACTCACGACTCCCCTTTTTTTATGATTATGTATGTGTGTATGTATTATTTCTTTTGAAATATAAAAGTTTTAAATTGTAACGTTTGTTTGTTGGGGATTTTGGCAACTCTGTCTCTGACATATCGATAGTATGCAAATTATCGATAGCTTTTTGACTGTCTGGCAACTCTAGCAATCAGACATTTGGCCAAGAAAATAAAGCTAAAGACAAGTGTTAAACAAAATTTGAGTTAAAAAGCAGCAGCAGCCACAAATCAAAACAACAAACAAAGCCACCATGGAGGATCGTAAGTGTGCCGCAATTAGTGTTAAGTGGAAATTGTAGGTGTTTCTTTGGTACTTGGGGGGGGGAGGGGACATGCCGATAGCGGCCAGGTTTTTTTTTTTTTTTTTTTTTGCTTATTGAGACATCTTGGGTTAGCAGCGTAGCCAATTAGTCGGCAAATTAGGCAGGCTTGAGGCTGTTTAAGCTGACAAAGACACAGTTTGTGGTTTAGTGCAGATTTGAAGTCGTTGGGCCGCCGCAGGAAATTTTAGATGAGTCATGTTTGCCGCCGTCGCCGCCGCCGCCGCCGCCACCGCATGCAGCGTTGGCAAACGAAACAAAAGAAAGAAGGCATTTCTCCTGCAGCTACTAGACGTGTGGGAGTAAATGGCAAATCAACTGGGCAGATGTAAACAAATTTTAAAATAGGCAAATACGTGGCTAGAATTTGTGCAAAATCGGGTAGGAAGGGGAGGAAGGAGGAGCCTTTTTTCTTGATTCCGATTCAATGGAATTTCTTCCACTTGTTGATCAAACATTTTTTTTAATGTTTGTGGCAGCCACAAACCAGATTGTAACCATTGTGGCAAGGGCGTAGACAGTTGGGGGGACAGCAATTTCATATATTGTAGGGCAAGCCCCCCTCCCCCTTGCCTGGCTACGCCCCTGCCTCTTCGTTAACTTGGCCCATGGCTTTGTTTTGTGCTCCATCTTCGGCTGCTCAACTTTAGTTTAAGTTTTGCTGCGAAACGATCACGTCGCATAGAAGAGAGGCTGACGCTGCTGCGCAAGCTTATAAGTGAACGGGAAGGGGGGCGGCGGGAAACTAGAGAGGAAAACGCTTTCAAACATGAAGAAAACTCTGTGTATAGCTCAGCAGAAACAACAAATTGGCTCTAAAAATGTGAGCTTAGCCCAGTGAATGCCACGTTCAAAAAAATAGAAAGTATGAGCGAATCAGAACCCGTTAGCTTGGAGTTCATTGAGGACTCTTATCTGCCGCCGCGCATTGATGATATCACCCATACGCCTTCGCTGGATCAAGTCGAGGAGGAGGAGCAGTATGAACCAGAAGCAGCAGCAGAAGATTGGAGCAGTGAAACTGAATTGTATTTGCGTAATTTGACCCTGGATGATATATTCTATGATGTGGATTCAGATTATGCCAATTCATTGGAATTGCAGGCTGAGGAAACGGAGTTTTTGACCCCCCAGCCCAACTCCCCTCGTTGTCATTGGCCAAACGGTTTCGCTTAAAGTTCTTAACCAAACGCTCGATGCGTGATATTAAGGTCACGTTTATAGATTTCTCTAAACCATATTTGGCCAAACTATCGAACAAAGAAAACTATACAAAATTTCTTCAAGGAAAAGGTATTTACTTTATTTTGTTTAATGGGGGCATTCAGTAGGTTCTATTCTATATACTAATCCACATTTTTCCACATTTGTTTTTTAATGCCTGCCCCCTGTTTTGCTTCAAAACAGTTTGTGAGTATAAATTAAACTCAAGTTAATCAATTTATTTAATTCCCAACAATTCGAACAAAAGCCTTTGAGGATATTACATTCAAAGGAGGTACATAAAAGTCAACCCCACTGAACACTTTCCCAACAAAAAAAAAAACTAGATCGTTCCGTATAACTTTACTTAAAATCTTTTGTTTTTGTTTATACAGATAATACTGCTAATCTCACGGAGCCCTCATCTCCGGCTAATTCGGTGGCCTCTGCCGAAATTGCTGCCGAATTTGCAGCCTTAACCGTTGAGGAGAAGGAGCAAAGACGTGCCGAATGGAGTCAGGCAAGCATCATCATCATATTTTAATGAGAAAGAAGAAATATAATTTTGCTTTTTTTTTGTAGGAACTGGCTCGCGTGGAGGAGGAAATCAATACGCTGCGCACTGTTTTGGCCTCCAAGACACGTCATGCCTCGGATCTCAAGCGTAAGCTGGGCATAACCGTATGGAAGGAGCTAACAGATGATATGAATCAGGGCGTAAAGAACATCAAAGAGAGCACTGTGTAAGATAAATGAAATATTGACATGATTTTTGATCAAATTAACGCCAGTCGAGAGAGCAGATATAGGCAAAATCAATATCCTTGCGGTTCGGCAGTGGAATTTCGTCCACCATGAAACTCTCGAAATCAATATTTCACGGTGTAATCTGAAGGAGCATTAGCCCTGTAATATTTAGCCAACTTTCGCATATTTGCTTTATAAACTATAAGAGAACGAAAGTTGATTTTTCACGTCAACAACAATCAGCTGTAAAAACAAAACTAAGTGATGCACTCTGGCGGTCAAGGAGGTTACATTTCACCCCCTCTTATATTCTATGTTGGAAAAAAAATTTTTTACAATAAAAAAATTTATATTTATTTTTTTGGTTTATTGTATTTTAATTAATAAAAGATAAAGAAAAGATATATATATATATAAGGTAGAATAGGTCATAAAAAGGAAAAAAAGTACATTTCATATTAAGGTTTAGAAAATAAAAATAAAACTTAAAAATTTGAGTGGACAAAAGTATTTTGATAATATAATGTTTCTTAGAAAATCAAATAAATTAAAAAGAATTACCAAAATTTATAGAAATGTTAATGAAAAATGTAGCCCCTTTTGGCGTCTATTACTTTTTGTAAACGTCCAGGAAGAGACTAAATTAAGAAGGGCTTCTAAGGGAAATATCCTTCCAAAGTTCTTGAACCTCAGCAATTGTCTCTTCGCGCGTTCTTGTTAGACTTGAACATCTTCTACGTTTTATATAAGCCCACACATTTTCGATTATATTAAAATCGGGACTTGGGGTGGCCAATCTAATAAATTGACGTCCAAATCCCTTAAGAAATTCATTATCATTGTGGCTTTGTGACAAGGAGCATTATCCTGTTGCAGGATAAAGTCTTGTCCGATAAGCCTGTCACCGGAGGTGAATGCGTGATCATTTAGGACATGTAAATACTGTCCTTTATTCATTGTGCCAATAATTGGTATCAAATCGCCGATCCCTTTAAAACAAACACATCCCAAAACATAACAGACCCTCCACCATGTGCAATTCGTTCGCATACTGGTCTTAGTTTTGAACGTGGGTTTTTGGGTAATCTACAAAATATTTTATTTTTTGAGCCATGATACTCAAATGTAAGATGTAAAAAGATTGAGGCTTGTGCACAAATGTTTTAGCAAATGTTAAACGCTTTATCTTATTTTTTGGCGATATAAAAGGTATCGGACGGGCTACATAAGTAGCAAAGTTAGCCTCCTTCAACCTTCTTTCAACCGTTTTTCTGCTTATTGCCATACCGTAATCCTTATTAACTTCAATTGAAACAGCCTTTGGAGTAATTAAAACATCCTTCTTAAATTTTCCAAGGATAATGCGATCCTGTCCTGGTGTAGTTTTCCGTGGTCTGCCTGCTCTGGCCAAATTATCCGTTGAATTTGTTTTTTTTTTTTCCTTGTTGATTTGGTAATAAACAGTTTGCCGCGGTATTTTATAAAGTTTACTGAGGTTTTGAACCGAAATACCTGCGTTGTATTTTATTACCATTTCGTTACGCAGTTTTTGGCTTTAGTTCATGAGTTTTGGGCATATTTTTAGAAAAAAATGATGAATTATTGAATTGTATCGTAGAAATTATTAAATAGTCAATTTACGTTTATACTTGCTTTACAAATGGCAAACAGATGTGTTCAGCAAGCACGAGGCATAAATAAGAATTTAAATGGAAGGAATTTTAGGGTCTTTTTAAAGAAGAAATTATTTCCTTTTTTTTTTTTAAATAATTGGGTTTTTTTGGGGAAACGTAATTACCCGGGAAGCATTGGTTGATGCTTTGTCAAAATATTTATGGCCACCATTGTATCAATGAAATTAAAAACCACGTGCTGAGAACCTATTGTTTTTTTTTGGTGTGTTTTATTGTTGGTTTTATATATTTTTATAATTTGATATGGTTTAAAAATTTATATTAATAGTACCTGGCCGCCGTTTTTCTCCCCTTTTTTTTTTTTTTTTTGGTGTTAGACGAAAAAATTTTTTTTTTTCTCCTCTCTGCTTACGAAAGGGGGGGACCCCTTATTATTTTAGGAAAATCGAGCAAGAAAGAAACCATCATATATTGGCAACTTTAATTTGTATGAAATCTTAGTATATTATTTATCATTTCTAACCTGGCTTTTGTATTTTATTTTTTTGTTATAATGCTACAACCAAATTGTATTTAATTTAGTTTCCAATCGGTGGAGCAAGGTGTGGGCACCTTTACTAAGGCCGTACATGAGGCACCCCTGTAAGTGTAATAACTCTGTGTGTGTGATGGTTAGACCTAAATACCAACTAACGCTGTCTGTTCACATCCTTCCACTTTTAACCCCCGAAACTTTTCTCACTACAAAAACTATCTGTGCCTTACTTTGAACTAATTTTTGGTATACTTTTCTGTTTTTTTAGATTCCAACGCACCGAATCCGTGCTCAAGTCAACGGGCGAGAAAACCGCTTCGGTATTTAGCAGCATCACCGGCGGCATTACCTCGAAACTGTCACAAATGAAAAACTCCGAGTCGATGCGTTCTATTGAAGCTTCTGTTGGCTCTGCCTATGAGAACGTTAAAGTAAGCTATGAACACAACAATTTTATGTGCCAATCCCATGCGGTAACTACTATTTTATTATATATATATATATTTGAATAATTTAAAACATTTATCATCCACTAACAAAATGGGTTAATTTGCATGCCCGGTCAATGCTTGATTTCGTTTGAATTATTCCTTTCTTCTTCTACACACTTTGTATGGTTTTCTATTCTATATAAATATTGTAGACCAAGGTGACATCACGTTCGGGTTCGGTATCCAGTTTCCCAGATGCTCTTGATGAGAACCAAACATCATCGGGCCTCAATTCACCCACAACAGACTCTCTTACAAAATAAACATTCTCGAAGTGGAACATGCGCATCAAATAATCAAAACAACAAAAAACACACTAATAACTTATTTAACTAAACACCAAGATCAGAATTTATTTATACAAGAAACAAGTACTATGTGTGTTATAATGATAATAATTAACCAACCATGGAAAACTTACTGCATTCTGATTTGTTTATTTTGAACATTTTGATGAATATTGTATAACAATTTTTTGTTTGTTGTTTTCAATCACTTTTTTTTTCTTCTTTAGGCTTTGAGTCGCGTGATTAGATGGCGTAACTGATACAAAAATGATAATTCCAAAATAAAAATTTAAATTTAAACAAATCATTTAATGAACACAGAGCTTGCAGGCTACATTTGCTAATTTTAAGAGTAAGGCTCCACCTACACAATGTAAAAAACACACACACACACACAAACACAATTGATATGTTGCTACCACACACACTTGGTCTAAGATTTGCTATATGTGTATAATGAAAAATCTTGAAATAAATGCAAAATTTTTTGTGACCCCCCTCAAAAAGGATGGTTGGAGTTTTAATGTGAAAAGAAAGTCCTTCGGAATGGAATCATTTTAAACCCAATTTGGTCCTGATTCTGGCCAGGATATGGAAGCTATGGCCTATTTTAGTTTAAGACTCGGATGTTCGAAGGATAATCCAGGATCTAGCACATCCTTTAAGTCCTTCAAATGACTCCGTAATGGCGTATTTTGAAAGTCCTTCGGAATAGAATCATTTTAAGCCCAATTTGGTCCTGATCCTGGCCAGGGTATGGAAGCTATGGCCTATTTTAGTTTAAGACTCGGATGTTCGAAGGATAATCCAGGATCTAGCACATCCTTTAAGTCCTTCAAATGACTCCGTAATGGCGTATTTTGTAAATTAAGGATCATCTTAGTTTTTAGGCCATATCTTGCCTATATCCTGCCGCAGGACATCGGGACTTGTCTTTTTCGAGTCCTGGAGACAATTCTGATCGATTGGCATCAAAAAATCAAAAAAAAATTTTCGGATTGGCAACGCAAAAAAATGGTCAAAAACACAAAATCCTTAATATCTCAGCTCCCCGCAGGACTATTTACATGTCCTTTGGCCAGCAATTACATCTCACAAAAAGAATCATTTTGCCACCAATTTGGTCCTGATCCTGGCCAGGATATGGGAGCTATGACCTATTTAAGTTTCAGAGAAAAGTCCTTAAAACTCGGCTGTTTCAAGGATAATCCAGGATCTAGTGATGCCATCGACTGCTAATTTACAAGGACTATTTCCTGGCCAAAGCGCATCCTTATGGTCCTTCAAATTACCGAGTAAAAGCTTATTTTGTGATTCAAGGATAATATTAGAAACAAGACCATATATTGCTTATATCCTGTCGCAGGACATCGGGACTCGGTTTTTTCGAGTCCTGGAGACAATTCTGATCGATTGGCATCAAAAAATCAAAAAAAATTTTCGGATTGGCAACGCAAAAAAATTGTCAAAAACACAAAATCCCTAATATCTCAGCTCCCCGCAGGACTATTTACATGTCCTTTGGCCAGCAATTACATCTCACAAAAAGAATCATTTTGCCACCAATTTGGTCCTGATCCTGGCCAGGATATGGCAGCTATAGCCTATTTAAGTTTTAGGACAAAAGTCCTTAAAACTCGGCTCCTGTAAGGATAATCCAGGATTTGTTGATGCCATCCGCTTCTAATTCTCAAGGACTATCATCTGGCCAAAGGACATCTTTGTAGTCCTTCAAATGGTCGAGCTATAGCAGTTTTTGTCATTTTTTTTACGTTTTTTCGAAATTTTAGATGATTAATTAATCATGCCAAAATCAGGCCAAAATCATGAAAAAATCACCCCCATATTTTTTGATGCCAATCGATCAGAATTGTGCCCAGGATTCGAAAAAACCAAGTCCCGAGGTCCTGCGGCAGGATATAAGCCAATTAAAGATTATCCTTAAATCACTAAAACAGCTGCGGCTGGCATATATATATATGAAATTAGTGCGGCATACTTGCAGGCTGTCACGTCTTTTGAGCCGCCAAAAAAAATAAAAATTTTTGCTGCATTTCCACTTGCTGTTGGTTTATGTTCGCCTATTAGTTTTTTTAAGTTAAATTATTTTGTCATTTTTACCAAAATGGCCAGAAAAATTGCCCAAAATCGTTCGAAATGATCAGGCAAACATAAACTGATAGGAGGGGGACATTGCAATTTTATTTTGGTGCAGCAAGAAAGTGTGGCATACTTGTAGGCTAAATTTATTTTGGTACAGCAAATAAGTGTGGCATACTTGTAAGCTGGTTTTGTTTTAAATGCCTCCTAAAAGCATGCTTCAAAAATTAAAATTCAACTAGTGGCTGTTATTTTTTGAAAAATACTCTTCTTGCCTTGCACTCGGTGCTGCTGTAACCCCCCAATAAAAAAAATGGTAAACAACTGAATTTATTCGTTTTTTAATGTTTAATATTTGTTTTTTCTTTGTCTTTGTTCAAATAGTTGCACATTTTCAAAATGTTGCACCAATTGAATACTTTACAATTTATTTTGACGACGAAAACATAAAGAAATTTATTGAAGTTCCTAAAGATGCACGTTCATCATCCAGATTTTAAGGGTTTCCGGTTTGCAGGCTTGATTTTAATTAAGTTTTGATGTTTTATTTAACCAGTTTGGTGGCATATTTGTGGTTTTATTCTTTGGCACAGTTTTTGCTGCAATTTAATTTTTTTGATTTGCATAAAATTAATTTCTCGTCTTTGGTTAGGCTAATTAATGCACCTTTTTTATGCGTTTGTTTAACTCTATATTATTTGATTCAATTTCCTCTCTATTTTTGCTGGCCTGTGGCAAGTTAATTGAAAGCAAAATGTGTGTGTGTGGGCACTGTGAAAGGTGTCACAGCGCATCAATTAAAGGGGCCTTTGTCCATTATTAAATTTTAATTAGCTGCATTGAGGGTTCTACAATTCTGCAAAGAGAAATACAAATATTTAATTTATTAAAAAATCAGTAAACAAAATTATCATATACATATACCTATTCCCATACCCCGGCAGACTTGCAAATGTGATTTATGGCTCATAAAAAATTCATAGATACTTTTGCCCCCTTAAACATTATTATTATGCCTGCTTGCTTGGGTTGACATTTCTTAAAAAGATGCTTTAAAATTCATCATGAATATTTACATATTTCCATTCAGACCACACAAAAAAAAGATGGCAAAACTTTTATAATTTGCCAAACAAATATAAATCCAAGTGACATTTTAATTAATTTATATGACTATTTTCTTGTTAATAGTTTTGTGTTGATTTTGTGTTTAGCATGTACATACACAACTACAGCCCACACCCCCCACTTGGAGACGCCCACACACACACATTGTAAGGTAAACTGAAGAAACGGTTAGAGAAACACGACACACAAATCAATTTGCATAAGGATAAAACTTTGTAACTTTGGGCATACAGAAAACTTTACTTTATATTTTTGGTAAGGCATTGTGTGTGGGTGTAGATTGTGTGTGTGTGTGTGTGTGTGTACAGCAGCGTAGCTAAGCATAATCTATGAGAAGGGTTTGTGTTGGGGGGGAAAAGGTTTTACAATTCTAAAAATGTAATTCTTAAGAGCTCACTGACTGAACGACTGACTGACAATCTACGCACAGGCTAAGTGGCAAATGCTTGTGAGCTAATTGTGAGCATCGCCTGCAAATGAAGTTTGATTTCTAAGCTCTTTGTTGAATCCTGCAATAACTCAATCCTCAATGTCGAAAGATGGAAATGGGTTGGGGTTCTGAGTCAAATTATGTCATATTCGTTTTGTAAAATGTGCACTAGGCAACATGGTCCAGTTTAAAAAATCGCAAAATTATTTGAGATCATTTATTTTATAGCTAGGGAATAGTTCTTTACGATAATATCAAGAGGGTTCACCATAAACTTATACGTTGCCCCCAAAATATGGCTTCAAACTGGGAATCAAACCGAATCGAATTTCGGTTCCGGTTCTTTATGTATCATAATGTTTCGGTAAAGGTTCTGTTTAGGTTCTGTGTTTATTTCGGTTGTTCCGTACCGGTACCTTGGTTTTTATTTCGGTAAGTACGTCGGTATGTACCCAGTATACTTTAAAAATTTCTTTAATCGAAGATATAATTATAATAGAACGGGTAGCAACCTGCACAACAAAAGTCGTTATAAAGAAGGAAAAAACAAATAATCTTACCCGGGCAAAAAGCCCTAATATTTCTTGAGTAACTGGAAGAGCAATTTGATATCTGATGGAGTGTCAAATACACAGAATGCAGATCATTTTACCGATCAAAATTTATCCCTGCTTTTAGGTCAATCCCATTTGGTCCAACTTTTAAAAGGATAAAATTAATAAAGGATAAATTAATAATATTTGGAAATTATTGAACCAAAATAGATGCAAAAAAATAGGATAACATTTTTATTTTTATGAAAATTTCAGTATATACCATATGGTCCCTTAACCTAACATTTGTAAGTTTTTGCCAAAGTTTACCTTGCGTTTCACCCTGAGGAAATCTATGATTGAAGTAATAAAACTGAAAGACACAAAAAACTCAGAACCGAAACTGTACTACAATGTTTCGGTTCTTAAAATTCCGCGGGTCATTTCGGTTCCAAAAATAAGGTTCGAAATACCGGTACGCAAAAAATAAATTTTAGGATCCGGTTACGGTTCTGGTTCTGGAGTTTCAATCTGTTCTTTTCGGTATACGGTTCCGGTCGGGTTCCGGTTTGACAACCTGCTCCAAAGTCATTTTTATCAGCTTTGTGCTCAAATTACCACAAGAAAATCATCTAAAATCAACACCATTCCTTCTTTAAACTGAAAAAAGTTGAATTTTGTTGCCTAGTGTAATTCTTCAATTTGGGAAAATTCAACCCCAAGCTCGAAAAATGTAGGCTGGTGGAGTTTTAAGCCAATCTATGTTATATTAAGTAAGTAAGAATTGAAAAACTGCACTAGACAACATGGTCCAGTTTATAGAAGCCAATGGTGCAATATCACAGATTTTAGTTTAACACACTAAAATCATTTATAATTATCACCATTCCTTCTTGAAACTGAAAAAAGTTGAATTTTGTTGCCTAGTGTAATACACTTTTAACAACCAAAGTCGTAAAATAAAAGAAGGGGTTGGTTGTAACTAAAAAGTTTGAAAAATCAAAATGGATTTTGCTGAAGTTGTAAAAAAGAAGGCAAAGCTAACTTCGACTGTGCCGAAGTTTTAATACACTTGAAAAACTTTACTCCAACTGATTTAACCGGAAAATATATATAGGAGATAGAACAGATATGGGATCCGCAGAACAGTCTGCCAGCGAAAATTAAAAGTTCATTAAAAGTTTTATCTAACTTGATTTGAAAAGTAAATATGCAAAATATTTTTAATTAACGGTTTAAAGCTTTCTAGTACGATAGCGTATATAGGCTAGTACTTTACGTTTTGCCGTTTTTTTTTTTACAGCTCTCAGCTCAATTCTCTTTTCGCAAAGTTCGCTACAATAAAATTGATTTTTTGTTGCGTCGAATCATTTAGAAAAATTTTCTTCACCAAAAAATTGGCAAACGAAATTTGCAACGTAACGTCTGTAACGTCGTCAGATATAAAAAAAGCTAATGCAAAAGAACGAGAAATGATTTTTATATTTGGTAAATTGGAAAGTAAACTTATATTATTCTAAAAGCAACTGGAAAAAGTTTCATACATAAAGAGTTGTCTCAATTCGCAGAGTTTTGCAATTTTGTTATCAAGTCAAAACCCACTTCCGTTTTTAAGTAATCTCGTCAGGGCATATTTTAACTGATTCTTTGAATCCTCGGTCGATTCTTGTAATTTTTTTTAAATAAAGTACTATACTACTAAAATTAAAAAAATTTTTAAAACTTTTTCATTTTTCTTTTTATATTTTATAGAATGCCGTCACGTCAGAAAAGAAATGCCCATATTTAAAATTTTAAAATCATTGATAATCAAAATTTGAAACCTTAAAAAAACAGTTTTCTTAGTAAAACACATTTTCCGACCGATCTTTCCTATGGCAGCTATATGCTATAGTCATCCGATTTTGATAATTTTTTCCAAAATTATGTGAAAGCATATAAAACTAATATATACCAAGATTGGGGACGCTACGATGGAAAACAAAAAAGTTTTCTCACTAGAAGTAGTTTTTGACCGACCGTTTATATGGCAGCTATATGTATAGTCATCCGATTTTGATACATTTTTCCAGAAATTGTGTGGAATCATATAAAACTAATATATACCACGATTGGTGACGCTAGAAGAAAAACAAAAAGTTTTCTCCACTAAAATTTATTTTCTGACCGACCGTTCCTATGGCAGCTATATGCTATAGTCATCCGATTTTTGATAAATTTTTTCAGAATTATGTGAAAGCATATAAAACTAATATATACCAAGATTAGTGAATCTACGATGGAAAACAAAAGTTTTTCTAACAAGAACTATTTTTGACCGATCGTTCCTGATATATAAAGTTATGACCCCGATCTGGCCGGTTCCGACATATTAGTTGCGTGCAGTAAAAGAAGACTCTGTGCAAAATTTCCAGCTCGATAGCTTTAAAACTGAGAGACTAGTTGGTTAGGGACACGCCGACGGAATTGAACTCAGCTCTCGTCCTGATCAAGAAATATATAGTTTATGTGGTCGGAAATGAATATTTCTATGCGTTACAAACTTCTGGGCAAAATTAATATACACTTTTCAAGTGTATAAAAATGGGTTTTTGAAAAATCCAGAATTCGATTTTGAAATATGAAAGCATTAAAAATGTTGATAAATGAAAGCTTCTAAAAAATTAGCCCATTACTTCTAGAGTAGAGCTTCCCCAAATTTGAGTTTTTCCCTCAATTCATACAGATGAATTTTTATCAATGTTTTGCCTAACCAGCCCCCTCTTCCCCTGGGTCTGTGTGTGTGTGTGTGTGTGCATGGTTTAAATTTGAAATTCAAATTTATGAAACTGCACTAGAAAAATGTTGATTTTGCTTTAGGACTAGACTAATTCCATGTACAATGTACAATGGTGCTGGCTCCCATCCATCCAACCATCCATCCATCTGCCTGTCAGTCATGGAAAATGTTGTGGTCGTTGCTTTTGATGCTTTAACAATTAGATAAGCATACTTTTTGGGGCCGCACACATGCAAAAGTTCGTATTTTTTTAGTTCCAGCTTTTATGTGGTTGCAAAATTTTGAAAGTCGTTCAACTGGAATCAAGTTGTTAGCACAATTAGTGTGGGCCGGGGGGGTTTGGGGGGGGTCCTTTCATTATCAAAACGTGACTGAATATTTAAGTCAAATTAATTGCCCGACAGGCAAAATGCTGCCTCGATAAGGAGTTACTTTATTTTTATAATTTTATAATAGCCAGAAAAATTGTTTTGTTTGTTTTTCGCTTTGGATTGAAAATTTTAATTATAAAAAGTTTTGGAAACATGGGCCATAAATGAGGTTTTCCGGTTAAGAGAGCGAGAGAGAGAGGTCAACAATGTTGAACAATAAAGTTTAATGAATTACAATTTACGCCAAAGGAAACGAGAATGGGGCAGCAGTTGGTAGAGTCAGCAAAAAAAAAAGCAAAGTTAAAAAGGAAATGAAAATATGTCGACGGAAATGAGCATTGACGCCGCCGATTGCCTTGGCTGAGACTCAACTGGGGCTCTGGTCAAGCTGTGGAGCGGGGCAGGTTACCATTTCATCATTGTCAAACGAAACGTTGGCCAAGACATTCGGCAAACAATAAATATTGTCAACAATTTGTATATTTATTTCGTGTCGTCCCTTTTTTGTTGCCTTTGGAAATGGCAAATATTTGCTCACGCTTTAAGTTCCAAAGCAGGAAATCGTTGCCACTGGGCAAGCCCTTCGGGGCAATAAATTATCATCATCAGCAAATGGCAATGTGGTTCCTTTGGCACCCCTCTCCCCTCCCGCCCTCAGCTGCGAACTGCGTTTACAATTTCCAATTGCCATCCGGCCCTGGCCAGAACCCGATTCCCTGTCTCCGTTCCCAAGAGGCGGCCTCTTGGCCACGTAGGTAATGCGGCATTAATTAAATCAAGCATCATTAAGCAGCGGCTGCCGTGGCAATTGCCTGGGCGTGTCCGCGTGGGCGTTGCGCGGTCGAAGAGTTTTATGGCATTGCATTTGGATTTGCAGTACGCACAGTCGTTGGAAGTTGTTCACCGGTGGTAGTTTCCCTCAAATATGCCAAACTTTAAGCAAAAATATGGGAGGGAAAACAAAAAACTTATTTGGGCTTCCTCAAATATCAGCAAAGTTTTTTGGGTAAGCAAATCAAATAAAAAGCAAAAAGTTGATGGAAGAATAAAAGACGAAAAAAATCAATGGAATATGGAAGGCAGAAGCAAACGCAGATGCTAAATATAAGAAAAAAGTAAGGAACGAGAAATGGAAGCACAGATCTCAGAGATGGTAAGAGTAGGGGTATGAAACATAAGCTTATTATGCTTGCAGGCAGATCAAGTTTATTTTGAAAAAAAAAACAACTCATATTTCCCCCAATTTTTAAGATAGATTATTCAAACCTTCTAATTGGGTGGCGTTCTTTCAGATCACCAGAACATTGTAGTGACTTTCAGCCGGAAATCCTTGCTATCAAGAAAGCTCTAATATGTGCACAATACTTAACTCAGAAGCTGAGTACAATAAGCCTTTTCTCTGATAGCCAAGAACCCATTAAAGCCCTTCGGTATCGGTAAATAATAGTCGTACATCTCTTTAAAAGATGTCAGTCTGACCTAAGCCTAGGGATGCTGGAAATAGTATCGATATATCGAATATCGATATTTCGGTCTAATAAACGATATTATAATATCAGATATTTTACTAAAGCGATATATCTTATACCTAATATTTTTTTGGGATATTTTCGTCGATATTTTCGGCCATATTTTTAAGTTCTTAATTTCAAATGACACCTCAATTACCCCAAAAGTCCTGTTTATTCTTAATAAAAAGCTTTTTCTGATAAAAATTTATAAAAATCTAGATAGTATCGATTATTTTTCCAACAAAATATCAATATCGATCTCTTATTAATTCCGATCGATCGGTTTTGGAAACGAGAACAGGCCAGATTATTATTTAGCATACTTTTAGGGAGGCCCTGTTAAATTGACATTTGAAAAACACTCCATGTAAATATCATATTAAACGCAAGAGGAAAAGTAGGCTACGTAAATTACCTAGAAATATATCATTGATCAGGAGCAAGTTCTTCTGCTGAACACGGCCACTGAGACTTGTGCAAAAGCTTCTGGCACGAGAAAGAAGTTGAATCTGTATCACACTTATTTTGCTCGTGTCCTGCTTTCCTAATTATCTGTTTTCTGAGATTTCAGCTATACCTGTAAAATTTATCACACGATTCATAAAGGCATATGGACAGACCTAGCCCCTAAAAAGGGCGTAAACAATTTATTTTCTTTTCTATTTGCCTTAACACCTATTTATTTTGTATAACTATAAATGGACGATGGACGAATGCACAGTTTAAAGTATGACGCTACCATAACCGACTCGTTTAAATAGATAATTATGAGATCAAATAAAGTTAGCATACTTTTATGGGCATTTATCGTGGTAAATTTTGTGAGTATAAACGAAGTAATATTCACGATGATTAACTTTAACACGCACAAATCACGCAAGGATCACGAATATACACGCACGAAAGTCTGTGTTTTATCACGTTCACATCGTGACATGTCGTTAAAATTTACGTCTCGCACGCACCTCTAGTTTATACCACCAAGAACCATATGAAACTGAAGGAATGGACGAGCTTCAAGTCTGCAACCGGCCAATTTAAAGGGCATTTTCATTTTTCTAAACCAAATATTGAGTAAGTCCCATGTGTTCTACCATCCCAAAATAACCTAAATCTGTAATCGAATAGCTCTTTTCTACCAAAACGATGATAACATGGGAGTGACTTTGAAATTTTCGAAAACATCATCCAAAAATATAAAAATGGAACCTTTTAACTTTCATCCGGATAAACTGGCCACACTTATTTTCAGATTTTAAAAAACACCATTGCAAAAATTTGAAGGGTTTGCCCGCTCATAAATTATAACAAGACTAACCTATTATTGATCCACGCTAGTACGTAATGAAAGTGGTGGGCAGTTTGTGTGACCCCACACTTAAAAGTTATCAGTTATATACAAACTTTGACCGATTTTCTTACTTGTATTTTAGAATAATTTTCAAGAGTTAGCGCCCAACTTTGCGTACAACGAATCCTTGTCGATTTATCTTTCTAATGTTCATCTTTAAAAGCTTTTTAGAAAACTTAAAGAAGTTGTCTTTATATTCATAAATTCTGATCTTTTCTGTTTGTAGTTTAAAAACAAACTAATTTGTCTTCTATTTAATTTCAGCCCCACTGTGTCCTGCAGTTTAATTGAAAAGAAAATAAAATAGATTTGTTTCCCCCGATTTCATTTCATTAGCTAAAGTGTAGTGGTAGTTGTTTTATGGCCCTGCTGCTGCTGCTGCTGCTGCTGGTGGCATTTGGCTCTAAACTGGTCATTTTAGTGTGTGTGTATTTTGTGCTCAATTGGCCATGGAGCAAATAAGGTAAAATGATTTTTCAATAAAGCTTGCATAAGTAGGAAGAAATGCTCTATATTTCTATCTCTAGTGGGAATCAGCTTTTGGTGCATTGTCTTTGCATTTGGCAGCTGGCCAAGTGCACAAGAACAAGAACAAGAAGAAGAGGAAGAACAAGAGGCCGAGCCATGGGGCGTCCTGCTGGAAGGTTAAATAACAGCACACACACACACACTGAGCCAGGCAGCAGCTTAGACTCGAAAGTCTTCTATTTATTGCAACCATTTTTCACTTTGTCGAGGATTTGGAGAGGCCAAGCTATTTTAAATTTCATTTGCTAAATGTTATTCGATTCGCATTCTCACATACTCCATTTTCCATTTGGCTATGAATTTTTTAATCAAGTTTTTGTTGCTGTTGGTTTTTCCATTTTTCAATTGTGTGTGTTTTTTTTAAAAAAAATATCAAATTTGCTGACCCCTTTTTCTTTTTGTTGTCTTTTTGCTCCAACCCACCGCATTTATTTTTGCAATAAACTGGTCAGTTGTTGCGGTTCCGCTCTGGTTATGGCACAAGTGGCATGCCCCACTCAACATTCAACCCACCCGCTTCAAACCAACCCTAAACCAACTTCAGGCCGGAAGAGCTTTTGCCAATTCAGCAAGCATTTTAGGTATTGGATAAAATGCAATTTGCCATTTTTGCATAAAAAAACTAACGATTTGTAGCGCTGGCAAGGATCACGCTCACTCAAATGGAAGTACACTTTTTTTTTTAGTTTTGTATAATTTAAAGTCCAACAAGATCTCTGTCCAGAGACACAAATACCACTAAAAGAGGAAAAAGTTGACTGTTTGTTGCTAGGCAGCGTGGGAGCAGGCCCATATTTTGCAAAACTAAAAAATCCAAAAAAAAATTTTTTTTCAAAGGTATAAGACCCTTTAGAAGGGTTTATTGAGTGCTTCCTCCTCCTCTCCAGCAAGGACTTTGCTCCACTAAAATGGCAATATCTGCAAAACTACTTCGAATTTTTTGAAAATGGTTTGAAGGGGATGAAAATGGAATGTCCAAGCTATAATAATAATGCAAAACTAAAAAATCAAAAAATTTAAAAATTTTTCAAAGGTATAAGACCCCTTAGAAGGGTTTATTGAGTGCTTCCTCCTCCTCTCCAGCAAGGTCTTTGCTCCACTAAAATGGCAATATCTGCTAAACTATGGATGAAAATGGAATGTCCAAGCTATAATAATAATGCAAAACTAAAAAATGAAAAAAATTAAAATTTTTTCAAAGGTATAAGACCCCTTAGAAGGGTTTATTGAGTGCTTCCTCCTCCTCTCCAGCAAGGACTTTGCTCCACTAAAATGGCAATATCTGCTAAACTACTTCGAATTTTTGAAAATGGTTTGAAGGGGATGAAAATGGAATGTCCAAGCTATAATAATAATAAAAAGCAAAAAAATAAAAAAATTAAAATTTTTCAAAGGTATAAGACCCCTTAGAAGGGTTTATTGAGTGCTTCCTCCAGCAAGAACTTTGCTCCACTAAAATGGCAATATCTGCTAAACTACTTCGAATTTTTGAAAATGGTTTGAAGGGGATGAAAATGGAATGTCCAAGCTATAATAATAATGCAAAACTAAAAAATCAAAAAATTAAAAATTTTTCAAAGGTATAAGACCCCTTAGAAGGGTTTATTGAGTGCTTCCTCCTCCTCTCCAGCAAGGACTTTGCTCCACTAAAATGGCAATATCTGCTAAACTACTTCGAATTTTTGAAAATGGTTTGAAGGGGATGAAAATGGAATGTCCAAGCTATAATAATAATGCAAAACTAAAAAATCAAAAAATTAAAAATTTTTTCAAAGGTATAAGACCCCTTAGAAGGGTTTATTGAGTGCTTCCTCCAGCAAGGACTTTGCTCCACTAAAATGGCAATATCTGCTAAACTACTTCGAATTTTTGAAAATGGTTTGAAGGGGATGAAAATGGAATGTCCAAGCTATAATAATAATGCAAAACTAAAAAATCAAAAAAATAAAATTTTTTCAAAGGTATAAGACCCCTTAGAAGGGTTTATTGAGTGCTTCCTCCTCCTCTCCAGCAAGGACTTTGCTCCACTAAAATGGCAATATCTGCTAAACTACTTCGAATTTTTGAAAATGGTTTGAAGGGGATGAAAATGGAATGTCCAAGCTATAATAATAATGCAAAACTAAAAAATCAAAAAATTAAAATTTTTTCAAAGGTATAAGACCCCTTAGAAGGGTTTATTGAGTGCTTCCTCTCCTCCAGCAAGGACTTTGCTCCACTAAAATGGCAATATCTGCTAAACTACTTCGAATTTTTGAAAATGGTTTGAAGGGGATGAAAATGGAATGTCCAAGCTATAATAATAATGCAAAACTAAAAAATCAAAAAATAAAAAATTTTTCAAAGGCATAAGACCCCCAAAAGGGTTTATTGAGTGCTTCCCTCCTCTGCCCAGCAAGGACTTTGCTCCACTAAAATGGCTATATCTGCTAAACTACTTTGAATTTTTGAAAATGGTTTGAAGGAGATGAAAATGGAATGTCCAAGCTATAATAATAAGGCAAAACCAAAAAAATCCCCCCCAAAAAATTTGTAAGCTACAGAAAACCCATTAATGTCGATATTTCCAAGCCTCTGAGTCGTTACTAAATATTTTTTCCTGCCTGTTACAAAAGTGAGTTCAACTGGCTGGTCAGCTCTTAAAGTAATTTTCTTCCCCCCCCAAAAGTCAGAGTCGTTACTAAAATTTTTGCCTGCCTGTTACAGCTTCTGCTGGTTCTTAAATTCCTTAACCTAAGCCCCTACTTTAACTTTAACACACACACACACTCACCTTGATTTACGTAAATGGCTCCACCTGCCTCTCCATGCCATTCCCATCCAACAAACTCAAATCGTTGAATGTTTCGCAATTTTGCAGAACTTGGCTGCTGGTTGCATTAATTAAATCAAAATCGATGGCCACTCGTTGCTGCCCGGGCTGGGCAACTCCCAGTTGTTGGCAATTTATGGTATAGCACATATCCGGTCTGGTTGTCAACATCATTTGCAGCTCCTCCTCCACGCTATAATCGTACTCATCAAACTCCTCATCCGAATAGCTTTCATCATCGTTATCGTCGCAATCGAAGTAGCCGCTCTGGATGAAAAAAGGAATTGAGGTTTCGACGACTTAAAGATGCAACCAACTAACTCACCTGACAGTCCAGGCAGCGACAATTATCACAGAGGCTGCAGCTCAGACCCAAAATGTCGGCCGCCTCCTGGTAGAGCTCAGCACTGGATTTGGCTTGTGGCTTATTGGTGGCACTCTTAGGCTGTTGCTGTTGTTGTTGTGGGTAAATGGTCAGCTTGTTGTTGTTATCATTATGCATGCTCCAATTGTTCAATTTATGCTGCTCGACGACTCCTGGCTCCTGATTGTTGTGCTGATTTTTCAAGTGCCTGCCCTGGCCCTGGCTCACTAATGTGGATGTGGTTGCCTCATTGCTGTTCGAAAGAGAGAGAAGAGAGAGAGAGAGAGAAGAGTGAGGTGGGGTTAGTTTGTTTTTGCTTCTGGTTGACTAAACTTAACGCTTATTAAATGGGTTGAGGAAAATGCAAATTAAACAGAAAACAGAAACAATTTCAATGCAATTTCAATTTAATATTAATTCAATTTCAATTCAAATTCAATAAAATTTCAATACAATTTCAATACAATTTCAATTCAATTTCAATTTAAATTAAATTTCCATTCTTTTTTAATTCTATTTCAATTCAATTTCCGGCACTGAAGTTTATAGATTTTCAAAAATAAAGAACAAAAACCTTTTGATAACATTTTTAATTAAATTGAATTTCAATTTAATTTTAATTCAATTTCAATTTAATTTCAATTCACTTTTAATTCAATTCAATTTCAATTCGATTTTAATTCACTTTCATTTCAATTTCAATTCATTTTTAGTTCAATTTTAATTAAATTTTAATTTAATTTCAATAAAATTTCAATTCAATTTTAATTTAATTTCAATACAATTTCAATACAATTTCAATACAATTTCAATACAATTTCAATTAAATTTTAATTGAATTTCAATTTAATTTCAATTTATTTCAATTCTATTTCAATTCAATTTCAATTCAATTTCATCATATTTCTATTCAATTTTATTTAATTTCAATTCAATTTTAATTCGACTTTAATTCAATTTCATTCAATTTCAATTCAATTTCAATACAATTTCAATATAATTTCAATACAATTCAATACAATTTCAATTAATTTCAATTGAATTTCAATTCAATTTCAATTCTATTTCAATTCTTTTCAATTCTTTTTTCAATTTCATCATTTTTCTTTTATTTTTCTTTAATTAAACTTCCCTATCCCACCCAAATTCAATTTTTATTTCAATATTTCATTTCTTATTTCTCCTCATTCCATTTCTTATTCAATTTATTCAATTTCTCATTTACATCAATTTCAATACAATTCAACAATTCATTACTTCCTTTATTTCAACTTTCAATCAATTTAATTCATTTCAATCATTTCTTCAATTTCAATTCAATTTCAATTCAATTTCAATTCAATTTCAATTCAATTTCAATTCAATTTCAATTCAATTTCAATTCAATTTCAATTCAATTTCAATTCAATTTCAATTCAATTTCAATTCAATTTCAATTCAATTTCAATTCAATTTCAATACAATTTCAATTCAATTTCAATTCAATTTCAATTCAATTTCAATTCAATTTCAATTCAATTTCAATTCAATTTCAATTCAATTTCAATTCAATTTCAAGACAATTTCAATAGTTTGTTTTTGCTTCTGGTTGACTAAACTTAACGCTTATTAAATTGAGGTTGAGGAAAATGCAAATTAAACAGAAAATGGAAAATAATTCTACAGTGGAACAAGCAATGGCTAAATTTGAAATATTTCTTCATACTGGAATATATAAAGTGGACTTTGATATTGATCAGAAACTTATTTAATTTTCATATTTATGCAATTTTTTGGCAAGCCCTCGTCTCTGTGGGGGTCACATCTTGATGGGCCATTTTCCTCCTCCAGCTAAATGCTTGTTTGTGGCGGCTTTTAAGCGCATTCAATTATGTGTCTGTGTGTTGTCAGGCCAAGAGACTTTGTTCAGCATGATGAAACTTTCTTGCATTGTTCATAAAGTCATAAGTTTTGATCACCATCGCTTAGCACGGCAAAGTTGTTCCACTTTCAGTCGCCGCTCCCCTTCCCCCCTCTCTCACTGTTTTCTCTATCTTGCAGCTCAGGCAGCCATTTGCGAAATTGAAAAATTAACGCGCTTGGGCATAAACATTAAACCAGGCGAAAGGCAGTGAAGCGCAAAGTAGTTCAAAGACTAAAAAGTTGATTAAAATGCAAACATATTGAAGTGCAATAATCATCAAATTTTGTGGGCCACCCCCTCACACGGGAACATAACTCATTTGACGATGTCAAAGTGCTTTGGTCCCTGTAAATTTTTCCATTAATTGCGAGGCGGGGTTTTTGTGCTTTGATTTATTAGCGCACGGGGGGCGCATTTAATTAGTAAACGCCAAGCGTTGGAAAAATGCACCCAGCCTTCATTTTTGTACCCCCTCCCCCCCTCCCCCACATTCATCAAGTTTGAGATGACTCCATACCCCCAGCCAACTTCGGTTTGCTAAATAACTTGCGGAATATTTTTGAGCAAAAGTTTTCCCGCTGCTCACTTTTCGCAAGTATTTGCATTTTCCCGTTGATAAGGCGCACTGTGGGTGGTGTCTGGCTTTTTAATGGTCCTGTCATTAGGCTGGAATTTGAATAAGTACGAGCGAGGCAAGGCAAAGGGTGCAGGAAACGGGTGGGTGGGTCATTTATTGTGGCCTGAACTTGAATTTGTTAGCTGGCCTCCAAATGGACTCTTTGAGTGTGGTCAGGTTTAATTCTACCACAATTTTTTTATAGAGTTTATTACTTCGATTTTGCGTTTTTTCCATAGCATACTTTTGGGAACAAAGAAAATGTTACCAATTTATTGGGTAAAAATAAACAGATATCATTTTAGAGTTACTTAGAAAAGACAGAAAAAGTGTAAGTGTTGCTCGGTAGCAAATTGACGTTAAGCTGCTTGCCTCGATGCGCGGACTTCGACTGACTTCTTGACAACCACCAGTGTGACAGTATGACAAACAATTGTCGAATGTGTTGAAAGTACTATTTAGCTCCTTCTCTGGGAAGTCACAGAAAGTAGGTAGAGTGCAAGAAACGAAAATAGTGAAGAGGGGGAAATTGGGAAATGAGAATAAAGAAGGGAACAAATTGAGCTAAGTTTACTTTTGTTACGCCAAAGAGTGGCCGATCTCTAAAACCGTAATCTATTGAAAATTATCAAGTAAGAAAATGTTCGGAAAATATTATGTTTTTTCAGTTGATCTTCAAACTCGGTTTGGATACAAAGTATCCGAGAAAACTGACACTTATTTTCCGGATTTTCCCAAGTTGTCGGAAAATTTTGTATGGAAATAGTTATTTTTCATACGAAAGTAAGCTAAATAGTTAGAAAATTTATCTAGGAAAGCATGAAGAGGGCAACCGTATATGATTCACAGGTTATACACAGCGGTCGTCCAAATCCCAAATCCTACCTAAACAAACTCCAAAGAGGTAAAAAGAACCCCCCCCCGGGAAAAAAAAATTACCCTTTTTTTTATTTTGGAACCAATACAAAAAAAAACTGTGCCATTCGGGCTCAACTCAACACCAAACGGGCTCAATAATGGGTTGATCCCGGTATATCAAATTATCCCGAGTCGCCCGATAAAAGTTCAAAAATTTAGCGCGCCCGAGAGAGATTTTTTTTTCTTATAAATTTGTGTATACATTAATAATTGTATATTTGGATTCACACTTAAGACTTCTTTAATTTAAAGAAACATATATAAATAAATTAATAAGAACTTACTTTAACTTGCCTTGTCTGGGAATCGAACTCGGGACCTCGGGACTGAAGCACAATAACGTCTGCGTCTCAGCACACTCGACCACAGCGCGCTTACCAGACTAGGCTCCCACGACATACAAGAGCGTTTGCTCCAGACGACAAAAAGAGAGAAGCCAAGAGAGCGAATTTGTTGTTGCTCTCAGCTTGTTCTCTCACTTGCTCTCTCACTCGACATTTAAGCCCGAATCGGATTACAAACAATCCCAAACGGGATCGATTACGGATAATCAATCCTAAACGGGCTTAAAAATTCAATCCTTCCGTCGGGATTAAATCAAGCTTTTTCGGCTTAAAAATATCCCGGCATTTTTTCTGTGTAGACACTTTTCTGAAGTATGCAGCAGCGTGAGGCGCAGTGTCTTACTCGGGAACTGAAAATTCTTCAAACATCTACGAAATAAATGTTGAGACAAAGAGAAAGCAACTTCTGTATAATAGCCCAGAAATGGAACCAGAAACCAGGACAGGAAGCGAGAAATTTTCATCAGGCAGAACGAGCTTACCATATACCAACGATTCGAAGACGGAAGAGGGCACAGCAGTGGGAATGTTCTCAGAAGAACTAGCGACACAGCTCTCATCTTCCGTCTACCGAATTATTTCTTATTTACATGCCTGTAAAATATTTTATTTTAACAGAAGGCAGCTCAATTTATTCACACGCCTGTAAATAACAAGCGTGTCAAAAATGTTAGTGTTTTCCTTATGGGGAAAATTTTTATTTACATGAGTGAAAATAACTTTTTTTTTACCAAACCCGCCAACTGGCCAAGATACATGCTCAAACGAGCTTCCCAATTCTTACATTTTAGCAAGAACAGAATAAGAACTATGATATGAGTGTTAACGGGGGACTACACCATAGGTCATATGGCCGTCAGGAAGTACCCCACGTACTCCACAACGACGAGATAGAAAAGCATTCAACACCTACTAGTACCTGCGAAAACTATTCTTTGAAGATCTGGGCTGTCTGGCAAATTTGCCCCTATAGGGGACCTGACACTCTTTATCGACTTCTTGAAATGGTTTTGATAAAAATTTATAAAGATACACATAACTTATTTCTAAGGCACCACAATGGGTCGAAAGGCCTCTGGATAAGCTTGATTTAATTTTACTTATTTTATTTTTTCCAAATTTTTTCAAATCATATATTTGTTATTTTGGCTTTCGTTTACGTATCATATAAAATTTTGTATTAGGTTACACTTTTAAAATCAAACTAAAAAAACTTAAAATTAAATGGGCGGGAGATGGGCTGTTATTTTGCCAGGGGTACGCCTTGAAAGTTCTAAATGTAACTCACATATTGGAGATGCTTCCTGCTTAGCGTAACAAACACCACAGCGATTTTTTGAAACCCTTCGAAAGGGTAAAGATTAGCGTTAAAAGAAAACTAAGTGAACCCATATTTCACCCAGTGAATTTTGAATTTAAGAGAGCATTTTAATCTATGCCAAACTTTTGCTCTCTCATATTTATTCGTTGGTACCAGCTGCTGGTATCAAATTAATAAACGTACCAAAGTAGAGAATTTGAATTTTCCTAAGAAAATTGTTCAGATTTTCAGGTGGGGGGGGATCAGAAAGCACACTTTGGGGCAACTTAATGACAAAGTTGTCAACTGATGCTACGGCCCCATAAAAAGATGCCACAAATTTTCAACGCCGCAATATGCCTTACAACATTTATGGGAAATTCATAAGTTTGCATCGGAAGCACACACAGACACACACAGACACACACAGGCACACACTTTACCTTGATGCCGCTCCGCAGGTTTCCGTTGTCGCATCTTCCGTCACTTGTGCACCGTTGCGCAATTTTTCTTCTTCGAGAAATTTCAAAAACTTTGTCTTCTTGGCAATAAGCGTTGATTTGACATTGGTGCATTTCTTCTTGCTGCTGGCGGCAGCGGCGGCGGAGGAGGAGGAGGCAGAGCTAAGTAAGGGCAGAGCACCTGCTCCTCCTGCTCTCAACCTTTCGGCCAGGTTTCTTCTGGGTCTTGCTGCTGCTCCTGCGGCTGACAGACAGCCATTGTTTGGGTGGCCGGTTGGGCTATTGTTATTGTTGTTGTTGTGACTGTGGCTGACATTTTGGCAGCCGCCAACGGAGGCGACGCTGCAATTGAACAATTTCTGCAGTGCCGCTGTTGCCGGTGAACACATTGCGGTTGACATTGATGTAGCGACAGGATTTACGTAGTTTGATGTGGCTCCTCCACCCCCGGCCCCGGCCCCGGCTCCTGCTTCAAAACTTTTGAATTTATGTTGCAAACTGCAACTTGACTGCTGCCTCGTTGCTTGGCTGCCATTTATTTCACGCTTTGTTGGCGCATATGGGCCAAAATCCTGAAAAGGCAACTTTTTAGATAGAACGAGCCAACTTTGATGGGCCCGCCGAGAGTCCAACTTACCCCATAGGCATTGTAACTGGCATTAAGTACATAAATAGAATTTTGATTGCTACACTGATAGACCATGTCGTCCATTGTTTGAGCTGGAATTAAATTGAAATATAAGTTGGTCTATTTTTTTCAATTATTTTATTAATGAAAAGTTTAAGATTACGATAATTGCCCTTTAACTGAATTCTAACCTTAAAGATGATCAACAAATTCAAAAGATCTAACCTTAAACACAAACAAAAAAGAGAGGGAATGTGGTTAACACTCACGAGGCAAAATAACAGTTTTGGAAAATAATGTTAAAAAATAATGTTGGAGAAGAATGTTGAAAAAAAACAGTGTTGGAAAAATAGTGTTGAAAAACAGTGTTGGAAAATAGTGTTGAAAAGAATGGTGGGAAAATGTTGAGTAGAAAAACAATGTTGAAAACAGTGTTGAAAAAATGCTTTAAAACAATGTTATAAAACAGTAATAGAAAATTGTGCTATGAAATAATGTCTTTAAAAAACAGTGTTGGAAAAAAGTGTTGGAAAATAATTTAAAAAAAACAGTGTTGGAAAATAGTGTTGAAAAACAGTGTTGGAAAATAGTGTTGAAAAATGGTGTTGGAAAACAATGTTGATAAACAATGTTGGAAAACAATGTTGAAAACAGTGTTGAAGAATGGTGTCGGAAAACAATGTTGAAAACAGTGTTGAAAAAAATGCTTTAAAACAATGTTATAAAACAGTAATAGAAAATTGTGCTATGAAATAATGTCTTTAAAAAACAGTGTTGGAAAAAAGTGTTGGAAAATATTTAAAAAAACAGTGTTGGAAAATAGTGTTGAAAAACAATGTTGGAAAATAGTGTTGAAAAATGGTTTGGAAAACAATGTTGATAATCAATGTTGAAAAACAATGTTGGAAAGCAGTGTTGAAAAATAGTGTTGAAGAATGGTGTCGGAAAACAATGTTGAAAACAATGTTGAAAATAATGTTAAAAAATGTTATAAAACAGTGTTGGGAAAATAGTGTATGAAAAATAGTTTTGGAAAACAGTGTTGGAAAATAGTGTTGAAGAATGGTGTCGGAAAACAATGTTGAAAAACAATGTTGGTAAACAGTGTTGAAAAAATGCTTTGAAAACAATGTTATAAAACAGTAATAGAAAATTGTGCTATAAAATAATGTCTTTAAAAACAGTGTTTGAAAAAAGTGTTGGAAAATAGTTAGAAAAAACAGTGTTGGGAAAACAGTGTTTAAAAACAGTGTTGGAAAATAGTGTTGAAAACAGTGTTGGAAAACAATGTTGGAAAACAGTGTTGAAAAACAATGTTGGAAAATAATGTTGGAAAATGGTGTTGGAAAACAATGTTGAAAACAGTGTTGGAAAATAATGTTGAAAAATGGTGTTGGAAAACAATGTTGGAAAGCAATGTTGAAAAATAAGTGCTTAAAAATAATGTAAAAAAGAGTGCTGTAAAATAGTGTTGAAAAACAATTTTGAATACAGTGTTGAAAAATAGTGTTGGAAAATAATATAAAAAAAACACTGCTGGGAATCAGAGTTGGGTAACAGTGTTGGAAAACAATGTTGGAAAACAGTGTTGGAAAACAATGTTAAAAAATAATGCTGAAAAGTTGGAAAACAATGTTGGAAAATAATGCTTGAAAATAATGTTTAAAAATGTTGAAAAAGTTTTGAAAAACAATGTTGGAAAGCAATGTTGAAAAATAAGTGCTTAAAAATAATGTAAAAAAGAGTGCTGTAAAATAGTGTTGAAAAACAATTTTGAATACAGTGTTGAAAAATAGTGTTGGAAAATAATATAAAAAAACACTGCTGGGAATCAGAGTTGGGAACAATGTTAAAATGCTGTAATAAAATGCAAAATGTTTAAAACAGTGTTGGAAAAAGTGTTGGAAAACAATGTTGGAAAACAGTGTTGGAAAACAATGTTAAAAAATAATGTCTGAAAATAGTGTTGGAAAGCATTGTTAAAAACAGTGCTTGAAAATAAGTGCTAAAAAATGTTTAAGACAGTGTTGAAAAACAATGTAGGAAAACAACGTTAAAAAAAAGAATGTTGAAAAATAGTGTTGGAAAACAGTATTGGAAATCAATGTTAGAAAACAGTGATGGAAAATTATGATAAAAAACAGTGTAGGAAAATTGAGTTGAAAACAGTGTTGGGAAACACTCCACATGTGAGCGGTTTTTTGAAATAGAATTTTAACCCCAAACAAAAAATCTTTCGTACCGAAATGAAAGATGTTTAACCTCAATAAAAGGTGTCTAAGCCCGAAGCTTAAAAGGCAACGGAGTAGCTATATTTATCCATATGTTTTCTTAAAAGAAAAATCTGTTTAATTAATGAATTTTAAATCCCCGAAATAATACGAAAAATTATGTAAATTAAATATGAAATCAAACATTCAACAGAAGTTGCCCCTCATTTCAACTTTTCGCACAAAAAAAAAAAAGGAAAATTAATTTAAATTCTTTTCGAGCGGCCTGCTGATTGCGTTTTTCTTTCTTGTTTTTTTTTTTTTTTTTTTATGTGCCTACCCATTGAACTTTCAATAAATTTTGTTTCGTAAATTTCTGTTGTCGCCTTGGTGGAAAGTGTTGATTGCTGTTGTTGAGCGGCTGTTGAGTTGGTGAACTCCTGTCCGGCTGCCGCTGCTCCTGCTGCTCCTGCTCCTGCTGTTGGCTGGTAATCAAAGCTACAATTACCGCCGTACACGTCCAATTGAAGCGGAAATTTATGCGCCTGTTGTAGCGTATAAATGCCAGCATTGACTGAACGAATCGGATTCCTATTCCTTTTGCTGCCCAGGGTGCCAAGCCAGCTCGTTAGCCACAAGGATTGGATGTCTACAAGTTGGTAAAAAAATACAGAAACGAAAGCAAAACATAAGCAAATTTTGTGGCCAGATTTCATGTAGTTGTTATTTTTGTTATTGCCACGCAGTCAGTTTATTTCCCTGCCTCCCCCTGGCCCCATATTATTGCTGTTAGGCCTGGTCGAGCATGATAAAATTGTGTGTTTGAAAAGCGAGTTCATTGAAATGAACAGCAGCCTCAATGTTATCTTTGGCCACATTTGAAACACGCAAAATAATCAAAATAATCCTTTTTTTTTTTTTTTTTTTTTGTTTGTGTGTTTGGTTGGGCTTAGTTACGGACCCGGAGCCGCTATTGTTGTGTGTGCGGGCTTTGAAAGGTCTGTTTGACCATTTCGACTAAGCCCAAACGATTGTTTTGAATGATATCAACACACAACAAAAAAAAAAAAAACAATTCAAAAAGAAAAAAGCTTTTTGACAATTACGCGGCGTATACGCAATATGGTTGATATCTCGCACACAATTTGATTTATGCAGCCCATAAAAACTTAATGGAAATTAATTTTTGTACCGCAAATTAATCTAAAATGCCAAAAAGGATGGAGAGTTGAAAATGGATTAATTTAGTTGAAAAATGAAATTGATTGTTATGAGGGTCGTTTGAAAGGTTTGAATTTTAGGCGAAGGATCTTGAAATGCAACAACTGATTTTTTCAATTTTCATCGTCAAAAATTATCGGAGCTAATTTGGGAAGTAATGACACATCCATCATATAGCCCCGACCTTGCACCTTCGGATTATTATTATACTCTGTACCGAAGGTAGAAAGAGTATATTGGGTTTGTGCAAATGTATGTAACAGCCAGAAGGAAGCATCTCCGACCCTATAAAGTATATATATTCTTGATCAGCATCAACAACTGAGTCGATATAGACATGTCCGTCTGTCCGTATGAACTCTGAGATCTCAGAGATGGTAAGAGATAGAGGTTTGAGGTGTATGAAACATATATTTCTTATACTTGCAGGCAGATCAAGTTTAGTTTTGTTTTTTGCCACGCCCCCTGCCTGCCCCACAAATTGGAAAAAACCTCATATCTTCCACAAATTTGGAGTTAGGTTGTTCGAACCTACTAGACATATATTTTACTCATCATTTCTTACATTGTTTTCCGATCAGATGAACGATAGTAGAGTTGCCACCCCCGCAATTTGAAAAACACCTCAAATAGTCCGCAATTTTGGAGTTAGGTTGTTCGAATCTTCTGGACAAATATTCTACTCATCGTTACTTATCGAGCCCCCATACATTGTTTTCCGATCAGATGAACGATAGTAGAGTTGCCACCACCATAATTTGAAAAAAATCCTATATTCACACAATTTTAAAGACAGATTGTTTAAACCTTTTAGGCATATATTTTAATCGTCAATACTTATCGAACCCCCATACTTTGTTTTCCGATCAGATGAACGATGTTCAAGTTATAAGCAAATCAAATAATTACGCTGGCAGCACTGCCCGTAATCGTGATGGGGAGCACTTGCACAGTTTGTGTGACCCCACACTTTAAAGTTATTAGTTATATATAAACAGGTACAGAGTATATTACATTTTTAAAAAATTTGACTTTACATAAGAAATTTTTGCCCTAGGGATATCAGACATACTCATATATATTGCTTTCGCATGTAGAAGAAATTTTAAAAAAAGATTGCCCTAGGGATATCAGACTTACCTATATATTGCATACGCATGTAGAAGAAATTTAAAAATAATTTTATTTTTCATAAGAAATTTTTGCCCTAGGGATATAGACTTACTCGTATATTGCATATGCATGTAGAAGAAATTCAAATAAAATTTAATTTTTCATAAGAAATTTTTGCCCCAGGGATATCAGACTTACCCAATTATTGCATACGCATGTAGAAGAAATTTAAAAAAATAATTTCATTTTTCATAAGAAATTTTTGCTCTAGCGATATCAGACCTACTCATATTGCATACCAAGTAAAAAGTTTTTTAAAAATTTCATTTCCATAAGAAATGTTTGCCTAGGGATATCAGATCTACTCATATATATGCTTAAGCATGTGAAGAAATTTAAAAAAGAGTTACCCATATATTGCATACGCTGAAGAAGAAATTTAATTTTTTTTGGGATATCAGACTTACTCGTATTGCATACGCATGTAGAAGAAATTTTAAAAAAAAATTTCATTTTTCATAAGAAATTGCTCTAGGGATATCAGACTTACTCATATATTGCATACGCATGTAGAAAAAATTTAAAAAAAACTTCATTTTTCATAAGAAATTTTTGCTTTAGGGATATCAGACACACTCATATATTGCATACGCATGTAGAAGAAATTTAAAGAAAATTAATTTTTTATAAGAAATTTTTGCCCTAGGGATATCAGACTTACCCATATATTGCATACGCTTTAGCAGAACTTAAAAAAAAAATTATTTTTCATAAGAAATTTTTGCTCTAGGGATATCAGACCTACTCATATATATTACAATTCTTTAAATGGTGAAATATTCGTTTCTAAGGAGTGAAAAAGCACTTGGTCCAGTTTTTTTACGATAAGGACTAGAAAATAAAATAATTTTAATTCATAAAAATTTTCTCTATTTTTTAAGGGATCTGTTTCTATTGTAGACTCAATTTTGGACTCATTTTGGATCACACAGGAATATAAAGTTTCCATATTTAATACAAAAATAGTTGCAATCCGTTGCGCACAAATTGTTTATAGCCACTTAAGCCAGACTACACTAAACTGGCAAATCCCTAACAAATAGACAAAAAAAAAAGAACACAGAACGCCCGTTTAGAATCCAAACAACTGACCCGATTCATCAAAATGTCGAAAAAGCCAACAAAATCTTTGTCATTTGCTGCGATTCATGAGCGCAAACAAATCGCAGCAGCTAACCAGGGTGGCAAGGCAGAAAAAAAACTAAAATGTGTAGGAAGTCAACAAGCAACACTCCACACACACACCTACACCTACACCTATGCCCACATAGGTGATTTGTGTAGGGATCCGGCTGACGGAAACCTTATTCAAAATTTGCACGCTGAGCATTTCTAATGAGCGGCAATAAAGCAAATGTGGCAGGTGACACACATCAAACAATTTGCACATTATAATTGTTGACATGTGTGTGTGTGTGTGGGTGTGGGTGTGCGTGTCATTAGGCTTCTATTTTATTTCGGTCTTTTATTTATTTTGGGTATTTATGTCGAAAATCCCTCACCAACTGACCGTAAGGCAAACAAAATCATAATAATAAGCGATTTCATTTTTGTTGGCCAAAAAAGCGACAAGGCCAGTGAAGCGTGGCATATTTGTCATAATCAGCGCTTAGGCATAAGCATAAATTTGAATGAGTGAGCATACACACACACACACACACACACACACGCATATTCTGTATACACTCTTATCACACATTAGGCAGGTCGACCCTGCTCTTGTGGCCTAGCAAGAGAGATGAGCAATGAATTTTGTATGGGTGAGTTGATTTGTGTGTGCGTGTGTGTGTGTGTGTGTGAGTCTAATTACGGTGAGTGATCAGTAAATGTATTTTGACTTGAAGCATTGCCTACTTTTAGGTCGAAAGTTAAATTGCAAGGAATTAAAGTGAAACAAGCGCAAATATAAGCAAAGAATTTTAATAAAATTGCAAACCAAAAACTGAGCGTTGCCAGATCTCACCAATTTATGACAGTTTAATCCGCTTCAATTTGAGTGGGAAGGCCAAGCAAAGAAACCATTCGTTGTGTCTTCTAAGCTATGTGGTCCAAAAACTTGGCGACTTGCCACAAAACGTCTAACCAAAATCCAAATCCTCTTTGAATAACTGCTTATTGGAATGCCAAAAATATACAATTTATGTGTGTGTGTGTGTGTACCATGATAATCGCGCCATAAAGGGCTTATACAAACTGCATAGTGGAAAAATGTTTTGCACACTCACAAATTCATGCGCATTGAAATTCATATTAAATGTTAATTTATTATACAATCGAATCGAATCGAATGGAATCTGACCACAAATGTTTTTGTGTTTTTTTTTGGTTGGTTGGTTGGTTTTAGTTTTATGCAATAAATACATAAATTTTGCCTAAAAAAAAAAAATTAAAAACAAATAGAATTCCTTGGACATGTGTTGGTTTTGGAACGGTAGCAACACCTGCGCGTACGTGTCCTTTCAATTTATGTGCCAACGCGAACGAAGAAAATCGAAAACATTTTTTTTTTTATGCACGCATCAAATTTATGACCTCACTGCCAAGCCTGCCTCTCCTTTCAATATTTGGACATTTCAGATAACATTCAGCCAGCTTCTGCTCCTTCTTCTCTCGCAGTACCGCCGCCTGCAGTGTTCGAAATTTGTCTGTCAAATATTTGCACACTGAGATTGCCCCTGGCAACGCGACTCAGCCGCGGCTGTCAATCCCCGTCCAGAAACACGAGCCTTGTGTTTATGTTTTGTGGTAACTACAAGGCATTGACATGCCAGATAATATGGGATTTGGAAGCGTACCAAGAGTGTGTTGTCCAGAGGGAGTTGGTTTGCAAGTTTTTTTTGGTTATTTTCAATTGGAAATGGGAAGCTTCTTTGACCCCATTAAGTATGTATTTATATTCTTAATTAGCGGCAAGAAATGAAATGACTTGATTCAGGCGAAAGCGTTTCTGGTCATACATACATGAAGTCTAAATGGAAAATGAAAGTAGTCTTATCCTCCCCAAAGATGTAGGTGATGTAAGATTTTTTTTTTTTTTTTTTTTTGATGTGAAACATCTTTAATTTCGGTACGATGATTTTAATAAAATCATTTTATAGTAGGGTAAAATTCAATTTGGAAATAACGCATAACGCGTAACGCATAACGCATAACGCATAACGCATATTGCATATTGCATATTGTTCACTGGTATACACCAAGCAATGGCCTGGCCAACCGTGGCTACTTGCCCATGGCTACTTGACCATGGCCATTTGTCAATGGACACTTGACCATGGCCACTTTACCAATCTGGAAAAGCAATGTTGGAGCGCAAGCAATCGCCTGGCCAATTGTGCCATTTCAATTAAATTTGGTAGTAGTAGTAGTTTAGCACAGCAGAGGAATCTGGGATCAGGGATCTGGGATCTTGGATCAGGAATTTGGGATGAGGGATCTGGGATTAGGGATTTGGAATGGGGGATCAGGGGTCTGGGATCAGGGATCTGGGCTCACGGATCTGGGCTCACGGATCTGGGATCAGGGATCTGGGATTAGGGATTTGGAATGGGGGATCAGGGGTCTGGGATCAGGGATGGGTGATCTGGGCTCACGGATCTGGGATTGGGGGTCTGGGATTAGGGATCAGAGATGTGGGATCAGGGACTTGGGACCAGGGACTGGTACCAGGGATCTACCAGGGACCAGGATCTGGACCTGGGATCAGAAACTGCGATGGGGCAACTGGGATTTGGGATGGGGATCAGGGATCTGGGATCAAGGAATAGGGATGAGGATCTGGGATTCAGGATGGGGGATCAGGGTCTAGGTTCAGGGATGGGGATCTGGGCTCCCGGATCTGGGATCGGGGGTCTGGGATTAGGGATTAGGGATCAGAGATGTGGGATCAGGGATTTGGGATCAGGGATCTGTGATCAGGGATCTGGGATCAGGGATCTGGGACCAGGGATCAGGGATCTGGGACCAGGGATCAGGGATCTGGGACCAGGGATCAGGGATCTGGGACCAGGGATGGGGCAACTGGGATTTGGGATGGGGGATCAGGGATCTGGGATCAAGGATTAGGGATGTGGGATTAGGGATTTGGGTTGGGGATCTGGGCTCAGGATGTGGGATCGGGGGTCTGGGATCGGGGGTCTGGGATTAGGGATCAGAGATGTGGGATCAGGGATTTGGGATCTGGGATCAGGGACCAGGGATCAGGGATCTGGGACCAGGGATGGGGCAAATGGGATTAGGGATGGGGATCAGGGATCTGGGATCAAGGATTAGGGATGTGGGATTAGGGATTTGGGATGGGAGATCAGGGGTCTGGGATGGGGATTTGGGATCTCTGGATCTGGGATCAGGGATCTGGGCTCAGGATCTGGGATCGGGGGTCTGGGATTAGGGATCAGAGATGTGGGATCAGGGATTTGGGATCAGGGAACTGGGACGAGGAATCAGGGATGGAGCAACTGGGATTTGCGATGGGGGATCAGGGATCTGGGATCAAGGATTAGGGATCTGGGATGGGGGATCAGGGATGAGGCAACTGGGATTTGGGATGGGGGATCGGGGATCTGGGATCAAGGAATAGGGATTAGGGATTCGGGATGGGGGAGGGGTCTGGGATCTGGGATCAGGGATGGGGATCTGGGCTCACGGATCTGGGATCGGGGGCTGGGATTAGGTACAGAGAAGTGATTGGATTAGGGATCTGATTATTGAGAATATGGTGTTTGTGTGTTTGTTTTATGGGGGCTCAGGGATCATGTCTGGTATCTGGGGTCAGGGATCTGGGACACTGCTTCCAACTCTGTTTCCAAGCATGCCAGGCGTTTCCCCCATATATAAACCACATTTCAATAAACATGTTTCACATAAGCCTCGTGAGTCTTAACCACACTCACACCTTAGCTGAAGTAGAAGATTGGCTGGCCAATTGGCGCATAAGGATTAACGAGCAAAAGTGTAAACATGTCACGTTCACATTCAACAGAAGCACCTTCCCCCCCTATACTAAACGGGACCTTTAACCCCCCAACCCAACCTTGGTATTCACCTCGACAGAAGGCTAGCGCAAACACATAGATTCGAAAAAAAACTTGAAATAAAGCTGAAGGCCAATAGCCTCCACTGGCTTATTAACTCCCGTTCCCCATTAAAACTGGAATATAAAGTCTTACTGTATAAAACCATCATAAAGCCTGTTTGGACGTATGGCTCCCAGCTATGGGGAAATGCCTGTGCGAGCAGCGTGGACATCCTCCAAAGAGCACAATCACGAATTCTTAGAATCCTCACTGGAGCGCCATTGTACATTCGAAACGAGTGTATACACAACGATCTCAACATCCCATTGGTCGATACTGAAATAGCCCAAATAAAACGCAAATATATCGAGAAGCTCCATGCTCACCCTAATCAACTTGCCCAATCTCTCACCCTGCAAGCAACGCATACCTGACTCGAAGAAAAGACCTCCCAACCCAGCGATTGTACTAAAGGGCCGCTGAACACACAACCACATCCAATTGGAGACAGTTTTCTTATAAATAGTTTTTAGATTAAGATTTGCAAAATTATTGTTAGTCTCATTTAGAGAAGATTCAATAAATACCAAAAAAGCTTAAAAAAAAAAAAAAAAAAAGGTGAGACAAGAAGCGATTGCTTTAACCTAATAGCAGGAGTCGAGCAAAAATAAGTATATATCAGGCCAAAGTAGAAGAATAAGAAGTAAAAAAAAATTACTCATACGACACGTGCACATAATCAAATTTCGAATAATGTGTAATATATTGAAATCACGAAAGACCAGGTGATTGATTTTTTTAATAGGTTCATTCAGTACAAAAATTTAGATTCGAATGCGAAACGCCAACTGTTATTAAATGTTATAAAATCTATAAAAAAATATCCAACACTGCGTATGCGTAATTCTGATTTATTTTTATTACCTTGCTGAAAGTATATTTAAATTGTATTTCCGACCCCATAAAGTATATATATTCTTGATCACATGACGAGCTGCAATAGGAACGATCGGTCAAAAAACTAGTTCCAATGAGAAAAACTTTTTTGTTATCAATGGTAGCGCCTTTCAAAAACTGCAAGGGTATTTAAAACATTGGCGTAGCCGATGTTAGCCTTCTATTTTTGATTCTCTTTTATCTGCATTCACCAATTGTAGCTCACTCCTTTCTGAGTATTCGTACATTGATAAAATTGGCTGCAGCCATAGTTATGCTCCAGAGTTTAGAAGGCTTTAGAAAATTGTCCTAAAAATTTGGACATATATTTTGAATTAAAATATTTTAATATGTCTGTAAAATTATAAGTTCTGGAGATTATTTAAAGATTTCGATTTTCGCTTTTTCGGTTGGGTTTTTAGTTTGAAGTTATTCGCCCAATAACACAAACAATTTTTGGTCATAAGAATATATACAATTCCGATTCCGCATGATTTGATCGAAATCGAAAACGGGAAGAAAACAGCATTCAATTAGCTTGATCTGCAAATAAATTGCTGACAATATTTATGATTTTTCTTTCTTAAACTTTTCAAATCGAAAGAAAATTGTGTATGTTTCATTTTGTGGTATGCATTTCCAATTGGGGAAACCAAGCAAATATCAAAATTGAAATTCTTCTCCTCCTTCACCTCCACTGTCAGGATATCCCAGGGCAAACTCAAGGAAAAAAAAAAGAGAGAAAGAGCAACTCTCAAGGAGGAGTGTATGTATGAGTGTGTGAGTGTGTTCTTGAAATGTGTGGCATTTCATATATATATATATGTATTTTGTGGCCAGCTGGCACTTGAAAAGAGATGAACATATACGAGTACTTGTTATAATTCAAGAAATATGCCAAGTGCGTGTTTATGCACACACACACACACACACATCCACTTGGCCAGGGGGCCCCATATTTACATGGAACTAGGAAAATGTTTGCTTTGTCTGATTTTGACCAGAACAAGAAGTTGCTACAAGCATTAGTCATTAATTAATGAAAACACAACATTTTGGGCCTAATTGGGGCAAGAAATGCCACAACATTTACCTTTTGGCCATTTGATTTTTTTTTTTATAATGGTCAACAAAGATCAAACGGAACAAAAAAAAAAAACACTGGCCGCAAGCGCACTTAAAGCGTAAAAGATACGAAAGAAAAAACAGCAAACAGCAAACGAGGACATTCAATTCAAATGCCTGGACACAGGATCTGCCAAGGCTGCTGGCAATGAAGTGCACAAAAAGTACTTGGAGATTTTTGGTTGGCTGCCAAAGTAAACACATTAGATATAAAAAAAAAAAGCGAAGAAAAGAAATATTTAAATTCCACATCAGAAATCAAAATATTCTGCTAAATGTGGGCAAAAAAAAAAAACAAATTTTGTCATTTCTTTGAGACGTGTTTGGAGTGCATAATATTCCCTACTTATATTTAGTACAGGTCAGCCACCTGATTTCAGCCACAGCACAACTTTCACTCTGAGGTCGCAGGCACGTATCCTGCTGCCAGCAGCTCCTCTTAGTTCAGTTTGTTTTCCTGTCCTCGCTAAGTCCTTTATAATAAATAGTTGAGTCACTTAAGGGGATTAATGTTGAAATTAGTTTATGCCAATGAGATTAGACCCATGACATGCCCAGAAATGCTTAGTTCATTTTCATTTCAAATGAGTTGATTCCGGCATAATGGATAGATAATGTGCTTCCCTATCATCATCAAATCAGTTTGCGCTTATCATTCAGTTGCACTTAAATCGAAGCACGAGTACATAAAACAAAATCACACAAATGCTGCCAGCTGGAATTCGCAAATCCCTTGGACTAAAAATAAAACTCGTAAAAAATGCCAAAGATAAAAAACCATTCAGAGCTTCAGAATACGAGTAAACAAACAAATTCAAAGAGTGAGAGAGGGAAATTGTATCTTCAACAAATCGACTATTGTATACTCTGATTTAATTTAAAAAGCAATATACATGGTTCAATAAGTCGAAGAACTCACTTTTATGTAAAACTAAAAAAATAAATTTTTTTAGATTTTTTTGCTTTGCATTATTATTATAGCTAAGCTTAGCATTCCCCTTTCATCCCCTTCAAACCATTTTCAAAAATTCAAAGTAGATTAGCAGATATGGCAATTTTGTGGAGCAAAGTTCTTGCTCACGTGAGCATATTTAAAAAAATTTTTTTCGATATTTTTGATTTGGATTATTATTATTATTATTATTAGAGTTTTTTTGGATTTTTTGTTTTGCATTATATTATAGCTTGGGTATTCCATTCATCCCCTTTAAACCATTTTCAAAAATTCGAAATAGTTTGAGATATTGCATTTTATGGAGCTAAGTTCTGCTTTAGAAGCACTCAATACCAATTAAAAGGGTCTTTTACCTTTGAAAATATTTTTTTTTCGATTTTTTGTTTTGCTTATTATTTAGCTTGGACATTCCATTTCATCCCCTTCAAACCGTTTTCAAAAATTCGAAGTAATTTGCAGATATGCCATTTTAGTGGAGCAAAGTTCATGCTTTGGAAGCACTCAATTCCATTAAGAGGGTCTTTTACCTTTGAAAAATATTTTTTTTTCGATTTTTTTGTTTTGCATTATTATTATAGCTTGGGCATTCACCATTCATCCCCTTTAAACCATTTTCAAAAATTGAAAATAGTTTAGGAGATATTGCCATTTTAGTGGAGCTAAGTTCATGCTTTAGGAAGCACTCAATACCAATTAAAAGGGTCTTTTACCTTTGAAAAAAATTTTTTTTTTTCGATTTTTTTGTTTTGCATTATTATTATAGCTTGGGCATTCCACATTCATCCCCTTCAAACCATTTTCAAAAATTCAAAATAGTTTCGGAGATATTGCCATTTTAGTGGAGCTAAGTTCATGCTTTAGGAAGCACTCAATACCAATTAAAAGGGTCTTTTACCTTTGAAAAATATTTTTTTTTTTCGATTTTTTAGTTTTGCATTATTATTATAGCTTGGACATTCCATTTTCATCCCCTTCAAACCGTTTTCAAAAATTCGAAGTAGTTTAGCAGATATAGCCATTTTAGTGGAGCAAAGTTCATGCTTTTGGAAGCACTCAATTCCATTTAAGAGGGTCTTTAACCTTTGAAAAATTTTTTTTTTGATTTTTTTGGTTTTGCATTATTATTATAGCTAGGGCATTCACAATTCATCCCCTTCAAACCATTTTCAAAAATTCAAAATAGTTTCGGAGATATTGCCATTTTAGTGGAGCTAAGTTCATGCTTTAGGAAGCACTCAATACCAATTAAAAGGGTCTTATACCTTTGAAAAATATTTTTTTTTTCGATTTTTTAGTTTTGCATTATTATAATAGCTTGGACATTCCCCTTTCATTCCCTTCAAACCATTTCAAGAAATTCGATATAGTTTAGCAGATATAGCCATTTCAGTGGAGCAATGTTGTTGCTATGAGGAGTATTTTATACGTTGCTCAAAATTTAATAGCTAACTGGTAATTTCCCAATTGGACTTTGCTTGACAGCAGTATTCAATTGGAATGCGCCGCTTTCAGTTTCCCCCCTCCCTTCTTTCCAATAGATATTTGTGTAAGAAGGCAAAGACCAAGTATGAGAGGAGCGATGCAATTGAGATGGCCTGCGGTCAGAAATCACGCGTGATTCCCGCGTGACTAATATAGATACGTTTATGTTAATAGGAAATTATATACAAATTTTATAATCAAAACAAAAAGAGCAGACACTTGATTACATTTTTTTTACCCGTCTAATTTTAATTTGCAATATAAGTCAAAATTTGAGTTCTTAACAACATGAACCACAAATTTGTTATACCCTTTTGCTAGGGTATGATAAACAAACCCAAAATATAGCTTTCTAGCTAGCTCTCTTATCACTTTCTTGGCTTGGCCTGTCATTTAAATGCTTCAGTTAAAAAGTAAGCAGAATATTCAACTAAAACATAATTTGTTTAAAATTTCAGAGCCCAAAATAAATATATAAACACTTTAACTTACATACATTTCTATGTGCGTGAATAAATAAGTTGTTTTGTCTGCGAATTATTTGTTTTGAGCAAAGTTTTTTGTTCTCTGTGAATCATAAACGTTTGCTCTTACTCACTTACACAGATACAACATTTGCCGGTTCTCTCGCCCTCGCCACAGTCTCTCAATATATAAGCAAAGAGAACAAATGTTTGTGAATTCAGTGACGTTCAAGCGTTTGACTGACAAACACGCTGTACAAATTTGTAGAAGCCAAACCGTTTTCTTGTTTGCTTTAACAATTTTTAGGGGGTGGGGGAAGCGATTGCCATGGCTTTGGTAGAGTTATTGCTACTCTTAACTGTAATAGGTTTTTTGCTCTATAAATGGTCCACAAACACATTCGATTACTTTACCAAAAGAGGCGTGGCTCATTTAAAGCCCAAACCTCTGCTGGGAAATGTGCCGCTCTCTGTTATAAGGGGTAAGGGATCCTATCTCAAACATAGGTGAGTTTCTTTGTGCTCTCTTCTCTTAATTTTCAATTTTTAAATTTTTCTCTTTAGCATTGACTTGCATCTTCAACTAAAGCAGCACAAGATTTATGGCGTCTATAATTTAAGAGATCCTTTATACTATCTGGCCGATCCTGAACTTATACGTCAAGTGGGCATTAAGAATTTTGATAATTTTGCCAATCATCGCAGGGGTGTGAGTGAGGCTGGCCAGGGTAACAGTGTGATGTCCAAGAGTTTACTCTCTTTGCGCGATCGCCGCTGGAAGCAAATGAGAAGCACTTTGACTCCAACATTTACCAGTCTAAAGATACGTTTAATGTTTGAGCTCATCCAGGCTTGCAATATGGAGGCTGTGGACTATTTGAAGCGGCAGTTGGAGGAGCAAACAGAGATTGAACTGGAGTTAAAGGATTTCTATACACGCTATAGTAATGATGTGATAGCCACGGCTGCATTTGGAGTTCAGGTGAACTCATTTAAGGATCCACACAATGAATTCTTTACCTTGGGTCAGCGAGTATCGCAATTCAGTTTCTGGGGAGGACTAAAGGTGCTCCTGTATATTTTGGTGCCAAAACTAATGAAGGTAAGTTGTGGGACATATTCAGTTGTTCGGACGATTAGAAAAACCATAAATTTGGTACTTGATTCAAGTGCAAACGTTTTCAAACTATTTCATTCTAGTGCAAAATACGTATTTCAGATTTGGATATATGAGGTATACTTCGAACTACATATTTTTAGATTTTTTCAATCTCAATTCAATCCCGATGTAAGAAAGTTCAAACTATAATTTTCAAACTCAAAAATAAGGTCAAAATATTCCTTTATAAATTCGGGGATTCATGCTTGAAATTAAATATAAGAGCAAAATGAGCTAGGCCTAAGATCTTAAAATTCGTAAGGGGCAATTTTTTTACACAAAATATTTTACAATAAAAATATTTTTTTTCAGATGTAAAAAAATAAAAAAAATATTTTTTTTTATGTAACTAACACGAGCATACTTGACACGATTTTTATTTACGGGGAAGTGATTAATTTGGCTCCCGTCTGTAAAAAAATGGAAAAAATGTATACATAAAATATTTTACAGGCGTGTAAAATATTTTTAGATGTTTTTTCATCAGCTGTGAAGCGGAAACCGTTTCTGTTTTTCCTTTAATTTGTCCGAAATTTTTTTTTTTTTTTACAATACAATAAAATATTTTACAGATGAAAATATTTTTTCAGATTAAAACACCGATTTTTCAAAAAAAAATAAAAAAAATAATTTTTTTATGTAACTATCACGAGCATACTTGACACGATTTATATTTACAGGGAAGTGATTAATTTGGGCTACTGTCTGTAAAAAAATGTAATAAAAAATGTATACATAAAATATTTTACAGGCGTGTAAAATATTTTTAGATGTTTTTTCATCAGCTGTGAAGCGGGAAACCGTTTCTTTTTTCCTTTAATTTGTCCGAAATTTTTTTTTTTTTTTTTTACAATGAAAATATTTTTTCAGATGTAAAAAAAAAAAAAAAATTTTATTTTTTTTTATGTAACTATCACGAGCATACTTGACACGATTAATATTTACAGGGAAGTGATTAATTTGGGCTACTGTCTGTAAAAAAATGTAAAAATGTTACATAAAATATTTTACAGGCGTGTAAAATATTTTTAGATGTTTTTTCATCAGCTGTGAAGCGGAAACCGTTTCTGTTTTTTCTTTAATTTGTCCGAAAATTAATTTTTTCACACTTTAAACGTTTTGGCTTTTTTTTAAATCTGTCCGATAAGCACTTTTCCGGACTTTCAAAGGTTCGGCAGTCCAAAAAAATGGAAAAAAAACTTATTTTTGTTATTTTACCAAATTTCAACTCTTCAAAGTCCAAGTTATTTTGTCAGAAATATCGATAAGGCAAAAAAAAAATTAATTTAGGTTCCTGAATTGCCCGTAATTTTGTTTTAGTGAATTCCCTGAGGGCTGTTCTTTAGGATTATATAGAGACATTTCCTTAAATCTGGACGGAAAGTACCAAGAAAATGTAAAAATCTCATTTCTAACCTCAAAGTAACCTAAGCTTTAGAAGAATACCCTTGCTAAATACTTTATATAACGATTTGGCATACAACTTGATGTTAAGCAGATTTCTGGCATAATACTTCCGTTAATAGCTGAATATTGCGGCTTAATAAATGTACCCACAAGACTGTACTGCATTAACAGGCCTACCTGTAGATTTGACTAACGACCAGTGGTCAGTGAAATGCTTAGCTAACGGGGAGTCGCCCGAACAACTGGGCTTACTTAATACTCCCTTTTTCTAGAATATTGTTATAAACTTTCTTAACCCTTTTTCAGTTCCTACGTGTGCCTGTCATGGATTTAAATAATGTGGAATATTTTAAGCAATTGGTATTTGGTGCCATGCAATATCGTAAGGAGCACCAAATTATACGACCCGACATGATTCAACAGTTGATGGAGGCCCAGCGTCAGTTTCAGTTGGAACAGCACAATTCCCCAGATCGAGCTGAGTTCAATGATGAGGATCTCTTGGCTCAGTGTTTGCTTTTCTTCTCGGCGGGCTTTGAAACCGTCTCCACTTGCCTGAGCTTTACCACTTACGAGCTGCTCATGAATTCGGAGATACAGCAAAAACTTTATGAGGAAATTCAAGAAGTAGAAACTAATTTGAATGGTAAACCCTTGGACTATGATACTCTAATCTCAATGAAGTATTTGGATTGCATTATCATGGAGTCGTTAAGAAAATGGCCCCCAGCCATAGTGATAGATCGCATGTGTGGCTCAGATTTTGAGTTGAAAGATGAAGAGCAACAAGTTTTGGTGACCCTTAAGAAAGATGATCTCGTGCATATACCCATAGTGGCTTTGCATTATGATCCCATAAACTTTCCGGAGCCGGAAAGCTTTCGTCCTGAGCGTTTCGATGAGCAGCATAAGCATGAGATTAAACAATTTACTTATTTACCCTTTGGCCTGGGTCAACGTAGTTGTATAGGCAATCGCATGGCACTCATGGAGGTCAAATTACAAATCTATCAAATGGTCAAACATTTCAAGCTAAGGCCAACGGAGAGAACCACAAAGGATATGATGAACAGCATCTCTGGCTTTCGTATGCAGCCCAGGGAATTGTTCTGGTGTAAGTTACAGGCGAGAGAGAATATTAATTAATCATGACCCAAAGGAAATATAAATAATAATAAAAATATGCAATTATGCAAAAGAAGGAGACAAAAATCATACAATTTATTATTTTTTTGTTTTTTTTTTTTTTGACAAATTGGGACGCGACAATGTTTCAGATTCAGAGACAGGAAGAGGCGACAAGTCACGTCATAATACTGTCAAGCCCCTGATGGCCCCTGTTATATATGTGTGTGTATGGGAGTGTGTGTGTGTGTGTGTGTTGCGGTTACAGCAACAACTCTGTTGCCAACCTCAAAGTCACACGAGGCAATATAAACAAGAAGCTGGGGGTGACCAAGGGCAGCAGACAGCCACACAAACAACCATACATAAGCACTAGGTGATATACATACATACAGCAGCAGACCCACCCGCATCCACACACACACACACACAAAAACATACGAGGACATTAAGGATTATTTATTGAGCGTTATTTTTCAGGCGGCATTAAAAATTTTGTGTACCATATGAATTATATGTTTCTCTTCTGTCATAAACTTCAAGCAACAAAAGACAACCAGAGGCAACCTCCACCATGACACAACCTTTTTTCGAGGCAATAATTAGCAAATTGTATGATTCAGCAGCATTAAGAGTTGATTTATTTGATTGACACTGAATTAAAAGATATCAAACAGCAGCTAATTAAGTTAGGCAATTTCTGCATGTCATGATTGAACAAATTTCGATTAAAATTGAGATGGGGATTTAAGAGCTTAGTAAAGAAATTAGTTTGGGATATTTGTGATATATGACACATCTTTAGGTAATAGTTGAAGCATTTGCTTGGTCGTACGAACATTTAGTCCTTTGATCGAGCGAAATTCAGAATTATTTTTTAATTTTCCCAAATATTGATGAAAATTTGTCTAAATAAGCATTATTTTAGATAATGCACGAATTAAAACTAAATCTATGGATCCAAGTAATTTTTCTCAAAAAATCTGAGAAATTCCCTGTTTTGGCCTATATAGCCAAATTTTGAGCAAAATTTGGGCAAATTATTTGCCGTTGGACCTTACAGTTAAGAAACTGCATTTGTACAAAATAATCTTAAAATGCCTAGCCAAAAAAGTATGCAATGGAAAATGTGAAATATTTTAACACCAATCTGACTTTTAAAATTCCCAACTGCTGTTTCACTTTTTCTTATGGCGGGATGGTAGATTTCTGGCCTACAGTTATACCTTTTTGGGCTTTGATTAGCTCAAGGCAGTAAGATCTTTGCAGACATGTTCGTTTCGATAATGAAACATTGTTTCAAGCACCAATTGGAAACAGCTTAAGAAATTAATCGGCCTAAACCAAGAACATTCATTAGGATTAAAAAAATCGTACTAGATATAAGCTTTACTTTTATAATCTTTACGCGTCTTCGGACATATTTGGCGAATGGGAGGCTACAACTTTAACGTTTGTAAAAGATTTTTTTTCTTTCTGGGAGGAATAAAAAAAAAAAACCCATATTTCCAAACCGATGCTACCACGGGCTCAGTAAGGAATTAACAGTTGAGCCCTCTCTCGAAGAAAGAAAATAGCGCTATAATATGCTTTTCATCTCTCTTGTCCTGCAATACGGCGCAGAAGCATGTGACGTTAACAGCAGCGGATGAGGCGGCAATTGGAGTTTTCGGAGAGAAAACGCCCATTTCGGAGGATTTATGGACCTTTAAAAGTTGGCGATGAATTTCGCTCCCGAATGAATCACGAACTGTATAAGCTCTATGGGGACACAAACCCTAGCCAAGCGTATAAAATTGCGCAGGCTACGCTGGCTGGGACATGTCACTCGTATGGATGATAAACTGCTCCAGTAAAAAGGTGTCACAGCCGGAAGGCGAAAGAATTAGGGAGACCCGCCAGAAGGGACGTCCGAAATTGAGATGGGAAGACCAGGTGCAGCAAGACCTTGAAGAATTTTGGTGTACACAACGGAGCCAGCGCGCACGAGACTGAAGCGGCTGGCGTGCATTACTAGCAGCAGCCGTGACCGACAATCGGTTGTGATATTGATATATCAGGCCAAACAAGAAGAAGAAGAAGATATAAGAACTTTGTACTTCAATTAAGTATTTTCGTACTTACAGTACTATTGACACCGTTTGGATTTTATTCAAGTACAAAGTTCATGTTTTTTTTCTGAGTGTATAGTTAATTTTTGAAACTGTTTGCTAATTGGCCATTATTTCATATTTTGAACTATAGATAATTATACCCGTTACTCGTAGAGTAAAAAGGGTATACTAAGTTCGTGCAAATGTATGTAACAAGCAGAAGGAAGCATTTCCGACCCCATAAAGTATATATATTCTTGATCAGTATCAATAGCCGAGTCGATATAGACATGTCCGTCTGTCCGTCCGTCCGTCTGTCCGTCCGTCCGTCTGTCTGTATGAACACCTAGATCTTAGGAACTATAAGAGCTAGAGCTACCATTTTTTCAGTGTAGACTTGTATTGTCTGCACGCAGATCAAGTTTGTTTCAAATTTTGCCACTCCCCCTCCCGCCCCCGCAATATGAAAAAAACCTCACATCTCCCACAATTTTGAAAATAGATTGTTGAACTTCAAGACATACTTTAATCATCATTACCTATCGATCCGCCATACATCATTTTTCGATCAGATGAACGATTGAAGAGTTACCGCCCCGCAATTTGAAAAATACCTCATATCTCCCACAATTTTGAAAATACATTGCTAAATCCTTCTAGACATATATTTTAAACATCATTACCTATCGATCCGCCATATATCATTTCCTGATCAGATGAACGATAGAAAAGTTCCTCCCCCCGCAATTTTTAAAAACCTCATATCTCCCCAATTTTGAAAATAGATTGTTCGAACCTTCTAGACATATATTTTAATCATCTTTATTTATCGATCCGCCATACATCATTTCCCGATCAGAAGAGTTATAGTAGAGTTGCCACCCCCGCAATTTGGAGAAAAACACAATTTGGGCATGTTGTGATCTAATAAAATATTCTGAAATAAACCTTACCCTGAGTAACGGGTATATCGAAGTCGAGCAGGGCCTACTTTAACTTACGCTCTCGTTTTGTCATAAGATTGGTCTAGAATCAATATTTTCAGGATTGAAAAAAACCGTTCTAGTCATAAGAACTTTCTACTTGAATTAAGTATTTTTACACTTAACGTACCAATAGTACGTACACCGTTTGTACTTGATTCAATTAAAAAGTTCTTTGTGTTTTTTTCTGAGTGTACAGTTAATTTTTAAAATATTTCATATTTTGAACTATAGTTATTTTTTGAACTTTAGTTCATTTTTTGAACTGTAGATATTTTTGAAATATTTTTAGTTGATAAAATGAATTATAAATTTTTATTTATGAAAAATTTGTTTGTTTATTTAGGCAGCACTGAAAAAACTTTTTGCATACGCCAACAATGATTTCGAATCATTAAATCACAACGCTCAGTGCCATCTCCATCAATCTCATGTGTCATTACACAAACCAAACTGCCCAGTTAAAGCCTTTTGAAACTAATCCTGGTCACACTTATGGTCATTAAGCTTGATCAAAATATATATGTAAACAAAAAAAGAAACGAAAGGAAAGCAATTAAAGTCCTCATGCAATTATTCACACAAAGTAACACACACACACACACGTAATTAGTTGCATATTTAACTTTGGCCAGCGGTTCATAAAACTTTCAACACAGGTCAAATTAGTGAGCTACTCTTTTTATTGGCCACCTTTTTTTTACCAACAATGTTGTTGTTGTCCATGCAAACGAGCCTGGGGATTGGCTAACAAAATATACACGTACGTACGTACGAACGCAAAGAAAGGCAGGAGGGAGAGAGCGAGCAAGGAATTAAAGTCAAAAGTCCAGAGATGTTGATGGTAAGCAAAAGCAAACGCTTTGTGGTTGTTTTATGTACAAAGTTTCAGCATTGCCGCTGGCCATTCGGTGGCAGCTTAAAGTTTTTTTGTTGTCAACGCGGCGTATGCTTCATCTTGAAATGCTAGCATAAACATCATAAACTGAACTCAGGCTGTGTGGCGGCGACAACTGTGTTTGGTTCACAAAAACCTTATCAATCAATTCAGCCACCACACACACACACACACAGAAGCGTATATATATATGTATCTAGGATATACACAAAAGGTCATAAAGAAACTTTGGCGCCGCGACCGCCAGACGCCTAAGAAAAAGCATTAAATTTTGCTCTCTCGACGACTGCCAGACGCAAAAATACAAAAAAAAAAAAGAAGAATAAAATAAAATTGTGAAAGTCAGTGGGAGTGGGAGGGGGGACCATACAATGATAATGCCAAGAACAATAACAAGCAAAAAGCTATAGCAGAAACAGCTACCAAAAACGGAACAAGCCGAAAGAGAATGCTCAGCATTAACAATTTGGCACAATGGAAAACTGTCGCATTGCCTTGCCTTGCCTTCCACTGCTCCTGCTGCTCCTCAACCTACTAGCGATGCGTTTGGCGATAAACACCAAGTGATAACATTTCAAGCGTTTGGCTGTGTGTGTGTGTGTGTGTGTGAGACAAGTGTTTGTCATGCCACATGTGTGCATAAGAGATGACTACATGAAATGATCCGAAAATCAACAATTTTTTAGAGAACAAAAATATCACTTAATTTTTTGGGAAAATTAAAAGAAAATTTGGCTAAATAGCCTTCACTGCCAATTTTAAGGGTATTAAAATCTAAAGCTATGAATCCATACGGAAATAACTTGCTCAAAGAAAAGTTTCTTACTTTTTCAAAATTTAGGCATGTGGGACCTTAGCTTGATATTTTAATATTTTCCAAATTAATGGCGAAAACTTGTAGCTCAGCTTTCACCACAAAGGGAAACCACTGTTCAAATTTCAACTATCAGATTTCAATTTAAAAAAAAAGTTTTTATTTGGAGTAATGTTTGGTAGGTGTAAAGGGTAAGACTTAGAATGGTTTTTTAGGTGCTTAAGTCCACTAAAATGGCTATATCTGCTAAACAACTTCGAATTTTTGAAAATGGTTTGAAGGAGATAAAATGGATGTCAAACATAATATAATGCAAAACTGAAAAATTACAAAAATTTTTTTCAGATGTGTTAAGATACCCTTAGAAGTTTTATTGCAAGGTGGAATGTCCAAGCTATAATAATAATGCAAAACTGAAAAATCAAAAAAAATTTTTTTTCAAAGGTATAAGACCCCTTAGAAGGGTTTATTGAGTGCTTCCTCCTCCTCTCCAGCAAGGACTTTGCTCCACTAAAATGGCTATATCTGCTAAACTACTTCGAATTTTTGAAAATGGTTTGAAGGGGATGAAAAGGGAATGTCCAAGCTATAATAATAATGCAAAACTGAAAAAAAAAAAAAAAAATTTTTTTCAAAGGTATAAGACCCCTTAGAAGGGTTTATTGAGTGCTTCCTCTCCTCTCCAGCAAGGTCTTTGCTCCACTAAAATGGCTATATCTGCTAAACTATTTCGAATTTTTGAAAATGGTTTGAAGGGGATGAAAATGGAATGTCCAAGCTATAATAATAATGCAAAACTGAAAAATCAAAAAAAAAAAATTTTTTTCAAAGGTATAAGACCCCTCAGAAGGGTTTATTGAGTGCTTCCTCCTCCTCCAGCAAGGTCTTTGCTCCACTAAAATGGCTATATCTGCTAAACTACTTCGAATTTTTGAAAATGGTTTGAAGGGGATGAAAATGGAATGTCCAAGCTATAATAATAATGCAAAACTGAAAAATCAAAAAAAAAAAAATTTTTTTCAAAGGTATAAGACCCCTCAGAAGGGTTTATTGAGTGCTTCCTCCAGCAAGGTCTTTGCTCCACTAAAATGGCTATATCTGCTAAACTATTTCGAATTTTTGAAAATGGTTTGAAGGGGATGAAAATGGAATGTCCAAGCTATAATAATAATGCAAAACTGAAAAATCAAAAAAAAAAATTTTTTTTTCAAAGGTATAAGACCCCTCAGAAGGGTTTATTGAGTGCTTCCTCCAGCAAGGACTTTGCTCCACTAAAATGGCTATATCTGCTAAACTACTTTGAATTTTTGAAAATGGTTTGAAAGGGATAAAAGTGAATGTCAAGCTATAGATAATAATGCAAAACAAAAAATGTAAGAACCCATTTTTTGGCCCAAAAGTATAACGAGATACATTTATGTTCCACCAGCACATTGACTCACTACTGCCGTGGCCTATTAATTACTTTTTCTTTCACCGTTTTTGTCGAAACATGCTCCCTGCCACTTTTGTTTGCTTCCCAATATGAAAAAATGCCTCGGAGCAATTTAGCTGAAACTATGAGGTTATGAGCCAATCGAATAGCCTGTTTTGGGGCCTTTGAAAAGCAATTTTTGTTTTTAAAGTGCCGACACGCTGTACATTTTTTTGTACACCCGCTTTAAAGCACATTTAATTCTCATATTTAATGTGCCAATATTTGCACATTTCCCCAACCAAACCACCCCCAGAAAACAGAAAAAATACTTGAACTAATTGATTAGCGTGACAGAATCTCCTTGCACGTATTCATTCTCAACATCTTTACAGTTACTTGGCTCTGCTTCTGCTTAGCGTATATCTGGTACATAAATATATGGAATTCCATCCCCCCCCCCCACACACACTCTATGCTGTTAACATCTCTTGAATTTGTTGTAAGCAAGTTTCGCCTCCCATAAGAGAAAAAGCATAATTTGAAGAGGGCTTCAAGCGAAAGTTTCTTATGTCGTTGGCAAGTTTTTTTTTTGTTTTGTTTTCCTTTTTCCACCGCCACTACAGTCAAGAGGGGAGACGAAGCAAAATAAACATAATTTTATTTTAGGGGCTCTTTGGTTTTTATTTAATGCTCCGCATTAGACAATGTTGCAAAATTGAGTGCACTTGTGCAGATGCTCCAGCTCCAGCTGCTTCTGCTCTCTGCAGCTTTCCGTGTCACATTTATGTTTTGTGGTTTTGCCTTGGCTACAAAAATTATTGTCTAATGCAACATTGAGCCTGGCCAAGCATAAATTTGCATGGCTGTCATTGTCATAACGCTTATGCACATAAATCCCCTTTGTCCATGTGGATATGGCGCACATATTTGTGTGACATTTTTCGGTTTTTCCACTTCTGGTGGGTGGTGGGTGGTGGGCAGCAGGATATGGAAACTGCAGGTACAGAGAACTTTTCATATTTTCCCTCTGTTAGCAGCTGTTGCTGCTGCTGCTGGCGTTGAAAAGGTGGTTAAGGAGGATGTTGCCTAAAGCCTGCCTGCCACCTGCAGCAGCAGCAGCACCAGCTGCATCCGTAGACCACATCCGCAAATGCCGGCGCACTCTGCCCGCATGTGTGATTTGTTCACATTTCAGGCCAATTGCAATTGCCTGTAAATGGGGCAGGAAATTGAAAAATCCTCAAGGCTTGAATTGAATTATGTTTCATGCATTAAAGTGTTGTGGAATTCCATAAAACTAACCGCGTTTATTATATCACTCTAAAAGCAGGGATGCAATCCCTTCGAGAATTAGAAGTGGTTCGGTTCAGTGGTTTACAGAGTTCTTAGACCTTCGCTTCGGTTTAAAAAATGGTTTTTGGAGCTAACCGAACCGCGATTTCGGTTCGGCTCACGCTTGTTAAGATATTAGGTCAGGTCCCAGTACCGAATATGCGAAATTTCGAATACAATATGTTTGGTTAAAGAAATAAATTTAAATTTCGCAATTATTTTCGAAATTAAATTCGTAAAAAGAGATATTTTTCAATAACTTTAAAATCTATATTTATAAGTACTAAAAATAAAAATTCCGATGTTCAGCCGCTTGCAATAAGTTCCATCTCTTAAAAGTAAATGTCTGGCTACCTTCGGAACCAAAAGAGCACGTTCCAATCTCTCTACATATAAAAGAGTTTGTCCTGACTGACTGACTGATTCATTGGCAATCAACGCAGAGCCTGAACGGTAAGAGATAGAAAGCTGAAATTTTCACAGAAGTTTCCTTATGAGTTGAAAGTGAGCACTAAGGCGGGGTTTTGGAAAATTCCACCCCTAAGGGGTGGAAAACTCCCGGAAAATCAACTATGGGTAAAATTTTGTTTTTCATCCGATTGACTTGAAATTTGGTTTGTAAGTAAAGTAAGCGAAATAATTGGACACCTGTTTCCCAGATTTCGGAAAATCCGCCCACAAGGAAAATGGCAGGAAAATTCTTCATGGAAAAACTATTTTTCATCCGATTGACTTCAAACTCGGTTTGTGAGGATGGTAAGCAGAATAATTAGACTTGAGATTTTCCGATGATGGAAAATCCGCCCGAAAAGTCGGGAAATTCCCGGAAAATTCCATATGGAAAAAACTATTTTTCATCCGATTGGCTTCAAACTCGGTTTGTAAGGATAGTATGCAAAATAATTGGACATGAGATTTTCAAATGTTGGAAAATCCGCTTACAAAGAAAATACCCGGAAAATTCTATATGAAAAACTATTTTTGATCCGATTGACTTTAAACTCGGTTTGCAGCGATAGTATGCAAAATAATTAGACATAAGATTTTCCGATGTTGGAAAAATGCGCCCGAAAAGTCGGGAAATTCCCGGAAAATTCCATATGGAAAAAACTGTTTTTCATCCGATTGGCTTCAAACTCGGTTTGTAAGGATAGTATGCTAAATAATTAGACATGTGATTTTTCGATTGTGGAAAATCCACCCACACAAGAAAAATAGCCGGAAAATTCTTCATGGAAAAAACTATTTTTCATCCGATTGACTTCAAACTCGGTTTGTGGGGATGGTAAGCAAAATAATTAGACATAAGATTTTCCGATGTTGGAAAATCCGCCCGAAAAGTCGGGAAATTGCCGGAAAATTCCATATGGAAAAAACTATTTTTCATCCGTTTGGCTTCAAACTCGGTTTGTAAGGATAGTTTGCTAAATAATTAGACATGTGATTTTTCGATTGTGGAAAATCCACCCACAAGGAAAATGGCCGGAAAATTATATATGGAAAACACTATTTTTCATCCGATTGACTTCAAACTCGGTTTGTAAGGATAGTATGCAAAATAATTAGACATGAGATTTTCCAATGTTGGAAAATCCGCACGAAAAGTCGGGAAATTCCCGGAAAATTCTATATGGTAAAACCTATTTTTAATCCGATTGGCTTCAAAATCGGTTTGTGAACACATTATAGAAAATAATTAGACATTTGATTTCTCGGTGGAGGAATTTCCGCTCACAGGCAGGAATAATAGTGGGCGTATTTCGGTTCAGTGACAATGGCTATTTGTGAGCCGATCTGAATAAAATTCGTTTTGTAAGATCTAGGGTCAGAATAAATGGAAACACGTGTTTTTTTATTTCGGGAAGTTCACTGCAAAGGTCGGAATATGGGTGCGGGGGTGGGTTTTAGCCGATATGTATTAAATTTGGTTTGAAAGCTCTATGGGCCAATTAAATAGGATAAAGATTTTAGCTTTGCGCATACTCACCCTCAAGGTCGGATAATGGGTGCCGGGGGTGGTTTCAGCGTTTGTACGCTTAACGGGCCAACTAGGTGGAAAATAATTTACTCATTTCTGATGGTCGGAAAATGGGGGGGGGGTGGGATCATTGCCAAACGCTTTTTTCATCATTTTGGCGGCTTTATTGATGGTGGCGAAGCGAAGCGCGCCGGGTTATATGCTAGTCCTTCTATAAATTACCATTCCTTACAGTTAGTTATAGAAACAGAGGAAAATTGTATAGACCAGAGATTATACTGATGTTGCCCAGCAATCGTGCACAGATTATTACATAAATATTACTTCATTATGAATCCATTCAATCTAACTCTTTCATAAACTAACCTAAACAAAATTAGATAATCCTGATCCCACTTTCTAAGTTGAACCCGAAGGTAGGCGTTTTACGTCATTTAACTTGTCCATGAAATAAACCGAACCGATTAATTCTGTGGTTTTCGGTTCGGTTCATCGTTTTTAGAAAGATAGCGGTTCGGTTCGGATTTGATTTGGTTTGGTGCGGAACCGGTTTGCAGACCGGTCATTAGCAGACTACGCTATTTGTAAGTATAATGAAAACCCGTTTTGTAATAGCGTTTATTTACTCTAGTTTAAAATTAGTTATTGTATGTGTAAAGTAATAGGATTTCTATAAAGAAATACAATTTTAATTGCTACAAATTTTGTTTAAATTGTATTTTCGATCTTTTGTTGCCTAATCAGCAAATTCGATGGCCAATTGTAAATATTTGGTAAACATCATGAAATGGCGGCTGGCTTCAATTCAAAGTTCAAACCCCACCCCCCCCCCCCAAACCTGAATCTGAATGCTTTTGCTTTTGCTTTTGTCCTTCCTGGCCCTACCTCTACAAAATCATTTGTCATGGTGCCAAGTTGCTACTTCAAATATGCTGAACTCAGCATTACTTCCGGCAGACAATTACGAACTGACCCAAAATGATGAGCTGACTTGGCCGGCAGCTGGCGCTGTTTTTCCCGTTTTTCTGTTTTTCTTTGCGTTCTCTTAACATCTTACCTCACCGCTGGTGGCATTTAATGTGAGCAGTCAGCAGGTGAAGGAATGCTGATGAGAATGGAAAGCACAGGCACAAGCGGTGGGCTTTACTTACTTTTTAGAAAATCCGCCAGCGTCGTGAAGTCGTTTATTTCAACTGCGTTTTAGACGTAAATGAAGTTAACGTGGCCACCAGTCGACTGTCGCCTGACTGCCTGCCTGCCGCCTGCCTTTGCCTGGCGGCTGCGTTTAACTTGAAGGCAAATGCCGCTTGTCTTGTCTTTGCTTTGAGCTTTTAGTTCTTCTGATTGCTGTTCTGCCTATTGTTGTTGTTGTTGTTGCAGCGCACAAAAGTATGCAGCAAAGCACGCATAAAAAATTAAAGGAAAAAATATAACAAATGCCATCAACAGCAGCAAACGTTGGAGGAGATAAAGGAATGCCAAGGAACGGACCATATGGATACCTGAGTTGTTGTCAAATGTGGCGGGTAGGTAGCATCAAAAGGGTATTAAACGCTTACCCAAAATTTGAGTTAAACTTGGAAATGTAAATTTTTTAAAATTAAAGTTAGAGAAGCAAAGTTTTTACTTAACAATTTACAAGGCAAAAATATTGCTAAAAGAAGGCAAATGAAGCTGAACCGACTTAGTGTGGAGGTTTCAATATATCAAAACAGTTCAGTTCAGTAAATAGACAAATGTTTTTAAGCCGTTGAGGGGAATTTGGGAAATTTAGTTGGGTAAAAGGTGTAATTTTTTTAGTGGCCACTTTCCACTTTTGGGCTATAATTAAGAGATGAACTTTATCAGCGTGAGCGTGATAATTTAACTGTGATTATCAAACATCAAATCACTTTGTGACTGTATAGGATTAGTTAAAGTAACAGGGATTTTTTTACTCAATATCTCTCATTTCTAACTTATAGTGTGGCCGTTCACGTACATATAAAATTTCTGAGAATTGCTAGACTGAATTATTTGGCATATTGTGAGAGGAAAAATTATAAAAGTATTTTAATTGTGCCTAGGTTAAAAGTAACATTACTTTTAAAACACTCCTACGCATACAAATACTGGAATACTCTATTCGATTGCTTTAAAGAGCGACCTTACACGGAGAAAAAAAAAGATCAAGATCAATTTAATCTTTGCTGGTTAAAATGATCTATTAACGAGAAGGCAAAGCTAACTTCGACTGTGCCGAAGTTTTAATACACTTGAAAAACTTTACTCCAACTGATTTAACCGGAAAAATATATATAGGATATAGATATCAGATATTTAAAATTTTTAAATCATTGATAATAAAAATTTGATACCATAAAAAAACTTTTCTTAGTAAAACACATTTTCCGACCGATCGGTCCTATGGCAGCTATATGCTATAGTCATCCGATTTTGATAAATTTTTTTAAAATTATGTGAAAGCATATAAAACTAATATATACCAAGATTGGGGACGCTACGATGAAAAACAAAAAAGTTTTTCTCACGTAGAACTGTTTTTGACCGACCGTTTCTATGGCAGCTATATGCTATAGTCATCCGATTTTGATAAATTTTTCCAGAATTCTGTGGAAACATATAAAACAAATATATACCAAGATTGGTGACGCTACGATGGAAAACAAAAAAGTTTTTCTCACTAGAACTAGTTTTTTGACCGATCGTTCCTATGGCAGCTTTATGCTATAGTCATCCGATTTTGATACATTTTTCCAGAATTATGTGGAAGCATATAAAACTAAGATATACCAAGATTGGTGACGCTACGATGGAAAACAAAAAAGTTTTTCTAACTAGAACTAGTTCTTAGACCGATCGTTCCTATGGCAGCTATATGATATAGTCATCCGATCCGGCCGGTTCCGACATATTAGTTGCGTGCAGTAAAAAGAAGACTCTGTGCAAAATTTTCAAGATAGCTTTAAAACTGAGGGACTAGTTCGCGTAGAAACAGACAGACAGACGGACGGACAGACGGACAGACGGACGGACGGACGGACGGACGGAAATGAACTCGGCTCGTCGTCCTGATCAAGAATATATATAGTTTATGTGGTCGGAAATGAATATTTCTATGCGTTACAAACTTCTGGGCAAAATTAATATACACTTTTCAAGTGTATAAAAAAGCTCAAGATCAATTTAATCTTTGCTGGTTAAAATGATCTTTTAAAAATATCAATTTTTCCATACAAAATATAAAAAGTCTCTTAGACGTTGGTCTATGAGTGTGTGCGTTGGCTGACTGCATTGAGACTTCATTCCATTCTTGTTAAGTGCAAGGTCCCGAGTTCGATCCCCAGACAAGGCAATTTTTTTTTTTTTGGAAAAGATTTTATTGATATTTTAAAAATATCAAGTTAATCTTCGTCATATCGGAGTGAAATTGATATGAAAAAAATGTAAAGACTCATCAATTTTTTCTCTGTGTACATACAAAATATGTTTTATCCCCAAAATGGTATTTCTTCGTTAAAAAAAAAATGACAGAATTGTTTTGGGATAATTTATTTGATTGCTAGGAACTATTTTTCTACGATAATATCAAGAGGAGTCAAATCAAGCGATTAGGATTGACCACAAAACATGCCCTAAAATGGCCAAAATATCCATTTTTACTAACATCAGGGCCAAATTACCAAAAATCATGACGTGATAAAGAATTTTTGGGAAAAAAATGTGTGTTTAGCGCACGAAAATCATCTAGAATCACAACCACGCCTTTAATAAACTGGACCCAGTAGCCTAGTGTATTTATTTGTAAGAAAAAGGGTAACCGGTTAGTTCTTCTTTCCTAAGAAAAATTTAAAATTTTCCAAATATCTTGATCTTAAGAAGAAAAAAAATCTCACGTTATCAAAAATGTCCATGAAGTTACCCGAATTATTTTAATTTGCCACTTTCGGAACGGTTCGGTTTGGTTTGGTTCAGAACCGATTAAAATTTCTGATATGAAAAACGAACATTGCGTATTTAAGAAATGTTGCACTGATCCAATACTTAGACAACTATTTTGGGGGTGAAAACATTGAAATCATAATTTTAGTTCGTAAAAAAAGTGATATGAAGTCATTTTTTGAATAGACTCATTCTGTCAAGGATCCTTTAAGGTTTCAGGATCGAGAGCCTTGATTTTGAAATATTTGAACTCATTAAAAAAGTAAAAAAAAATAATAATATTTGAGCCTTAGCCAGAGTGTATGTTAGCTTCCTGAGTTTTTGTGAATAGAATTGTGTTTCTCATGTTCATTTCCTGTTATTTTTTAAGGCTCTTATAACGTTGCAAAGGACAAGAGGCGTCTGTGTGTGTGTGTGTGTGTGCAGGTGTGATAATAAGTACATCTAATGACTTTCAGTGCGCCAGCTGACTATGAGTGTCATTTGTTGTGTTTTACTGCCTATTTAATTTTTTTTTTTTGTGTCTTCTTTTGCTTTCAATTTGTTTCAGCTGCGCATTCCGTGTCATTTGTAGACTTTTCCATATAATTAGTGTAACTAATATAGACAGAATTTGAATTTGACACGCCCGTTGGGTCGGTTATATTAAATCTAATGGCCTCGAGGGCCGGAGGGAGGCAAGGGCCTAGATGGAAGATAACAATAAATAACAAGCTGGGAATCTTAATAGTTGCTGGGAGTAACCATTAAGTAAACATGATTCGGCTGAGACTTGAGGTTGCTTTTTTTTTTTTTTTTTTGGTTGAAAACATCAAAGGAGCAGGAACAACAGGCAGAGATTTAGGCTAAGCGCACGAATGCGTATAAACGCTGAATATTTAATAAATGCAAAAAGGGATGCCACAACAACAACAACAACAACGACAACAACATGAACAATGCCAAAGCATTTCTACACCAGAGAATTGCCTTTGCTTATTTGCTGATGATAAGAGCAACGCGTATGTGTGCCAGGGAAAACGCGTTTTGTAGTGCTTTTGATATTTTATTCATGGAGTTTGAGCGGCTCCCGCTGCTGTCAATTGGCATTAGGGGTATTATAATTTATTGATAAGCCACCCCCAACAATGGCAACATTCGTTTTCTTTTTAAACTTTCCACGCACTTTTGTTTAAAATTTATGAACTTTAGAGTTGTTTCGTTTACGTATACGTAATATTTGTATATGTTTTATTTTTTTTGTTATTATTTTGTTGTTTTTCTTTTTCTTTTGAGCTGTCAGCGTGCTTTGCCTTTGACTGGCTTCGGTCAACTGACAAGCAGAAAATTGGATGCTGGTTTTTTTGCTACGCCTGTGTTCTGATATTTCGGAGTCAGATTCGTATTCGTTTTCGGGCTGCATGCAACTCGTGGCACTGGGGCACTGGCACACTGTGCAAATGCGCAAGCGTGGTGAGCAGCTTGCGGTTGGCAACAAAATGTAACTGTTATAGCCAGCAGAATAAAAAATAATTTTTAAAATCAAACTGAAAGTCCTTATCAATTAGATCTTTAGTTGAAAGTTTGCAGTTAGTTCAAGTTTCATAAATATATGGACTTCATATTAATATCAGCTTAAATTTTTGCCTTAGCTAAACCACTTTTAAAAGCAGTTGCTAGACCTAGAGCAAGTCTAAGTCTAAGTCTAAGTCTAAGTCTAAGTCTAAGTCTAAGTCTAAGTCTAAGTCTAAGTCTAAGTCTAAGTCTAAGTCTAAGTCTAAGTCTAAGTCTAAGTCTAAGTCTAAGTCTAAGTCTAAGTCTAAGTCTAAGTCTAAGTCTAAGTCTAAGTCTAAGTCTAAGTCTAAGTCTAAGTCTAAGTCTAAGTCTAAGTCTAAGTCTAAGTCTAAGTCTAAGTCTAAGTCTAAGTCTAAGTCTAAGTCTAAGTCTAAGTCTAAGTCTAAGTCTAAGTCTAAGTCTAAGTCTAAGTCTAAGTCTAAGTCTAAGTCTAAGTCTAAGTCTAAGTCTAAGTCTAAGTCTAAGTTAGTCTATCTAGTCTAAGTCTAATCTAAGTCTCAAGTCTAAGTCTAAGTCTAAGTCTAAGTCTAAGTCTAAGTCTAAGTCTAAGTCTAAGTCTAAGTCTAAGTCTAAGTCTAAGTCTAAGTCTAAGTCTAAGTCTAAGTCTAAGTCTAAGTCTAAGTCTAAGTCTAAGTCTAAGTCTAAGTCTAAGTCTAAGTCTAAGTCTAAGTCTAAGTCTAAGTCTAAGTCTAGTTTATTCTATCCTTTGTCTAAATATCCGCATCATAGCTTTAATTTTAATATAGCTATGAACCTGTATCTTTTTAAATAGATTCACAAATTTTTACTATCAAACAATATTTTAACCTATTTTACATATTTAGTTTAGCTTAAAATTTTTCGCTCAGTTATGAGGCGGATTTTCATTGATAAATACTTATGTCTAAAGCCTGAAACGGTTATAGATCCATAAAATGGTGTTCAGCTCTTTCTTTTGTATAATTTTTAAGTATTTTCGATACAAAATTGAGAATTTATAATTTACTTTGAACCGGCTGCAAATTAGTTGCCGTGTTTAAACTGGTTCGGAACTGTGTAAAATTGTATGTTAATTGGCTAAACATTTTTAAAACCCGATTTTAAAACGGGGAAAATATTTACAGCTGCGAAAAAAAAATCGGA